>CM053603.1:131517978-131740300 GCA_028646535.1 Procyon lotor | reverse complement strand
AACTGGAAGCCATGAGATGTGAAATCTCTGCTATTTTCACCACTAAATCTATAGACATCTGCATATATCTGTTTCTTCATTTTTCTTTCAAGTATCGAGTGTACTCCTATATATAATATGCCTTCTCTTAGGTATTTACTTTTAATTTCACCACCTCTCATCTGCTCAAAGACATTTTCTCTTGTATTATGATCTCTGCTTTATATCTTTAACTTCATCTTTTCTACTAGATCTTTACTGTCTGAATAAAAATATTTTATAAAGTTAAAAAAAAAAAAAAGAAAACATTTTTCTTGGGCACTAGGTTTTCATCAGACTTACTTATCAAAAGCCGGGTACCTCAAAATGTTATTTTTAATAGCATGATTGGATCTTAAGGCACATGCCTCTTGCAATTTCATCTGCTGAACTACATAAAATCTTTGACAAGTTAAATTGTATTTTCCCACCTAGAATATAGAAATTGAAATATTTACCAGCCACCGAATTCTCAGAAATTTAATGAGAGTGTTCGTGTCCTGGATTTCTTTGTAGGGTGTCTCATGCAGAGCACGCAACACACTGTACACACAGGAGCAGTGAAAGTATTTGCTGAATGGAATTTCTGTAAGGAGGGATTCATGTCATAGTAGGATTTCCACCGCAAGCCTATTTAAGACTGAAAATATTTGCCCTGTCTAATCGACCAGAGGACTGGGGATGGATTTTTTTTTTTCCTAATCCACACCTATTTCTACCAGGAGGCACCTGTGTCATTTGGATTTATCTAAGCAAGCAAGATAAATGGAGATTTGACAAATTACATATGGTGAAATCAAACCAAATAGCCCATCAGAATATTAGGGCCTGAAAACTCCCTCTTACACAATAGTCTTTATTTTGCCCGAAATTATCAGCAATTTCACATATTCTGTGACTAGAAGAAAGAGTCTGAAGACACGCAGCTGTCCTCCTATTCAAATTAACTGCTGATACGGTCATTGTAATAATTGCTTCTATTCTGAAAGTAGTTCTGCAAGCATTCTTAACAAGAAAGATGGTGTTCTAAATACACATATGTATTCTATGCTATTTAAAATAGATTCTCAGTACCTTTCTATGTGTATGTATTTTTTGATTATCGTGGAATGGTACTGGATTCTTACAAAAATGGCACTCTTGCTTCTCTAAAGGACGGGATGCCCAGACACCTGAGCTGACTGTGGGACAGCAAGGGTTAATACAGTGATCAGGATAATTCAAAGCAATGGGTTAAACTTGCCCTGAGAAGTGGTTTTTAAATAAAAATGTTTTCAGAGTTTAGTTTATTTCCAACTCATAGTGCCCGGAAAAAAAATCTAGAGTCATTTTTGTTTGGGAGGTAGTGCAATAAACTGCAAGATAAAATCTTTTCCAAAGGTAGAAAACAATTGTGTTTCAAAGCTTTTACAACGGTATAAGCTAAAAAAAACCCAACACAAATAGGCATATATACAGGATGGCAGTGAGTTACTGAATATTAAAATGCACTTAACTTGCACCAACAAAAAAGGTGTTACTTGCATTACTCAATTGTTTTGATTTTATTGCTTTTTACCTAACCGTTTTTTCTGTTTATTTGTGTTCTCAATACTGAATCAGACTTCTTTCCACACTTCAGTGATCACACCATTTACAACTGAAATACTTTTATGCATATGGATCAGAAGACACAGTTACTAAAAAAAACACAATTTCCTAGATAGAAATAATGTAGTAGTTGCTGAAAAATGTGCTCAATTAGTGTTTTTCTTCACTGCTGGATTATATGACCCCTATCACAGAAGACGATAAATATGGTGGGCTCATTTATTTAATATTCTGGCTCAGGCTTGGCACCCTATCTAGGGGTTTCATTTTGCCAATGCTTGCTTTAATCAACGAGGTGGGAAAAGCAAACAGACAAACAAAAAATAACAGGAAAAAAAAAGTTAGAAAGAGAGCTCTGGAAGTAGAGTTAAAATGAATTATTTGGGGACGAACATATTTCTAACTTCAGAAACTCTATCTTTCTTTTGAAATGTCCAAAGCGAATGGTGTATTGATTTTTTGCAGCATACCCTGCACTTTCCACTGATTGGTATCAGGGTTGTGAAAGCATCTGTTAAGTGAGCTCAAAATTCTCTCCTACGTGTAAACAAAATCCACAGTTTTAATCAAATTTAATGTACTCTGGCCTATATGTGTCTTGTGAAAGTCAGAGCAGTCCACGGCAGCAGAATTGAAAGCATGCTTTACAAAAACCCTCACCTTTCAGATCTCTTGAAAGCAGAGCTTGTCAAAGGTATTGTCTCTGTGCTCCTTTAAGTCACCTCTGAGGAGGCAACAGGGGCAGGAGGAAGGAGATTTGCATTTCAGAGCTGGAGCTAACATCAGGCTACAGAGATATGATGAATTAAAATACATCTCTATCTGAAGGACAATGAGATCCTGTGGCACAGGAGTTCATTGCTGACGGTAAAAAGAGCAAGGATTGTGGGTATTCACATCTCAAGGTCCCATCTAAGAAGGCTCCCAGCAAGGAGGTAAAATGCTGCTTGCATACTGATGAATTCCCCTAGTCCAAAAAGGAGCTGGGCCTTCCCCCACATAGAGCTGGTATTAAGGACAGAACAAGGTTTGTTTGCGCCTAAGATGCGGGGAGTGCTTAGGTGATATGCAGTGTCTCCGAGCAGAGCATGCCCTACTAGTAAACTTAATACCAGGAAGAAAACATTGCTGTATAGTTACTTCTAGTTCATTTCCATAGAAGTAAGACTTGGGTTTAGTATACACCCTATGAACTTTCTCTAGAATTTTTACTAACAAAAATGTCTCTTTCCATGGACAGGAAAAAGGGCCAAATATTGTCAGTGGACTCACAGAGGGAACCTCTGTGGAAAGACTATTAAGTATTCATATAAGGAAAAGAAATTTTTGGAGTTAGTCCAAGAATGTTGGGAATGTGGCATAGAAGTAAAGAAAAGTTAAGCTTTATATATTAATTTTTCGCATAACCCAGGCAGACATGCCTACTCACATTGGTCTCAGTTTTCCTTTCTGGTTAAACGTGGATAATTATAATATGTCTGTTGCCATGGCAAGCAGTTTGTTGATGCATACCTATTTTTATATAGTGATGGTTCCCATTCTCTACACAAAATTTTAAGGTACTTAAAATAATGTGTGTGTGTGTGTTTTAATTAATCACAAAGCTAACCTCATGACATAGTGATCACATGAGAGAGTGGTGTACCCACATGCCCCCTTCACCCCTAACCAGCCACACCATATATGTGAAAGAGCAGGCTAGACTCCAAGAAGGCTGCCGTAAATTGGCTTCAGGTTACAGCTGATAAGCTGTTATGATAACCTCTAAGTTGGGGTAAGAGACCGCAATGGGAAACAGCACAGTTTCTTCCCATTATCAAAGGGAATGCAATGGACAGATCTTTATGAATCTGCTACAGGTCTCAGCTACCTTTAGGTGTAAGTTCCAGCTTATTTTATTGCCCCCCCTTTTCCACAGATGCAGCTTAGTATTGAGACACTCTTAATACACCATGGCGTGCGCACACACATATGTACACACATTGCACGCCCTCATGCAAACGTGTGTCCATCAAGGTCAGTATAAGTTTATTTGTTTTTTATTTAAGGTATTTTTTTTTAAAGATTTTGTTTATTTATTTGACAGACAGAGAGATCATAAGTAGGCAGAGTGGCAATCAGAGAGAGAGGGGGAAGCAGGCTCCCTGCTGAGCAGAGAGCCCCATGCGGGCTCCATTCCCGGACCCTGAGAGCATGACCTGAGCCAAAGGCAGAGGCTTTAACCCAATGAGCCACCCAGGCGCCCCTATTCGTTTTTTTTATGACATATTTCTATATTTCCATCTCTTGATTTATATCTTTTCCCCATAGGCATGTAAGCTTGATAAAGGTATTGATGAGATCTGAATTTCTGTTCACTTTGATACAACCATTTTATTTCATATATATCTATATGAAATATATAGATATAGATGTAGATGTAGATATAGATATAGATATAGATCTCCTTGATTAACACAGTTTGCTTCTTGGTATGGCTTTCTCTATAAACATCTATCTGTCACTCTCATTTTCAGGTTTCTTGACAGCAGAGATTGTATCTTCTTCTAAAAGCCAACCCTAGAACCAAGCACAGTGTCTCATATATATAGTATATGCATAATATTTACATGCTTGAATTCTTTACTTTGAATCACTACATGGTAATTGATTCTTTGCAGAGAGGTCCACATATGCGGTGAGTATCTAGTGAGCACCTTTAATGTCTGGAATGAGGAATGGGTGGCTGACCTGGGTCCAGAGCAGCCAGGTGTGTTGATGAGACTCTTAGTTCTAGGAAGCCATTGCTCATTTTCTCTCTCTGCCTGGTCAAATAACTTTGGCAAAGCCTGGCCCTGAGCTTTCCCTGGCCTTCATGTAGAGGTAAAATAAAGCACTTTGTTCCAGTTCTAGGATGATTTTCATTTTTAAGATGGAAAATACCCAGAAATGCATTCATTCTTTCAAGATAGTTATTGACAAAATTTCCCAACAAAACCAAGCTGACTGGTGGGATTGTATCCATCCAGTTTTCCCTTTAGCTCCCTCTCTCCCCAGGCCAACTTCTGTCTGTAGACCACAGATCCAAGGACTAAAGAAGAGGAAAAGAAGGGGTGAATCACATAGCAAATAATGCATAGTGAATAGTAATAAAGTGCTGATTTTCTAATGAGAGATATATGCTGATGACTATTGTAATTGATATCAGAAAATTCTAAGTTACATAATTCCTAATTAGTCACAAAATTTCTGAAATAAAGAGCAAGTAAAGATGCAATTTAATATTTTAGGACCTAAACATCTGAGGAGCTACCTTTCTCAGTGGGATAGTACCAGACTATTAATGTACCAGACCAGGTTTGTCTATGTACATTTTCTTGATCCTATGTAAGGATTTCTGTCAATTGATAAGCAGAGGAGAATGAATGGCAAAAGAGGAGAGGATTCAGAGGACCTAGGTGGCTCAGTTGGTTAGATGTCTGCCTTCGGCTCAGGTCATGATCACATCAGGTACTAGAATCGAGTTCTGCATCGGGATCCTTGTTCAGTGGGGAACCTGTCTCTCCCTCTACTGCTCCCCCTGTTTATATTCTCTCTGTCAAATAAATTAATGAAATCTTAAAAAAAAAATAGCAGAAGATTCAACTGCTCCACTAGGCCAGAGACCTGGTATCCTTCATTAAAAACTCAAGTAGCTTGTATAAACTAAAAATAAATAAATAAAATAATTTTATTTATTTTTTAATCAATAGAAGCAGGCACTGTGTCTCACACTCCTTTTTAATTTTTAACTCTGCCTAATACTGCTTTAGATCAACCAATGGTTAAGAGATACCCTGTTGTCATAAATCACATTTTTTCCCTAGTCTTTACTCAAGCTATCTGACTCTATTTACAATATAGTCACTGGTGTTAAAGTCCAAGGGGAAATTCTAAATCCTTCAGTATTTGTCCACACACTGGGTTCCTTCATCATTGGTGCTCACATCCTCCTGCCTATGACATTATTATCTGGTATGAGTCTAAAATTCATTCCTTCTACTAATATATGATATTTACAGAAAAATGTTTCGATTTAATACATGTGTGTTCTATGAGGATAAGATAGCTTTAATTTGTTCTTTGTTTTTACAAAAAACTACCACCCTTTCATGTCCTGGTTCACACACAAAGAGCTCATTTTCTTTAAATAAGTGGAGCAACCCACGTTTTTATTCTACACTCGAGAGCATTACTAGGGCCAACATGGCTGGCCATCTGCTAGTCACCAGGGATAAAAGATGACAAGACAATTTCTTGCTTTCAAAGAGCTCACATTTCATACAACTTCATTAAATTCTTGGAATGCGTTCCAGGGGGTCCAAGGTCTAATCCAAGAATAAAAGTTTAGGACTTTAGGAATTCAGGAAGGACAAAATCATGGAAGTTCTGGAAGTTCTGACTTTCAGAACTTTCACTTTTAAAGGGCAGGGACAGTTCCAACCAACCATTAAGGAAGAGAACAAATAACAACAAACACACATTATCCTATACTTCTTTGAGATATTGCAACTCTTCTCCCTGCTTTTGCCAAGCTCTGTCTGTTGTTGTGTGGGAGCTAGCAAGCAGAACTAGCAAGTTTGACAAACTGCAGGACTGGAACAAGTTAGGAAAAAAAAAATCTTTCTTTTTCTTAAGAGGTTTCCAGAGTTTAGAAAGAGGGCTGGGTTAAAGAGGGTTGGGTTTAGAAAGGATTAAATACTGAGGAGTCTACAGTAAAGGGAAAGGGAGTACAATAGGAGAGATGCCTTGGGGAAAAATGTGGTCTCTGACTGAGACACTCTGTTCATGAAAAGGATATGTGCCAAGCATGACTTTTAGAAATAAACAAAAATGATTAATTAAATTCACTGTGCACCTCCTAGTAGAGTTGAGGGTCTGTGATGCCAGAGGCTTACATTTGTGTTATATCATTCAAGCCTTACGATGGCCATACGACAGAAATGGTATTATTTCCACTCTTACAAATGGGGAAATTGAGGTTAATCTTGGAAATCAGTTATCCCAGATTCATCTCTATCCACTTCCAAAATCTACTCTTTTCCTACTTTTTTGTGGCTTGGAAACCGCTCCATGGTATCCTAAGACAGAAGCCAGGCACTCAACATATTCAGTAGACATGTGAAAAATCTAGGCACTGCCCAGCTGACTCACATTTTCTCTGGTATCACAAAGTCATGGCTGTTGCTAGTGACTTAGCCTGGACTTGGGAACTATCATCAGAGATGTGACCAGGCTTCTTTTTCTTCTTTTTTTTTTTTTCTTAAGGCAGAGCATCATGTCAACATTAGGGGTTCAATATTTGCTGATGTATGCAGTAGTAAGTCAAGAGTGACAAAAAGTTGTTCTTGTTGAAGGAAAATCAACAATTGGAACAGGCCTCATGAAATATGAAAATGGAGCACTGGGATTTTTCTGAACTTTCTTTCAGCCTAGTGCACGCATGAAGGTGATTCATCCTCATCCAGAACTAGGGATGAATACAAATTTTCCCTTCTACATCCACTCACAAGGTGTTCAAGCCCTGCTTGGCTTCACTGGGCTGTGGTAGAGGAACTTCTCCTGGCTGATGGCCCTTGCTGGGTCCTGCAGCATCACAGGAGGTCAGCCTGGGCAGGACCTTAGGAAGCTTGATGGAATGCTTGTGCAAACTGCACCTTAGGGCCTTTGAGAAAGCAAGAGCAGGGCTCAAAGTTCCACAAGCTGAAAGGAAATTTCATTTTTTGGGCCAGTACTTTAAGTGGAAAGCAATAGCCCCTCCCTCTGGTTTTCCGTTTTTCCCATGAAGCTGTTAAGCTAACAGTTACCACAGAAAGGCACATTTGTACGCTATACCATGCTCTGGGTATTTTTAAATGGGTGATGGGATGGTTTCCTCTATATCCTTTCTGATATCAGCCTATTTAAGAAAGTCACAGAGACTCAATCTGATGTCTATAATTTGCAACTTGACTGAGCCAGGATATCTTTACAAGGATCTCCTGGTAAGAATACATACTTATGTACATGTATAATTCTTTTTTTTCTTTTTAGATTTTATTAATTTATTTGAGAGAGAGAGAGCAAAAGCAGGGAGAGGGAGAAGCAGACTCTCCGCTGAGCAAGGCACCAGATGCAGGGCTGGACCCCAGGACCCTGGGATCACGACTGGAGCCAATTAACTGACTGAGCCACCCAGGCGTCCCAACAGAATTCTAATATGAGAATGAAGTTCCTGAGAATCGTGTCAAGGTCGTAAAACGTGAAGGAAAAATGGGAAATAGTAATGATTTAAATACAAAATATGTAAGCTCTCATAAAAGTAAAATACAGTTGAAAAAAACAGTTTCATGGGCAGACTATTTTTAAGAAAAATATATACTACCAAAGCAAATTGTCAAGAAATATAAATTAAGAATAAAACAACCGTCTGCCCATTAAATTAAGAAAGATAAAAGCAAATGGTTTTCCTGATGTTGGTGAGGGTGTTGCTGGAATTTTTAACTTGTACAAACTTTCCGGGTCAAATGTGGCAATATTTGACAAATCTTTTTAAAAATAAGTATAATAATTTGAAAGAGCTACTTTTATTTTTCAAAGAATGTGTAATTAGTTAAATTATTTAATTATAAATAATTAAAGAAGCAGCTGAGACTGTTCACAAAGAATTAGTTGTAGAGATGTTCATTTGATTTTTGTTTATAATGTGGGGAGAAAAAGCCAACTTAAATGTCAAACAACAGGGGGCTTATGAAATAAATTTTATAGAAATCCTTACAACAGGGTACATGGCAGCCATTCAGAACAGTACAACAGAAGGATATCCATTCCCATATAATTATGCTATTTTGATGTTATCATATTAAATAGGAAATGCCATTTGCAAAATTATGTGCATGGTAATTTCTCACAATTTATGAATAACCACAAAACATAAAAGAATATACACCATCATTTTCACACTAGTTATCTCTGGGTCATAGAATCAGACTCTTTGTTGGTTCCTCTTTTTGTTCACATGCATTTTCTATCATTTCTCCAAGTATATATGATTTATGGAAAAAATAGATGCTAAAAATAAAATTCTCTAGAAGTTAGTCTAGAACGAAGCCATAACGGTAACAGTTTCTTTCTTCCTGCTGAAGTACCTGGCCCTATAGAAGCATAAAGCTTTATGTATCTGGAGAGAGAAATACCCAAAGCAAAAGTCTACCTTCACTTAGCAGTTCTAAATTTTTTAAAAGATTTTATTTATTTAATTTACAGAGAGGGCAGGAACAAGAGCAGAGGGAGCAGCAGAATGAGGGAGAGGGAGAAGCAGGCTCCCCACTGAGCAGGGAGCCTGATGTGGGGCTTGATCCAAGGACCCTGAGATCATGACCTGAGCTGAAGGCAGACTTTCAACTGACTGAGCCACCCAGATGCCCCCATTTAGCAGTTCTAATTAGAATGAAAAAAAAAAAAAAAAAAACCCACCATTGAAGCACAGCATAGTTGCAGGTTGGACATCTTGTAAAGAGCATGCTCTTCAGAGCCATAATGACCTGAGTCCAGTCTCTGAGCTTCCCCTTACTTGTGTCCAAACTGGGAAAACTTACAACAATTAGGATTCATATTTTCTACAAGTAGAAAGTACAAGATAAGAATGCTTATGGCACATTGCAGTGAGAATTAAATGACAATGTATTAGAAAGCATCTGGCATATAGTGGGCACTAAACGGCTTCTTTTCCTTTTCCCCTTGAGATCTTGGTACAAGGCATTGGGGTCAGAGAGTGAGCTGCCACATGGACTGAGAAACAAACTGCAGAGATGAGGGGTGGTTGTTAGGCCCCCCATGGAGAGGCGCCCTCCTCTTCCTCAGACTCAACCCACAGCAGCTCTTGCTAGGTTTCTCTAAATTTTAACTTTTACATTTCCTTCTCCTCTTCTGTGGGAAAGTCCCTTAATGTTGGGCCACAGGAGGTCCCTGGGGGCTGCTATGGAATGAGAGGAGAAGGTAGTGAGGACGCTGATGGTGACTGGAGATGGGACCATAAGCCTAGACACACGTCTCTAAAGCTGAATGTAAATCTTCAGGGTTCAGGGAAAACGCAGGAAGCACTAATTACAGTTCCATATCTCCCTCTCTCATTCTCTGTTATTTTCCCACAGTACATGAGTTAGTCTTCCTATATGCTTTTTCTCCTTTGTCTTTTCCCCTCTATCCCTTCTTCCCCTCCTCCTCTTCTTGGCCTTCCTGTTCTCTTTTTTCTCTCCTCCCTGCATCCTCCAAGCTCCTCCCCATAGTCTTCTTCAATAGGAGAGAGAATGGATTTAATTTGGATAAAGGACAGACTACCCGATTATTTTATACTTAGAGGTCACCAGAATCCTCCCCAACTCAGGCAGACAACATTCCCTACAATGATCTCTCTTTTCTCACACTTCCCGCTTTACTTGGAAAATATATTCATTTCCCAGAAGCTTCCTGAATTAAAGGAAAATGTTATACCTCACATATTACAATTATCAAATCACCAACCTAGGGGACAAGAAGAGGTCAGAGACATTTCTACTAGAAATCTAATGAGTTGTCAGCCATGTACAGACTCATTAAGTGTTTTGTGAGATACCTTCTCTACAAATTAGAGTCTTTACCACCTAGTTGATACTGGACTAATGAAGTTGCTGAATAAAGTTAAAGATATAATAATTCTTTTTCTGGTGTTTTTATTAAGGAAAATCATCTAAGAAAAACCAACTGAATTTATTATCTTCTAATGGGGACTATAAGAGGGAAAGCAAGTCTTCTTTTTTTTTTTAATGATTTAATTTTCTTTTTATTTGACAGAGAGAGAGCACAAGTAGGCAGAGGCACGCAGAGAGAGAGGGGGAAGCAGGCTCCCCACCGAGCAGAGCGCCCAATGTGGGGCTCCATCCCAGGACCCTGAGATCATGACCTGGGCCAAAGGCAGACGCTTAACCATCTGAGCCACCCAAGCACCCTGGGAAAGAAAGTCTTAAATGATGGCTGTGGGCAGAAAAGGGGGATAAAAAAGCAAATAAAAACACAAAAGCAGAAGACTTGTAGAGAAAATGAGAAAGAATGAGTCTTGCCAAGTGGAGGAAATGAGAAACAACAGAGAAGGGGACACAAATAACTATCTTGGATGCTGTTCCCGTATGAGGAATTTCCATGAATGGGATGAAATGAAGTATTCCTCACTTTTGGCTGGGTGGCTTTCAAAGGCAATTTCTGTACTGAACTAAGACAGGCACCCACATCCCTTGGGAACCAGACGAAGTTTGACAGAAGGTTAAATGGAAAGGTACACACCGGAGATCTCTAATTTTAACTTTGGAAGTGAACTGACATTCACTAATGTTCAAATTGGATGACCAGTAGGGTTCTCCTCACATTCACCCACATCTGGTAGTACCACAGGTAGCTTGGAGACATTCTCTGTCATGACTCCCTTGGTCTATTTTCATCTCAAGTACATAGGAAGTGTAAAAAAACATGCATTGTTCCAGTGTGCGGTTTGAGTCACTTTACAAAACTGTATAGGTCAAAGCAATCTTGACAGCCTGATTAAGGCGACTAGGGTCTGGGGGTCAGGAGTCGGCATGCCACTGTTGACTAATTAAATACCATAATGTAACAGCTAAGCTTCCTCTTTGTAGCTCGAGAAACCATCCCGTGGTCAGTACATACCACCCCCCAACAAGAATCTAAGGAACAACACAAAAGCATGCATGTAAATGAGCACATTCCCTCCAAATGCTTCTAAAAATATCAATTTAAAGCAAAAATAAAATAAAATCAATTTGTTAGGCTTCTGAAGATGTGGGTCTCTGACAGATAGCCACCATGTCCTCTACAGGTAAGCAGCTGTGCGCCTTACTCCCCAGGAGCTGCTCACACTTGAATGGGCGCTGTGGTCAGATCTGCACCGGCCACTGCTGAAGCAATTACTTCTACTAGGTTAGCGGCTTATCAGAGAACAAGATGCTACGTCTCCTTCACCATCTAATCAATCTGCAGAGGCAGCTTTCAGAGTTTCTCAGCTTTTATCAGTACACCAAAGTTTCTCCTGCCTACCATGCACCCCATCCCTCCCCTTCTCAGGGACGAGGCCTCCAGTCTCACCGGGTACAGGCCAACATGCCAAGATGAGCATCTCAAACCTCTGACTTGCCTCTTATCAGGTAACAGTAACAGATGAGCAAATGAAGTGATTTTATGCACAGCAACACTGAGCTTCCTTCCTTGGACTCTGATTTACCTGCCCCTCCTTCTGTATAGTTACACACAATTAGCAAGAAAGTAGGTTTCTCAGAAACATTGTTTCTTTTTTCACAGGCTACTTTAGTGCTGTCATATATCCAGGCGTTGCTTTAACTTCATTTAGCAAATAGATTTGCCCAAAAGCCAAAAAGGCAATCTTTGTGATCAAGGAGGTTTTAGTAAAAGAGGAGACAACGAGATTAAAGTTGCAGGAGCGGTACAAAGCGCTGCAGAAATTTAGAAGAAAGAAAGACTATGACATTTGAGCTGAGAGACGATTTAGGAAATATTACTTTCAAGGGTAGACTTCCATTAGGGGTGTCTGTCTCTTTTGCTCTCCTAGGACAGATGTAGACCCCAAACAGGGGACACAAGACTTAGCAAACAGCTTGACAGAGCACCATTTCCCAGAGTGTGTTCCATTAGTGATGCTGCAAGGGGCTCCATCAGAAAGGGTCCCAGGGCCACTACATCGGCAAGTGCACCAGAAGCCGGAACTTTCTTCCTGTGTGTCACTGTGCCCATCAGCATACTAAAGACTTTGAAGTCTTCTAAGTGAAAACAAAGTAACTCTCTCCCACTCTCTCTCCAATAACCAAAGAACCGTTTACTTCAATTTTGATTTTTTTTTCCTTTTTGGGGTGAATGCAAACTGGGTGGATATTGTTCTTTAGTACTATTTGTTTATTTCATTCTTGCCATTTCCACATACCACTGTGGTTGTGATTTCTAGTGTATGTTTGGGGTGCAGATTATGGGTTAAAATCCTGGAAGCACAGGCTGAGTATGCATGATATGACCTATCAGAATCCTTCACCAGAGGATTTTTTTTTTTTTTTTTTTAAAGATTTTATTTATTTGACAGAGAGAAACACAGCGAGAGAGGGAACACAAGCAGAGGGAATGGTAGCGGGAGAAGCAGGCCTCCCGCCAAGCAAGGAGCCCGATGCGGGGCTCGATCCCAGGACCCCGGGATCATGACCTGAGCCGAAGGCAGACGCTTAACGACTGAGCCACCCAGGCGCCCCTCACCAGAGGATTTTTAACCTTCTTCCTATACCAATCTGCTGTGAATGAGTTCTACAGAGCGACAAAGGAGCACTAGGTCAAGGGAAACTCTTCTATAAATATTTGATGGCATGATCCTTCACGGTTCGTAGTCGTTTCTCTATCTAATTATTTCCCATTAGTTGTCTATGAAAGATAGAGAAGAGGCACTTCTCTATCTAACACTTTCACCATGTGCCTCCTGGTTAGTAAATGTCAGCAATCCCCTGGGCTCTGTCTTTAGCCCCTTCTTGTTTGCATCCTTACCCAGGAAGCTATCATCTCTCTCCAGGCCTCTTCTAACAGCCGCATTCCCTGAACATTTTATCACTAGCTCTATGCACCAGTGACTAGAAACTGGGTGGATGGCAGCAACAGAGACACTGGTACCTCTGTGCCTGTGCTCTTGTTCATGATAATCCATCATCCGCTGCCCTGGACCTCGGCCATCACCTTTCAAAACAGTTTTGATCTTTCAAGGTCAACAGAGCTATATTGTACAGTGGTGAAGAATATGAGGCCCAAGCCAGACTGGGTTCAAATCCAGGCTCCATCACATCAAGTTGAGTAACCTTGGATAAGATATTTAACTCTCTGTGCTTCAGTTTCCCCATCCAGAAATGAAAATAATGAGAATTCTGACCTTATAGGATTCTGAACTTATATGATTAAGGTTTGAAGAATATTTGATTCTTGATTAGAATTAAATAACATTTGACACAAATGAGATAAAAAAAAAAAAAAAGATATCCGAAAAGTCTTCTCTGATAAACTTATACCTGTTTCCTCTTTGGCAAATCCCCCAGAAAATTAATTTAACCTCTGCTATTCCCTGACAACACTGTATCCTCTGTCCAAAACTTTCTGCAAATTGCATCCTCTCTTCACTGTCATAAACTCTATGTTGTGAGTTCATGAAGGCAAAGGCTGTCTTTTTAGTTGGCCCAGTGAAAGTAATTGGACATAACTGGTTTCTAATACATGTGTGTTAATTTGAAAAAATGGATACTAGGTACAAGAGAAAAAATCAGTGAAACACAAAGTATGCAGAGGAAAAGGCACATTTGGAGAACGTTTATTTCTGAATCCAACATCAGTGTTACCTAGTTGGATAATTTTTTTTAACAAAAGTACAACATATTTAATATTGCGATGTGGACTTGACCCTGTCATCTAGGAAGGCCTTAGCACAGGTAGCTTAATGAAGTGTTAGGTAAGAAGCTGTCCCATCCCCTATTAAGCAGTGTATTGTCTAAATGAGTTTAATTACCATGCAAATTACTATGAGCTCATATGCCCAAGGCCTAAAACATATCAGATGGCAGGGCTAAGAGAAATTCAGTAAGCCGTGCCTCTCTGCAGTACTGTGTCTCTGTAATAAGGAAAAAAATTATGGTAACTGTAACAAGAATGGAATGCTATAATTCTTAGTGGATTTTGACTAAAACAGTCAAATTATAGGAGCTGGTAAGAACTAATAAAAAAGTTAATTTTTAGCAAATAATTTTTAAGAATTATTTATTAACCTGTTTCTTTTCCTTGTCCAAGGCCCATTTTCACGTGCCCATGAATGGTTGGAAAAAGGCATCCATAGAAAAGTTCTATGTTCTAGGTCCACTAACTAAATGTGTGGTCCTGGGCAAGTCATTTAACGTCTCAAGAATTTCAGTTCTCTTCAGTAATAAAGAATAACACTGGTCATGAGGTTAAGGTGTTGGGTAAATAATTTTAAGTGTCTTCAAAACTCATACAAATAAAGGTGTCCATCCTATTAATACCTTTTTCCTCCCTAAAAACAGATCATAGATTCCCGTTCTTCGTGTTTGTTATGGAGTTTGGGTCTGTCAAAAGATTAAGCACACATTTTAAGACCAATTGAAAGTACCCTCCGGCTAGTAACACTGTTCCCTACCCAGCCCATCATAGTTCTAAACCACACAGACTGACAAAGAGCACAATACCTGTAGCTGTTAAATAAATGTGTTCAGGATGAAATGGAAATCCCATCACTTCCTCGTTTGAACATCTTTCCAAATCCTGACCAAATTGCAATGTAATGGGCTATGGCCATCTGTTATCTAGTAAATAAAATGACCTAACGGATTTAACTTTCACAAAGTGTCTACTCAGGGCCAAGAATAAACTGAGAAATAAGCACATGAATTCATATCAGATTTCCAAGGTTTTTCCCCTCAAAATCATCACCAAAATGTGTCTAGGGGAGGTGAACCTTATGGACAATACCCTAAAGGAACACACTCCTATAGCAGTCTTCAAACTTTGATTGCAACCCTCAGCAAGAAATGTATAACATCAAGACCCATTGCTCACACACAAATAAACCGAAAAATAGTTTTACTACATGCAATGCACTCTTATATTTTCTATGCTATCCTACCTGTTATGTTCTCTTTTGCTTAAATAATAATGCTATTCACAATGTGTTGATGGTTTATGACCCATTATTTGGAAAACACCGTGTTATGGATCCAGCACTGTGTAAGAACGTAAGTGTTCCATAGTCCATTTGCTTGTTTGGAGAGATGAGGAAATCTGACACAGGTGCTTGTGAAATGCATCCTTCAAGGCATGCATGAGAGTCGTCAGCAGTAAAACAGTTCTTTGCAAATTACAGTATCAGTATGAACTGTGAGCTTCACTCAAGAGGAGAGTTTGGGTTATATCTTGTTTTAATAGTTGTATTCAGGGTCAAAGGACTGACAATGTGCTTGATTTTTCTCCTTTGCTTCTGTAAACAGGTTCGCATGGGGAAAGGCATGTTAATATCATGGTTCAGTAACAGCCCAATAATTTGACTCAGTGGATTATATTAGACTCTTTTCTGTTTAGTTAGAACTAATGGGTAAAACTCTAAAGGGGCTTCCAGCTTTGGGTTTTGGTTTTTATACCTTTCTGATGACAGATAGGTTTCTTCCAATTCTCCCACAGAGACTGCTGACCTCACTGACTCTTATTAGTGCATTTTGAGAAGTCATGCTCCAGATTTCAGCTGATGCTTGCAGATCATCTTTAACATACTGAAAAGAAAGTTCTGCTGCTCCCTTGAAAATGGGGCTGTTTTTTCATTTGTATTGATAGAAGAAATTAAAATGTGGAATGTTTTTGTAAAGTGTGTCATGAGATACCTGTGTGATGCAACTCTCCTTACAGGTTCATTTCATCTTAAAAACAACATAAACATAAAACTCTCAAAAAATATATTAATCTTAAATTCCTTAGCCAAAAGGAAAACACAGCAAAGCAAATGCACTTTTAGTAATAATTTGGTTGCATCTGATTCTCCAAGAAGCCCTTGATTACATGACATTTCTATGGACTTAAAAGGAGAACCCACTCCAGATACAACAAGCAATTTGTGATATGCCCAAAATAGAGGTGAATGGACAAGGATAAACTATCTGCTTTAGAAATTAAATCTAGGACATTTAAAAGGACACTTGCCCTGAAGTATAACCAATCAAACTGAGCTAAGAAATTGCTCTTTCCTTGATATTCCCAGCAGGCAGCAGAATATCATAGAAGACATCAATAAGGATTTCAGAAAATCTTTTTTGTTTGCAAAATAAATAAATAAACAAACAAACAAACAAACAAATGATCACTAGTCAAAAATTTGACTTTGCATCCCTGAACCCTAGGCTAGAGACTCCCACAACTGGATCCTTTTCAGGAACTCCCTGGTAAGGAAAAGTGTTTACCTGGATAGCAGTGAGCCCTCAGGTTTGAACAGTCTTGGGAGAAGTTATTATTTAACAAGTTTAATAAGAGTAGAGCTTGAGGAAATTCCAGGAATTTGGGGTGTCATCCACATGGGGGGCACCAAAGTATAAGTTGTACAGGATCCAGTGAAGATTAAGAAATGAAGTTGACCTCTGAGAACAAAACCAGTTAGATCCAGAGATAATGTGTGTGCACTGGCTACTTCTAGCAAAAAAAAAAAAAAAAAAAAATAGGTCATGATATTTATTAACATGTGAACAAAGGGGTTTGAGCTTTCTCTCCAACTTTCATCAAGGTGAACTAGGGAAAGCAATGCAGCAATTTGATTGAAATTTAATAAGTTGGGCTCCAAGCAATTATTGTGCATCTTGTCCAGAGAAAAGCTGAACAAAGCGAGAAAGATTAGCTTGGGCTGTAGAAAAGGGAAACCAAAAGGCCCGAAGTTGCTAAATATCTAACACTGCCAAAGAATTAGTCCCTGTGCCAGCAACTTGCCCAACTTCCATGACACTTACATGCATTATAGCAGAGTGCTGAAAACTGGAGTCTGACACCAGGTTACCTGGGGTCTGATTCATTAACATGGGGAATGTATCTGCATTTTTGTAACCCAGTTTTATCCTCTGTAACTGAGTATAATGACAGGACCCACCATCAAGGTTGTTGAGAAAATAATTGAGTTATTATAGATCAAGATGTGGGAGAGTGCCTGGCCCATAGTTAGTCCTCAATAAGTGTTTATAATTATCACCTTGGAAACAGATACACGATCTATGTCAATGTGTGTGTGATTCAAGCAACTAATTATCCCTGTTTTAGGTTCAGGAGAACTAAGCAATTCATTGTCCCACATGAATTGGCCTATAAGAAGGGATGCGTTAGGCAGACTGATTTTACTATTCTGATCCTTGCATCACTTTAAATTCATAACCTGGCATTTTGGCTCATAGTTCAGTGTTTTCTGAGTGTTAATATTATTAGTCAGCTCTCTAAATCCAATCAATTCTAGACACTGATAAGATTGACATTTAGACCATTGAGGCTGAAAGCTAGACCCAGAAGCTTGATAAACTCACTAAATGTATACTAACTGTGAGATCTTCTGGCAAACAGCTAAAAAGTCATCTCCTGAAAACTTCTATCCATCTTCTTTCAGAATGTCAGTAACTGACAACCAAGATTTTCCCAGAGGCCAAGTGGTTTGGAATCTCCCAATGGGAAGGA
The DNA here is from genome assembly GCA_028646535.1 of Procyon lotor. NCBI lineage: Eukaryota > Metazoa > Chordata > Mammalia > Carnivora > Procyonidae > Procyon > Procyon lotor. The sequence goes on along the minus strand of CM053603.1, from coordinate 131,722,414 downwards.
AAAAAAAGCGGGGGGGAATATCCTATCTCAGTGATAGTTAGATAGCAGACTGGTTGCTTTTGAACAAAATATATCAATCACTAAGGTTTGCTCTGTCTTGTCTAATGCTTAAAGATTTTGGCAACACCTGGAGCCTGAGACTTGAATGAATGTATACAAAACAATACAAAAAGGGGTCCGTGATTTTTAGTTCAACCATGCCAAATTCCTGCTTCAAGTAAACCATCAATATGCTCAATTGGTACCCACCTTGCACTGTTAAAGGGCCACAGTCCTGTACGTTCAGTAATCAATATTTCCCCTTATCTCTGTCTATGAAAAGAGAATGCAGTATCTCTATTCCTAGAGTGTGGTCCTAGAAATTGAGGAGGTAATTTTTTTTTTAGAGGAAGACAAAAAACAATGATGTATTTCTATTGCAGATATAGGATTAAATAGTCATTTTCCACTTTCAGGAAAAACAAATGACTTTTGATATACCATCCCCTATGTAGTATATAGTTGAAAACATTCCAGGGCTTCAAATGCAATTTTTTATTAACATATAATGTATTATCTGTTTTAAGGGTACATGTCTGTGATTCATCAGTCTTACACAGTTCACAGCACTCACCACAGCACCTCCCGTCCCCAGTGTCCATCACCCAGCCACCCCATCCCGTCCCTACCACCCCCAGCAACTCTCAGTTTCTTTCCTGAGACCAGGAATCTCTTAAGCTTTGTCTCTCTTTCTGGTTTTATCTTATTTCATCAAATGTAGTTTTTAAGATTACCCTGTGCCTTTTGCTCCAGCCCATGCAATTCTCTCTCCACTGAAAAATTTTTTAAAACTTCCTGAAGCTGGGTTGATATTGGGAATGTTCTCACAGATTTCTGGGCCTAGGACTATCTTACAGCTTCTAAGTTATCAAGGATTTTGTTTACATTGCCACTGTACATGTGGGACTTTCTTCCACTAGTAACTCAAGTCCAGTTATAAGGGAGCAGAATTGAGCCTGTGAGATATGATAAGACTTTCAGAGAGGAATTCAACAGAGACTCCACGGCTAAGGAGACAAAAGCAGCTGCCACTCTGGCAACAGGGTGAAACGTGCCAACCTTCTGCCCAGCGGTGCCACACCAATGCTCTGAACATTAAGCCGAGTTTACTGCCTCCCTTGTGACTATGCCAGTCACATTCGAGAACATCTGCCACAGCCTTAATGACAGAGCCTATGGGAACCTAATGAGTACCCCCTACACCTGTGCGGCTTTACCAGACAGCTGTTTCCGACTCCTCAACCTCCTTTCTCAATCCTCTCCTCACATGTGCTCACTGCCCCATCTTCTCTACAGGATGCAGTCAGACTCTCACACTGGTTCTGTGCTTTTGTTAGGATTTCATTTATCTCCATTTACATGGCCCTTAAAGGTAGTGGAGAAAAAAAGTCTAATACCATTCAGATTGCTCAAGCTTCACCATTTACTGTGCAAAAGGGTGAATGTTGGAGACTGAGAGTCAATCAGAAGAGTCTAGGATCTAAGAGATATGGAGACCAGAAAGGAAAAAATGAGAATTGATGCTTCCCTTTCCTAGTTGGCAACCCTCAGACATGAATACGGTAATTCACAAAGCCATGGAGACACTTCACAGTTTACATATGTATGGAATCATTTGTCAAAACATTTTCTGATTAAGATAGGTGCCTAGTGGAAAAGCTAAAAAACTAAACAGAAATCTGGTACCTCTTAATAAAATGTTCTTTAATAATTCTGGGACTTCCAATTACATTAAAAGTGCACAATTTTAATATGATGCATGGCAGAAAGGACTTTAATAACCATATGACTTTTGGCAAGTTATTTAAGTTTTCTGAATTTTCATTTCCAAGTTTGTTAAATGAGGATGATTATATGGATTTGGTGAGGTCATAAGAAACAAATTATGTATATTACATGAAGAACATCATATAATATATGGCACAAATCAAGTGCTTGATAAACATTGCTATTATTGTACTGCCATAGAAAACCTATTTCTCATGGCTTTACTACAGTCACTGAAAGAATATTTGTTCTTGCTACATATTTTCTCAGAATACATCATCCTCTTGGTGACAGAATGGAAGTGAAGTACTTCCTAAAGGGAATGAGAAAAAAAAAAAACTTCAAATAATTAACACATTTGTTATGCAATCAAAAGCTACTAGCTGGAATTTTATAGCTATATGGCTAATAGAATGTGAGATTTTTGTGATCATTCATTTTAGTCAGTTCACAAACAAGAAGAATTATATGTTCTATGATAAATAAAAGCCAGGTGGCATGATAAAACTCTGACTATATCAGATGTTTGTGCTAAAAATAGTCTCCCATGTCTAGATCTGCAATGTCCAATATGGTAGCCCTAAGCCACACGTGTCTACTGAACAACTGAAATGTAGCTGCTCGAAATTGAACTATATTATAAGTATAAAACACATATTGAATTTTTGAAGACTTAGTATGTAAGAATGTAAAATATCTTAGCAATAATTTTATATTGATCACAGGTTGCAATTGTAATATATTGGATCTATTGGATAAAGCATATTATTGAAATTACTTTCACTTATTTCTTTTGTTTTTAAGATTTTATTTATTTATTTGACAGAGAGAGAGAGATCACAAGTAGGCAGAGAGGCAGGCAGAGAAAGAGGGGAAACAGGCAACCTGCTGAGCAAAGAGCCCAATGCGGGGCTCGATCCCAGGACCCTGATATCATGACTTGAGCTGAAGGCATAGGGTTTAACCCACTGAGCCACCCAGGTGCCCCACTTTATTTCTTTTTACTTGTCTATTAGAAAATTAAAAAGTCTAAAAAAAAAAGAAAAAGAAAATTAAAAAGTCTTACGTGACTCTCATTGTATTTCTTTTGAGCAGCACTGCTCTAAAGCAATGGCTCTTAATAGTTCTTATTCATACAATTATATTATGCTTGTAAATGTCACCCAAGGAGCTTGAAAAAAATTCATTCGCCTGGGCTCTCAGTGATTCTGATTCCAAGGGCCAAGATGTTTGCATTTTCAACCAGAAACTAGATGTTTCTGATGTGGATGGTCACTGGAGCATGCTTTGAGAAACATTACTTTAGATGTACCTAAGTTGAAACATGTTGCTAAGGAACACAGGTGGTACAGAGGAGGTATTTATGGACAATAAATAGGCTAATATGAGGGCAGGAAAGAAGGGGGAGAAGCATAATGGGAGAAGATGCCCATGTACCTGCTTTAAGGATCTTTTCAGTTCTAATAGTGAAGATAAGTCTGTCCTTCTTTCCCATATTCTATCATGCAGGGGGAGGAAGCAATAAAAACTCACACTGTAAGAACCTCTGACAATTAAACTGTGAAATTTGAAGGTAAGTTTTACAAGACTACGGTAAATAAAAGTGATATCAGAAATGATTTCTTCAGTGGTAACTAATAAAATCCCTCTTCGCTAACACCACCTTTTCTCAAATACTGCAAATTGGCTGGTGGTGACAGGTATACATGGTATAGATCAAATTTTTAAGAAGAGAACTATTCCACAGAGCCCCTGCCTCCCCCTGTTCTCATGTTATCATTTAGTCACTGTCCATGTACTAATTACATTCCAGGAACCTGGTAACAGAATCACAATCATTAACTTATAGTCACTTCAGGAACACAGAGCCTCTCCCCATCATGTCTAGCATTTAAGGTTCTTTCTTGGCTACCAAAGCGGGGAGAAATCTTTCAAATATAAAGGAGAGATTCCAAAGGGGAAACAACTCATTCAGCAAACCCAACTCATCCTCCACTGTGGTCATGCCCTTCCTTGAGATTCTTCTACTACCAATGTCCTTTTATTTCCTTCCTACCAACATAATGTCTTTGCCTCAACTACTCCTTCCTCACAGTTTGCTCTATTACGCTATTGTGTCTTCCGCTGCCTTTCCCTGTCCAGCCCACATGAAACACACAACTGATAAAGTTGTGCTGACTGGATGGTGACTGTCCAAGCCCAACAGGACATCTCTTTCAAGATTGCCTTTCAAAACCATCACTCTCCTGAAGAACAAAACTATAGCACCAGCTGGGGATTTTCGCAATCAGATTTCGTCTTCATTTTGCTGTATAAGCCAGCAGGGTAAGCACTTCTCCCACTGAGGGGAGTGTGCTGTCACAGTGAGATATGAAGTATACTGCATGCCATTCTCAGTGATGAGAAAGAAGTTCCTGGTCCAGAAAAGGGTCGATGGAAACAGGTGGAATTTTCAGGCTTACATTAACAGTTTAGGTTATCCCCCCAAATCTAAAATTTTGTACTCTAATACCGGTAATGAGACCATGCAATTGTTCAGTTAGATTGTATTTGCGGTCATTTAGTCCAATTTCCCATGTTCAATAGCATCCCAGCTGGATATTACACATTCTGAATGTAAATAATAACAAAGTTCTGGACACTATTTCTAGAATTTCCCATGACTTAACCCAGGAGATCCTCAATATAGGTATTACTAGATCCCTCCCTCTCTTTACACATGATAAAACAGAGACATAGAGAAATTAAGTAACTTGCCCAAGGTTACAGACTGAAGTTATGAACTTCATTTGGACTCAGACAAACCTACTTCTAACTACTAGGGAGCATTATGACTGACAGTAATCTGTATCTTCCAGACCCCAAGGCCACAGTTTTAGGCTAGTAAGAGTTAGGCCCAGGACTCTTCTAGAAACTACTAAGAAAGAGTAACTCTCTCTCTTTTCCTCACAAGGGCTGCTGAAAGAATAGGATGTAACTGAAACTTCACAACCATCTTGACTCCCCAGTTGGTGAGCCAGAGATAGAGAGGTCCTGCATCTGATGATCCCCTGGATTCAGCTGTTCCTGCAACTGTGAGCCAAGTTGAATTATTTACTATCACTTGATAAAATATAAGAATGTAATGAGCGAACCACTAAGCAGCTGACAAAGCTCTAAGCTTCTAATGCTTAACCCAATACCTTGCACATATTAGATATTCAATCAGTATTAGTTTTCATTTTTCCTTATATGGTTTTTTAAGAGCAATGATTGTATATTGTTTCCCTATTTTTCATGGTGCCTAGAAAAGGGCTAAAAGCATTTAAAAAATATTGAATACATATTGACAGAACAACTTGACAGGTTAAGAGCTACACATAAGAGATATTAGACAGTAAGGATGTCCCACTCGTCTTTTCCAGTTCAGCCTCTGAGTCGGAGCCAGAGAAAGGAAAGTGCTCTCAGTATGGCTCATAGGGGAGACTCTCCCAACAGTGTTGTACAGATTGAACTTGACGCATAGATGTAAACCAATCTTGCTAGACTCGCTCCTGGGCCACCTGGTTAACCAAAGGACCAGAAAGCATCTCCAGAAGAAAGACTTCAGGGACCTAGGGAAGTGGAAAGCAGTTCACTGAAGTTTCTGGCATCTGCCTGAGGGCACAGCTGGAGATATTAATAATCATTTCTCTCATCAGACTGCTGAAAATGAGCACAGAGTGAGAGGGGAAAAAAAACAAGTGTTTTGCTGCCTCCTGTTTGAATTAATCTCTTCTGACAACTGCTGATTTGGATTTCTGATTCGATCCTCCATATGTCTAGCTCTATTGGTCAATTAAGTGCAGAGGGTGATTGGGGGAAGCAGTGATGCTCGGCCTGATTATGGGAGGAAGCAACACACAGCATTTAGAACATGCAAAGCAGCCCATTGAGCTTGGCTTCAGCGGAGCCAAGCCAAGCAAGGGTGGTGCCCAATACCACCAGGACAGTCAAGGGAGACCTGCTGAACCTCAGTTCTCAAAGCACTAATCAAGCAAACCGGACATCAGACTGAGCTTCCCAGTAGCAATAAATAAGTTTTGGAGAGTTATGTAGGGGATCTCAGGCCAGCACGATATTGAGTTCCCTATCAACCAATTCCCATCTTATCTTCCAGACTGTCCAGTTAATAAACCACTGATGACATATCGTAAAACTTAAAACAAGAAATTAAGTGGTATTTAGCTTGGAGAGTACAACTTACACATTTGAAGACATTGTTTAAAGTAAACAAATGGGACAGGAAAACACTAAGTTAAAGGAAGACAATGTAGCAGCAGTGTGGCACGCACAATGACTCTGCAGTAAAGAAAATACTTGGGAACTCTGAGTCCTAGCCCTACCTCTGCTAATGGTTGGAGGGTTACCTTGTGGCAAGATGTTTCTTTCCTTGCCTGACACTCTCCCATTTTCAATGATGCTGATGGCGGCAGTGGGATACCTTGTAGTCTCACAAATACAAAATCAAACTTGACCTAACGGCTCAAGAAAATGTTTTGACTAAAGTGATGATAGTTCCAAATATTTTATAAATACTGAAGCCCCTTATATAACTAGTGAAAAGAAGAGCTAATAAAAATGATTGTATATCATCTTAGACAAGAAAGATCTATATCAATGCATAATAATCATCATAGCAGGCAACAAGCTCATTTTAAGGTAACATTATATCAAGAAGAGGCTATGATTTCCAGGATGTGGTCACAGATTTACGATGCTATAGAATATTAATCCTTCTGTTTTCCACTATGAAAAGAACTGGTTTAATATTAATTCCCAGTAATTCACCTAAGCCCTGAAAGAGAAAGAATGGATATTTGAACAACAAATGCTTATGACTGAAAGAGTAACACAGCAAATGTTCAGCTGTTAAAAATAATGAAAAAAACGGGGTGCCTGGGTGGCTCAGCCATTGAGCGTCTGCCTTCGACTCAGGTCATGGTCCCAGAGTCCTGGGATCGAGCCCCGCATCGGGCTCCTTGCTCAGCAGGAAGGAATTCCCTCTGCTTGTGTTCCCTCTCTTGCTGTGTTTCTCTCTGTCAAATAAATTTAAAAAAAAAAATCTTTAAAAAAAAATAATAATGAAAAAAACATAGGTTGGATCCAAACTAGTTAGGTACGTTCTTAATTGGTAGAATAACCATCTAAGAGTACAAATACAGACAATTCTAGCACTCTGAGGGAAAGATTGACAGCCTAGCAAAGACTGAACTGTAGGTACTATCCTATTCAACACGTTTATTATGACTCGGCTAAAATAAATCTTTGTCTTGTCTTTGGCAAGATTATCAATTCAGTTCCCAAAATTTAAGAAATAAAGCTAAGGCATAACAGAAGCAAGGTACAAAATGAACTCGAGGTTATTTTGAACAAGTCACCAAAAGGAAATCCAAGATGGACAAGTATAAACTTCTTCACATTGGCCCATCACATCACCAAAAGTACCAACCAATGAGTACAACTGCACAGTATTACACCTTAGGCGCTGTAATTGACTACATGTCTCATTTATGATTCAACAATGTATTGATGCTGCCAAGAATGCCTATGCATTCTTAGGCCTAACATAAGTACATGGTTTGAGCAAGGATGGTCATAGATCTGCCATGTACCTCAGTTGTCAGTGTATAGATCAGACATTCACTGTAACTCTTAATACCACACTTAAAAATGTTGACAAATTGAGGTAAGTCAAGAGTACTTAGGATGAGAGAGAAGAGCTGGAACACTGTCAAAGAAAAACTGAAGGAAGTGATTCAAAGGAGAGTGTGTTTGAAGGAAACAATGACAAGATAATGGGGCTTTTTATATGGTGAAAAGACTTTTTGATGGGGAAAAGATTTAGACTTATTCTCAATGGGTCCACAGGTAAAATCAACTGATAGACATTTCAAAGTCACAGACTGACACAAATGAAGAGATCTTTTTACAAGTAGAATTTTCCTAATAGTGAGTCTTCTGACAGAAGGGGCTCAAAAGAAACTGCACAAAAAACCCATATTGTAAAAGAGATTCATGAGCCAATTAAATATCTGGACCAAATGACTTATGAGATTACTTCCAACTGTACAACTCCTTGATTCTATCACAATAGGACAATCCTATAACTATTTATTGCATATCTAGAGGAAACATTCTAAGTCCTGAGATACATAAATCCCCCAGTTAACTATAATGATGGGAAGTAGAATAGAGTTAAATGGAAAGAAATTTGATAAGTATATGGTCGCAGGAATAAAATCAAAGACTAGTCCATCGTAGTCTTTCTTGAGAGAATGAATCATCTCTAAAAGAGGAGTAAATCTTGACTACTATGAAAATATTTTATGTGAGTTGCAGAGAGTGATGCTCAAGGGTATAAGATCCAGATTGGGTGCTCTCATTCAAATCTGGGCTCTGTCACTTGCTGTGTACAGAACCTTAGGCCTGTCACTTCTCCATTTTCTTCATCTGTAAAATCAGAAGATTAATATACCTTCCTCATCAGGTTACTGTAGAATTAAATGAGTTGATGTATATAAAGATTTTAGAACAGTTCCCGAATCATAGTAAGGGCCATATGAATGTTAGCTATTATAGCAATTGTTTAAAAATTTTTCAGGAAACCAGGAGGTATTCAAGTGAAGGTGAATATGCTTTCAAAATTGCTGTGCATTAAGCAAACAAATGACACAGATCCATATTTGATTGCACTATTGAATGTACGTATTTGGTAGCCTTCTGGGACGGCTATGTGCTAAAATGTGATTTGAGGCCTACTGTCACTGTCATTACTGAGAAGGAAGTTATAGCACAGGAAATGGAAGTCCACTAATTTTAGCTATTACCTGACTTTTGCGAAAGCTGAAATCTAACATCTTGCAGTAGGATTCATTCATGCCTTTTTTTTCTAACTGTACCCTAAGGTACTGGTGTCAATAAATGGTCACAAGATGGAAAGTCACAAGGCAGCTCATCTAACTATTAAATTGTATAATTGACTCCTACATAAATGGGAGTTGATTATATGTATAAATTACAGGTTAACCAAAAATGGATAAGTGTATTTTTAAAATAATAACATTCAAACTGGGTGATTTGATGAGATCAAAGTAAGCTGCAAAAGTCAAAATATTTAAATGAACAACATCAACAAGAAGTACATTATGAAACATGCAGCATCAATTCATTAAATTACTCGTTAATATGGCAGAAATTGGCAGAGTACCTCACAGTTGTCCACAATGTGGGAATTCTAACAAATATTTTTTTGATTCAAAACCAAGATGTCCTTTTTTTTTTTTTTTGGCATGGCCAAACTAAAGCACAGCCAATAGCAAATAAGAGATATGAGAAAAGATGACACACTTAAATAAATTCCACAGGAAAAAATCTTGCATCTTTCTTTAGACAACAGACCAAAGCTTTCATTTTCCTTTTGCCCTTCAGAAAAAATTGTCATGAGCCTGATTAAAATTATAAAAAAAAAAAAGTCACTCATTGATTTCTCCTTTTTTTTTTCTTCACGACCTTTAATGGAAATGGTAATAATATTATTTCAGTGAACAATTCTGCTTCTAGAAATTAGGAAGTAGCATTACCTAATGACATTGAGAATGTGACATTTGGTTAATGTCCTAGTTCAAGAGTAATCCAGCTATATGACCTTGAGAAAATGTCTTATCTGCTCCAAGCCTCAGTATTCTCATCTGTAAAATGGAGACATTAGCCTATACCTCACCGAATTTTATGATGAATACAGGGACACATTAAGAGCTTACCATAACCATAGACCAATTTGTCTTTATATCAAAATGGGTCAGTCACTGGAAAGTCACTAATTTTGGACAAACATAGCATAATCTTTCACAGAACTAACTTCATGGTCTATCATTTAATAATTTACTGAGGATGGGGGTGGGGGTAAGCGGGTGATGGACCTTAAGGAGGGCACGTGATGTAATGAGCACTGGGTGTTATATAAGACTCATGAAGCAACGAACTCTACCCCTGAAACTAATAATACACTATATATCAATTAAATGAATTTAAATTTTTAAAAAAGAGAAAAAAATTAAGGCTAATGACTGATGGATCAGTGAACTCTGTCTCTGAAACTAATAATATCCTATATGTCACTTAATTGAATTTAAATTAAAAGATATAATATAAATAATTTACTGAGGATAGAAATAAAACTTTATAACAAAGCATGTTTTGGGAATTTGCTATAACATGGTTAGAGACATTGTCCAATATGATATTAAATAACTTCTTTTAAGAGTCCATAAAATAAATATAAATAAATTTGAAATAAAGTTATTAAAATAAGTTTAAAAATTTAAAATAAATATAAATAAATAAATATAAATTTTAGCATGTATTACCCCCAAAAATATTTGTCTTTCTTGGAGAACTGATATTTTTTTCTTCTATCAGATAATGAAAAAATAGACTTCTTTTTTGTTTTTTTTTTTGTTTTGTTTTGGCTGCTAGGAAACTCAGATTATATTTATATTTGTTCCATATTGTTTTGGACACTTTTTTTCTATGATAAATATTGCATAAATATCATGTTAATAAGCTGATTAAAATATCTGATTCAGAGAAAATTATATTGTGACTCTAATTTATCCTGTTTCACAAAAATAAAATGTATTTTATATCGTATGTTAAATATATACTAAAATTACTTAAACTGATATACTTTCAAAAACAATAAACAAAGGATGCTCATTTATAGGTGTGGAAAGAAAAGCAGTCTGGAATATGGCCTGGTGATGGTGAAAAATCCACTAAAGAATTTGGCAAATCTTTGTAAATGGCGTTAAATAGGTAAAGTTAATTAAAAAAGAAATTTTGTCTGTAAAAAGCTACCACTTCTTTTTTTTTCATTATTATTTTTCTATTAACACATAATGTATTATTTGCCCCAAGGGTATACAGGTCCGTGAATCATCAGGCTTACACATTTTTTTTTAAATTTTATTTATTTATTTTTCTCAGTGTTACAAGATTTATTGTTTTGCACTACACTCAGTGCTCCATGAAGTACGTGCCCTCTGCAAGGCTTAGACATTTCACAGCACTCACCATAGCACATACCCTCCCCAGTGTCCATAACCCAGTCATGCCCACCCCTCTTACCCCCCTCAGCAACCCTCAGTTTGTTTTCTGAGATTAAAAGTCTCTAAAGCTATTATTTCCAAGAAAAGAAGCATAAATAAAGATAAAAATTTATATATAATCACTGCGGCATAAAATTGTAAAAATATATTATGCAAGTATCTCCAACCAAAGGAAATAATGAACTAATGAAATACATAGAATTTCAACTACTTATATATTTAAGGGAATTATTTTACTTAAAAGAAGAATGCACAGTGGAAAAAAGTAACAAGAAGTAATTCTGCTTAAAATTACACTGAAAAATCATACTTAGACAAACAGATATAATATTTTAAAAGACTGGAAGAAAATGCACCATATTGTTAATATTTATTTTAAATATTTATCTATTTATTTTAAAGAGAGAGAGGACAGTGGAGGGGCAGAGAAAGAGAGAAATTCAAGCAGACTCCACGCTGAGTGCTGAGCCCAACCTGAGGTTTGATCTCACGACTCTGAGATAACAACCTTAGTCCAAACCAAGAGTCAAACACTTAACCTACAGTGCCAAAGGTGCTGCATAATGTTAAATATCACTTAAATCTTGGCAATAGGATTACCAGTGACTCACTCAAGCTTACTTACAGCTGCCACTTGTGGAATCTAGACTCTAACACTAACTCTTTAGGGAAATCATAGGGCAAGAGACTCACTGTTTTCTAATGTCTTTTGTCTATGTCTTTTTCTCTTTCCCTCTCCACCCCTGCCCCTAACCCTCTCTTTTCCCCACAGTGCAATATTATTTACTTTTCCACAAAGCAGTTAGATTAGTGCCTGGAATCCAGAGCACATGCTGTATTTGTTAATTAATAAAAGTAAGACTTTTCATATTGGCTTGAAAAAAATAGGACTCTGGGTCTCCTTTATGAAAGAGTTGTGTTCATTTACTCTTTCAAGGAAAAAAAAAAGAAAAATCCAGAAAATACTTTCCTTGATTAAAAAAAAAATATCTTTCTCTAATAATTATCTCACTTGCATGTGAATAACAGGATATACTTCTGTTCACAATAACAGAAGCCCAGGTACCTCTCATTTCATTTCTGTCAGTCATGCTGCCCCAAACCAGACAGAAGTCAGGTACTGATTGGCCATTGTACGAGGTACACTCTGCAATCTCGTGTACTTTGATGTTAGCACCACCGCAGCAGGCCCTCAAAATTGGCCCTGTCACTTTAAATATAATAGACAATAAATCATCCCTCTGAGACAGCCCCTAAGGAAAACAGGGAAAAAATAGAAATAGCATTTAAAAGCCCTTTTCTATTACAGTGCCTCTAGGGAGCTTTTAAAATTGGAGCTTTTTTAAAGTGAATTTTATGCTTTTTGGGGCTTTTAAAAGTGTTTCTAGAATCAACCTTGAAATTCTCTGACCAACTCTTCCATCAGATCCGTTAAGTTAGGTCTTTGTTATGCTAGTATCGTCTTATTTACTCACCTTGGTTCCTCAAGGCTTTCCATACCCTATGTGTTTCTTGCTCCAACCTCTTTATCGTTCTACCAACATTTCTTGTTGGGGCTTTCTTTCTTCCTTTTCTTTTTTCCTTTATCAAAAATACTTTTAGTTCCCCCTCCTCTAAGATAGTCTTTGGTCTCTGTAACTCAGAACAGACAATCCTACCCAGACAACCATGCAGATGATGCAGAACTTTTCGGTTGGCAGGATGGAGTCACTATCCTCCTGCCACCTCAGAATTTTCCAAGGCACAACTGAACCCATCCATCCCTTTCTCATAAACCTCCACCTTTCTTACGTCTGTGGTTCTATTTGATAAGAGAAGAACATCAAGATAATGAAGAAATGTGACTTCATTTGGTTAAAAAAAAAAAAAAAAAAAAAAAAAAACCTTAATCAAATCCTGACAGGAATACATAGTAAATAGAAACACAGAAAGCATAGCATTTAATGAAGGGTCAGGGTTTACATTAAGAATAAGTGATCCAAAAATCACCCTTGCATAAACAGTATTCAGTTACAACTCAAGCAAGTCCATGTAGCATGATGTGGCCCTATAAAACAGTATGGCTCCATGGCTTTTATCAGTCTTACAAATTAAAAATCTTTACCGAGTAAGACACAGTTAGTTCATCTTAACATTGAAAAACATGCATGCTCAAGTAACAACTGACACTAGTATGGTATGTCCTCTTAGAGCCTCTGCTGTATGAAGAAAGGAAGGAGAAATCCAACTCAATAAGGAGCTGGTATCTTTTGATAAATTGGGAAGGCCGAAATATGAAGCCAAAAGCAGTGAGAAAAGATTATTCTGACACCTTTCAGATTTATAGACTTCCCAGGCTCCTTAATGGCCATTCATCTCACCTGGCCTGCCAGAGTCACTCCAGCTACCCTCTGGGTGAGTGCTTATTACCTACAAGGCAGCAATCAAATTATGGTAGGGAATTTACTGAGTGAGATAAATAAAAGCTGCCTCAGTCAGTGTTTCTCACAGTGCTTTCTCTGGAACATAAGTCTCAGAAGAAGCTCTAAAAATGTCCCAGAGACCATAAGTGTGGTCAACACTTCCTGCCCTAACACATCTGCAGAGTCCTCTAGTGCAGTAAGAGCCCTGAGAAGTGCTACCAGAAAGAAAGCCATTTAGCTGTGTTTCACTCAGCATTGAACCAAAGTCCATGGCATTCTTACTTCAAGTAAAACTGATGATCATTCTTTGAAGACTTTAGAAAGCATAGAGTAGGTGCTTGCTTGGCAGAAGATCTCATCCAGGAGAAATATTTTGGGACTTGAAACTTGGTAATGATCCTTAAGTCAAATGATGAGATGAAGAAAAATAATTAAGAAGGAATATTGCAGGTTTGAATTAATGATTTCCACCACTCAAAGAGAGAGAAATGTACCAGCAGATCATAGTCATTAAAAATGACCCATCAGTGGACAGCAAATTACATACTGGGGAACCAATGCTGGAGAAAAATCAAAGAGGTGGAGGTCATGTTTTCTTTCACTTGTAGCCCTTTTCAAATTCAGTCCTAACCAAACCTGATTAAAGTAAATCCCTTTTTTACAGCCTGTGGAGTCTATAAGATTATGGTGTTAATGGAAGTGCGATTCGATCCGTCAGTAATGGTGCATGTCGGGACCCTGGCGCCTCTGACAAGTCCATTTTTTAAGACGTATTTATTGTTTTTTTTTTTTTTCTCCCTTCTGTTCTCTGCATTGCGGGGTTTAATTGAACAGTTTAAAGTGATTCTTCTTCAAGGCCCATTAATTGATTTTATTTGTGTATTCTCTAGGGGTCAAGGAAAAGGGAAAAAAAAAAACAATAAAATTGCAGCTTTGGTTTTCACTGTCATACTTTCCCTGGTAATTCATAGCTCTAATTTTTTTGTTTCTTTTCTCTGCCTCCATCTTTTTTCTTATGATTTTCAGAAGGTGCAATTTTATGGGTTTGTTTTGCTGCATATCATGAGTTTGTTCAATCCTGATAGTGGTTCACCATGAAGAAAATGATAAAATGCATCCAAATTTGATAAACCATGTAATATCTAGGATTTCTTCAAGATAAATCCTAATGAAAGGGGAAGCTTTCCTTGAAACAATCATAAAACCGTCCAGGCTTATGGTGCAACAAAACACCACACGTCTTCTTTCAGTCATAATAGGACAGTCTCTCGAGTTTGAGGTCATGACCTGTATATACATATATGCACACAGCGTGCTCATATTTACTCACAGAACCCACCACTAGACCTGAATGGCTTTAGGTCTGTTAAGTGGGGATGAAGATGCTATATGGATTGCAAAATAGTATAGTCAGAAGGTAGACATAGTAGATCGAAACTGAGATTCTGCCAAGGGCAGAAGCTATACATGTGTGCACACATGTCATGACATCATATCTCAAGAGCCTTTGCCCTAAAATGCCACAATGTTTTATAGCACACAAAATGATCTGTACCATTTTGGATGCCTCTTTCTATCAAGCAGTAGCTAATCCTTAAACTGATGCTGTAAAATATTACTAGGACCACTTAATCATCAAAGTTTGAGACTCAGAGATATTAAGTACTCTGCCAAAGATACCGATGGGGTTTAAATATGGATCTAGTTTGCTCCAATACCTATACTTTCCCACCATTTGTATATATGATTGTCTTGGAAGCTTCTTGGCAGTGGCTTTTGTTTTGTTAAAAATGGAAATATAATAAAGCCATTTAGAGAGATGGCTTTATTTTTTTCATACTGCTTCCCCAGCATAGGCCATTAATAACCATCAGTTGAATGCCTGAATAAGATACCTGTCCCATCACTATCATATTGCTCCTGCTGTGAGTCCCACTCCAATCCTTCGTGGACATCATGCCTACAGGGCTGTACAGGGCTGACATAGAAGACAAGAAAGTGACAAGACAAGTAAACACCAACCCATACCCCAAAACTTGATGGACAAAACTACCTTCAAGCCTCTTGGTCGCTTATGTGTTTCTTCTCTGCTGATATGCTCCTCTCTGCTCAACTCTTGTCACTTTACCCTAGTTCCTTGGATAACATTCTAAGAGATTCTTCAGCTTAGGTCTTTATTAAAATGCAGGTCATATTTATCTTTGACACAGACTAGTAAAAATATGCCATTGGCTTCTGGTTCCCAATCATCTTACCCTGAAAATTTTGAGATTGAATGTTTAAGATTGATTGACATTGAGAGAAAGGTGGGGGTTGGGTGAAGGGGTTATATAGGAGATAATATATAGGAAGCCTTTTTTTTTTTTTTTTTTTTTACTTGTTTTGATTTTGTCTATAGGGGAGAGGGGAAAATGACAAGTTCTAAA
This sequence comes from Procyon lotor, assembly GCA_028646535.1. Taxonomy (NCBI): domain Eukaryota; kingdom Metazoa; phylum Chordata; class Mammalia; order Carnivora; family Procyonidae; genus Procyon; species Procyon lotor. Next base: position 131,706,652 of record CM053603.1, on the reverse strand, counting down.
TTTACTTCCAAGAAAACAACAGAACATCTTCAAATAAGAGGAACATATCTCAGAAGCATAGCCCTCTTGTTGAAGGGGTGCACTCTATGCTCTTAATGGTTCTATAGTTCAGACAAAACACTATCTTCTCTCTCATCTCTACACTTCCATGTCCCTTCTCTCTTTCCTCTGCCAAGGGTATCATCTTCCTGGAACCCCTTTATCTCCATTCACCTTTCACAACTTTCACACATTTACAAGACTCTTGTGATCACCTCCAGGATTTTGTCTGTTTTCTGACAGATATTGGCAGTAAAATCCTTCAAAGGGCAGGCAAGGGAGTGGTGCTGGGAAGAACTCATCCCCCTCTGAAGCCAGGTGTGACAAGTTGGGATTGTTGGAAGGGGTGTTTCCATAATCCTGAAGGGGCAGTGCCAGTGGATGACCACTACAGAGGGGAAAAAAGCAGGTTTGCTTTTTGGGCATTGTTACAACAAAAGAGAACATATTTGTAAATATGCTCTACAATGATGAGATGGACAGACTATTGTACAGAAGATCCATGCTCCTGGACGTGTGCTCTTTTCTGGGTCTCTATAACTTGCCAATATCCATCAAAATACATGTCACATTCTAGCATAAACTTTGGCTTGCCCGGATCTGCCCTCAAAATGGAATCGAGTCATATATCCCTATATTAGCCCCTCCTTAAGTATCTGGTATATAAGAGATGCTCCATAAGTACATTCTGGCACAAACAAAAGAATGAAGAAGAAGAAATTTCTTTATAAGCACTATTACACATTGTGAAGGTAACATAATTCTTAGCAATAGTGGGGCAAAAAAACCCAGTGAGGGTCAAGAACTGGCCTACTATGAAGATATGGATGAATTTTGAATTTGTATTATTAAGGTTAAACAAAACTCCTGGTGACAGAAAGCCAGTGTTCATGTGGGAATTTATTTCAAATTCCAAGTTTACAAAAGAAGCTTCAGAAGGCAACCTGCTCTGTTCATGAGTAAATATCCATCATTTCATAGGGCTTACAAGCACAAATAAGGGTAGCCCTAAGGATCTTGAACCTAGATAACTAGCTTTAGCATGTTCTTCAGTCTTGGAAGTGCCTATCACAATTGTTCCACATTTGAAACAACTGTTTTGAGGGTGTGCGTGTGTGTGTGTGCACAGTAGACTGGAGGGAGAAGAAAACTGTGTCATCAAAAGACCTTTTACAAAATGTACATATTTTACTTGGGAGAATGTAAATATTGAACCAATACACTTTTCTTATTCCTATACTAGCAGGGCATACCATCTTCATCTTCGTAAGAATGCTAACTTGTCAGGTGGTTCAAGTACAGCAATTTCTTTTCGACATGAGGGTAACAGAAAATGCTGCCCTCCACTTCTGAGGCTGCCTACAAACTTGCTTTGAATCAAAGATTCAAACTTTTCACGCACCATCTGTTTTTATTTTTATTTTTCTAATTGTCTTCCTGAGATACTAATATGATAGTAGAAGATAACCTTCCTGGAAGAAATCTAACCCCAGGAAAAGCACATACAGGCATGCACACACACACAAAAATGACAAACTCATTTTCATCTAAGAAGAAAGGTTCTCTAATGGCATTACTTTGGCTTGATACTATGATCCATTACCACTGAAACCATCCCTTATTACAGAAGTATTTAATCTCTGCAGCCTAGGTTTTCAGTGACAAAGGAAATTTTTTTTAAAGATTTTATTTATTTGACAAACAGAGATACAGTGAGAGAGGGAACACAAGCAGGGGGAGTAAGGGAGGGAGAAGCAAGCTTCCCCTTCTGAGCAGGGGGCCTGATGTGGGGCTCGATCCTAGGACCTTGGGATCATGACCTGAGCTGAAGGCAGACACTTAATGAATGAACCACCTAGGCACCCCAACAAAGGAATCTGGATAACAGATTATTTTACTTGGATTTACTCGTAATGTCAGTAAACGCAATCTTCTTCCTGTCTTTTACCTCATCTCCCTAAATGGTCCAGATTACAAGCAGACCAAGCATCTAAATTTTCTTCTCCAAATTAAAGAATTCCTCTCATACACTCATTAACATCCAAATTTGTTCTAAAACCCTATGTGAGGGTCCACTTTCATCTGCTCAAATTGGTCAGGCTTCATTTTAGTGCCCAAGTAATTTCAACCCAACTAGATCTATCCAATCCAACAAAACCAAAGATTCATTTTTTCAGTACTTTCTGCTATAGAAAAATGCAGCACAGTCTTTTAAACGAATACATTATTATGAAATCACACATGCACACACTCAGCAAAATTATACCTCAGGTATCCACATCCCAACTTCGTTTTGCTGCTGTAAGTAAAAAGCAGGCAACATCACTAGTGGCTAAGTCAATACCAACTATATTAATAAGAGCAAAATGAACACATGTCCCTGGATATTTCTCTTTCAATCACTCTAGGTCCAAAGCTCTCTAATTTTAGCTTTAGTCTTGAATGACCATCAAAGACATTGTGCTTGAAGAGGGTCACTGCCAAGCAAACACATGTGGGGCCAGATCAGAAGAAATTGCCCAATAGACTTGTGGGGCTTGTCAGGGCCTGGTGGATGTCAGACGATTATATTTGCATTGCATAATTGGCGAAGCTTGTCACAACACTGCTGGAGCCAGCAGCTGCTCTCTGCTGAGAACTAATTCCACCTGATTTCTTCAATATTATAATGAATTTAATCTTCTCCGCATTCAACCCGAAGCCAAAGAGCACAGTTTATGGCTAACCCTGAATTTGCAGAGAGATGACAAGAAGCCTCTCTGGTGATAAGAGTTAATTTAGACAAGGGTGCTGACACAGTTACTCAATCCTTCATTTGGTTGAGGTACATTCCCTCTTCCAGGAAAAAGGTGCTTGTATGGACTGAATTTCCCCCATCTCTCCTCAAGAAGAACTCTAAGAGATGAGAAGTGAACTTAGAGATTGTTATGGACTCAACTGTGTTCCCCAGATCCAAATTCGTATGTTGAAGCCTTACCCCCCATATCTCAGAATGTGGCTGTCATTGGAGACAGAGTCCTTAAAGAAGTCATGATGTGAAAATGAGGCTCTCACGGAGGGCTTTGGTTTCCTTAAAAGAAGAAATTTGGACACACCAGGGTTGCACGCATGGAGGAATGACCACGTGGGGACACAGGAAGAAGGCACCCACCTACAAGTCAATGAGAGAGGTCTTAGAAGAAACCAAACTTACTGAAACCCTAATCTTGGGCTTCTAGTCTCCAGAACTGTAAAAAAATAAGTTGTGGGTGATTAATCTGTGCTATTTTATTATGGCAGACCTAGCACACTAATAGAGATATTATCCCGCATAACCCAATGTAAGATTTTCCTCTACAGAATCCTTTAGGTTTTCGTAGAATAGAGCCACGAAGGCACACCTCTCTAACACAAGGCAACTGATTGCATCTAAAAGCAGGTCATTTTGTTAGGAAGTTCTGGATACTGAGGCAGGATGATCATCCTTACTATAACTGCCATGCCAACTGTCCCAATTCTGTTTTCTTGGTTTAGAAGCAAATCAAATGTCTTACTGGGCAGCAATCCAATTACATGAAGGCAGACACAGTGCCTCCATGTGCCTTTCTTAAATCTTCTCTTTCAAGTGGAACCTTTCTTAATGCTTTCAAATACTCCCCATACTCCACTGTTCTGAGTACATTATATAGAATGTCTGTCCTCCTTTAAATCCCTTCCACTGGGTCATTGCTTCTTTTCAAATAAGATATGGCTAAAGTTACTAATTCAGATGTTATCCAGCAGGGTGAAGTGCTTTAGGATCATTCTTTTGTTTTCACCACCATATTTCAGGATCCTTTCCATGAGGAAAGGAGAAAACACAGAGATCTTTAAGTCCCAGAATGTAATAGACATGTGGCATGGTCCTGAGGGGACCATGACAACCTCCAAAAGTGACCAGCGGGAACTAAGGGCTACTGACTAACTTTCCATCGGCTGAATGTTTACAACACATTATTTTAAATATTGTCGGGAAATATTCCCAGTAGTATATTTTATTGATATATACTTTGATATGTGAGATATATATATATATATCTCATATATATATATATCCATATATTCATATCCAGGTTCAAGTAGCTTTACTCATATGGGTTCATATAACTGTAAAAATATGAATATATGGGGTGCCTGGATGGGTCAGTCGGTTAAACATCTGCCTTCAGCTCAGGTCAGATCTCAGGGTCCTGGGATCAAGCCCTGCATCAGGCTCCCTGCTCGGTGGGGAGTCTGCTTCTTCCTCTCCCTCTGCTGCTCCCTCCACTCATGCTTGCTCTCTCTCAAATAAATAAAATCTTTAAATTTATATTTATATATATGTAATATAAATATATATGTATATAAATATATATGTATATACATAATATATGTATATATAACATATGTATATACCCTATATGTAGTAGTATATAAATAATAAAATATCTATTTATACACACACACACATATATATAAGTATTTTTCCCAAATATTCAGAAATCCCAAAATCAAAAACAAAAGCCTTAGTATTACAATGGTGTCCACAGGAGTGAATGGGTTTCCACAGCACACTAATGATGAAAATTACTGTAAATATCCATTAAAGTTAAAAATGCCACTCAATTGAATCTGCAATTTGCAGCTTAGGAGGAAATGGTCAGAAATGTTGGAGCCCCCAGGCATTAGTACACGAACAGAGTTACCAAAATAGAACAAAACAGTGTATATTTTTGGTTTCAATTAGCTGATCTATGTATACTATAAGGCATTATCCAACTGCAAAGACTTTCATGCTTGCCCAACAGGTGTTGAAAACAGAACATAATTAAAACCTTTCTTCCCTAAACACGATGCGCCTCCTTAAATGTTGAACATAAAATCCACCCAACACGGAAATAGGCTACAGGTATACCGCTGTCTATCATATCGACTTTCAACAGTTTTCCTATTATATAAACATATCAAAAATACCCGGAGGCTAAGGCAGGGCTATAAAAATGTTTGGCACATGCAAGAGAATTTGAGAGCTAGCTCAGAGGCACAGTAAATAACAGAAACATTAGTTATTTCAGTTACTGGAAAAAGGGTAACCGATGCCTTATTCTCCCATAGCAACTATTTTCTCCATTCCATTCTTGGAATAATCTCTCTAGAAAATTATGAGCCCTGATATATTTGAACAACTTCCTCAAAAATGTAATAACAATATGGATATACCTTTCAAATTCCATCCTAAAGAGAGAGGTCTACTTTGCTGTTGTTGTTCACTACTGCACAAGACTCCCCTAAATCCCAAATTATTTTGCATTTAGCATTTGAGCTGCCAGAAGGTAATGTCAAAAAAGATGGACCGCTTAATGGAAGAGAAAAGTTAATGAACTAACAAGGGAGCCATAATCACTCCACAAATCAAGGGAAAGATGGAATGGTTTCCAAGGGGAAATGGATGTATCAAAATGTTTTTTCTAGAAACTCAAATCACTCTGTTTTAAAGGCCAAACTTTGGGGGGTGGGGGCAACGATGTAATGTCTCATTATCACATTACTACCAATAACCTCAGAACAATCATATCCTATTGTTTTCCTGACTAGAGGAAAGTAGTAGAAAAAAGAAGAAAGAGGTCTAGTCTCTTCCCTCAGGTGAATGGCTTTTCTATCACATGGCATTAGCTGATACAAAAATTAATGCCAGTGAAGGAAGGCGGGGGGGCATTGCGTGGGCCTTTTGGATGAAGCATGCACGCCTGCCCCACACCTGTCACACAGCCCAAACCCCGAGCTGGCATACGTACATCTAAATTAGAATAATTTAGCCTTCATTAGCCCCTACCCATACTGACGAAGGTATAAAGAGTGATTTACAATTTGGGGGCGGGTGGGGATGGGACCTTGATTTTAAACTTGGTGGAATTTCTGTGAGTGGATCTCATACTGCTGTGTCAGACTTCCATGCTGTCGGGCTTTATGCCCAGAATTCCATTTATTTGGAGACTAGGAACCTGAAGTCAAGGATACCTCGTGCTCTAGTGTTTTCAGTAGAAAAATAAGATGAACTGTCAACTGACAGATTTTTTTATAAAAATGAACAGTCTGGGATTTATGGGGCAAATAAATATTGTGCCAGAACAGCTGGCAAGCGTGAGTAAGAGCACAAACGGCTGGTGTGTTATCTGCAACCTCCCACACACATACTGGGAGCTGCAACTCAATAAGTGGATGATTATAGAGGTTATAAGAAAAGTAGAAATAAATACAGTGAAGTTTAAAGAACACCTGGTATGAAAGATACCCTGGTTTCCAGCAGAGACCTTAGTCTCATGGGAAGCAGTTTAAGAATAGTAGTTAAGAGGACAGACTCTGAATGTAGCTGGCCTGAGTTCATAATTGGCTCACAGCCAGTTATGAGCTGTGGGACTGGCCCTGGTCATGAATACTCACAAAGCCTCAGTTTCCTAGTATATACAGAAGGTTTACACTGCTACCTGCCTCGCAAGGTTGTAGGGAAAAACAAATGAATTACTCCTTCTAAAGCTCTTATTATAGTGCCTGACTCATGATATGTGCTTAATAAATGCTAGATGTTAATATTCCCTTGAATAGTGCATATGATTTGGCAGATTCTGATTTATAATGCCACTCTTTTCTTGTCCCCAATACTACCTATTTTAATTGAAAGCAGAAATACAGCAGCTTCTCAAGTTGGAGCCCATGTACAATAGTTATAGCATATACTATAGTTTGCAATTTATTAGCACTCCCAGTGAAAATATTTCTTTGCAAAAAGATAATAATGCTCATGGAATGGTTTAAACATTGCTTTTAAACATCTCATTTCCAGAGACAAATGAATTAGATCTTACATATATTTTTGAATACGGTACACACACAAAAAGGATAGTTAAGCTAATCTGATTTATTTACTTTCATTAACCTTTTATGTGTGGTCCCAATGGAGTCATGCTTTGTCCTAGGTCTGTGTGAAAACTGCATTGCTGACTTGAACTTTTGGAAAAGGAGAAAGCGTTCTGTTAAGAAAATGTGAGTTAAGTCATTAGCTAAAGCGCTGTGAAAAAATTTACATAGATTCATATACACACTAATTACCTTAATAAAGCATTTTAAGAAAACCACATCTAGTGATCTAGATTCAGCCAGTAGCTGAAAAGCACCATAAGCTCAATGTCCCTAATTATACTGCTTACCACCAGTGCCTAGGACACACTCTACTCCAATGTCAATGCTCCATACTAACTGGTAAATTGAGGAGTTATCTGTGTGCGCATGATATTGATTCCAACTACAAAGTTCGCTTCATTCTACTTAGGATATGTTCCACTAATTACAGCTACTATTCTGATGAAATACCTCATGTCAAACCCTTTAAAGATACTATTCCTAATCGGTTTTCACAGATGAAGAAATTAAAGCTCAAATGTGTTTGAATTGGTGGGGTTCAAGGCTAGGAAGTGTTAGCGTCAGACCTGATCAACATTCCAATCTTTGTTCATCCTGTGATACTTTCCAACTCATTCACATTTCAGCTCCTCTGTGCCTACATATGTGTTACGAGTTAAGACATACATAATTATCCCTTCTATGTTCTCTTTTTATCCCTATGAGAAAATTAGTCATGCAACAGGGAGCACTAATTATTCCCTTTCACACCCCCAATTAAATAAAGATTTATGCTAGTATTCAGCAAGGATAATTCTCTTTTAATGAAATAAGCTTTTTATATTCAATGAGTTCCAAGGAATAAATTTACTATTTCATATACATTTGGTTTTACTATTTGCATAGTTCTTCACTCAGCTGTGTTAGCTTCACCAAAACAGTTAAACCCTGCGCACCCATTCTGTCTCAGTACCTGTTGTGGAAGCCAAAGGTTTTCAGCTGCAATGGGTTTTTGTTTTTATAATCTTTTATCACTCTAAGGAATATTATTAATAATTCACTATCTCTCTACGTTGGAAGAAGGCCATATTCTTCTGGATGTATATAGGTAAACATCCTTGGGTTTAAGATGTAAGTAAGGAGGGCTTTACCCACCCTTTTAATTATAAGGAAATGTGGAATTCAATGGTGCAGAAAACCCATTTGCAGTCTTGCCCAAAGGGGATTCTTTTAGGTTATTTTGTTAAACCTGGATCAGACAGTAAAATCTCATTCATTTCTTGGTCACAGCAAAGCCAAACTGAAGTCCATTTTCTGAAAATAGTCACATAGTTAAAATTCTAGTGGTCAGAATAGTAAAATTCAATGAAAGTACAACTTTTCTGGAAAAATGTCTCACCTTAAATATATAAAACATAGCAACAGTTTCTCAGTATAAGAATTAATGAACTAGTAGTGAGTCCCCATAAGATAAGCTAGGTTTCCAAGCAATTGGCATAGTTTAATCAACACATATATTTCAGGGAAAAAAAACTTTCCATTACTGAAAAATTAAATAATATGATTTTAAAAACAGTAACAGTAATTATTATACCTTCAAGTTATTGTTAGGTTACTGTGCGTCAAGTCCTCTGCTGAATAATTTACATTTATTAACTTAGTTATCTATACTTCAATTCTCTAAGGCACATACTTCTCATACTCTCAAATTATGTTTCATATCAAAACAGATTAGGATTAGCAAGGAAAAGCAACTTGACTAAGGTCTCAGAGTTAGTATGTGACATGCTAATGGCACTGACTCTTAACCCTCATGCATATTCAGTGGTATAAGTCAGTGAGTTGTTTTCCAAAATCCAATGTAGGACAGGTGCTAATTCTTAAACTTCGAGCAGTCTTCAAGGTAAATGAGAAAAACAAACAGAAGGAAACATCTCAAAAATCCAACTTTTTCAGTTAGAAAGGAATATATCTTCCATGTTTTTTTTAAAAGAATCATAAATGCACAGAGTAATCTAGTTTTATTTTGCTTTTATATATGCTTATTTGGAAAAATTAAAATGTTGGCAAATAAGTGTCATTCTTCCACGTTAAATTATAAAATACACTTTTAGGAGTTGAAGGAAAAAGAAAAATCTTTGAAGCCATTTCTGTGTACTGGATAGGTTTGAGCTGTTGCCTGAATGAAGAATCCCTTGGATGCTCAAGGGTGACGGTGTTAAAGATCAGCAAGAAGAGTAGATGGAGAAAGGTAACAGTGTGAATAATGGCAGGGATGCCGAAACAGAAAGAGCAAAAATTGTTATGAGCCTAAATGATTTGGAAAATTCAGAGAAATAGAAAACTCTGGGGGAGACAGTGCTATATTATATGGGGACATGGTGGGTTGACTATTAACTTGCTCCTGAACATGTTGAGTTTGTGGTAATGGATTCAGAAGAGAAAATATCTGGCAAGCAATACATTGAAAACTGCTGGTTTCCAGATCAGGTAAAAACAAATTCTTCAAGGTAAGCAATGTGGTCAGTCTCCGTAATAGGTTGAAGGGTGGAAAATGGTTAATCTCTCATCCTTGATATCTGTTCCTGTGATTCATCTCCCCTCTGTAGATTTATCTTAAGTGAATATTGCCACTACTGCATTGGCTTGGCATGGGGCACATCCTTTCTTGAACATCCTTGTCTGAGCCTATCCTTTTTCTTAATTTTCCAATTCAGCATTGAGATCAGGCAGGTATATTCCCCAATGGCCAATGGCTCAGAGTAACAAAATGGAAATTAACACAAAGTATATAACATATAATTAGGTCAATCACATTTAACCTCCTTGGCAGCTTTGAGAATGTGATGAATCTCCCCATAAATATACATGATTTTTCACCTCCTGGAGAAACTCCTCCAACATACCTAAACTCCTCACATCTCAAACCCAGGAAAGAAAAAGACTTGAGAGATGTAGGAACTCTTTCTCTGGCTGGTTAAAGCCAATTTTCATCTGCATATGATTGGCCTAGGGAATATACATTCCCTTTGGTGATATTTAACCTGCCTTCCTCCTCTGACGTAGGAGTTGAATCTTACTTTGTAACTCCCAAAGGCCAACCATATAAAACACAACACAATAAATTCAACATGGGTACAAGAGATACACATGTGCAGTACAAGAGTGTACTTTCATCATAGAAATAACCTTAATAAAACAGGGCTTAGTAACCCCACAATCCCAAATGCCATATCAACTCAGGACCCATTGAAAACAAAAACCAATCCACAAATCTACTTCCAGAACTCTGACTAGCACTATATTTCTATACTGAAATTTTTATTGAGAGAACAAGAAAGAACAGATTATACTGACAAATACATGCAAAGCAAAGATGTCTTAAAATCCCTCCTTCTCCACATCTCTCTTCCCCAAGCTCCACACATCCTGGCATTTGCTTGAACCTATTCAAAACATTAGTCTCTGACCCTTTTGTCTTTCTCTCTCATTTCCCAATGTATTCTCTTCCTTCACTTATGTTTCCTCCTCCAGGTTCTTGCTTTTTCTTTCTTTAGTGAGTCTCTCCAGGCTCTTTCCTATGGAGAAGTATCTATTTATTTCCCTCTGAAGAGAAGCAGCTATAAGAGATGCACAGAAGACTGTCTGGAGGAGCAGACAGAGGACACATTTCAAAATTCTAATGGGCCATATGCATAAAAGGAAAGCCTTAATAAGATATAACTAAAGAAAAGTCACCCGAAGAAGAACACATAGGAAAATAGAACACGCAGTGTCCCAGAAATGGATCTTGGAAAGAGGAAGGAAAAAAAATTAGGAATTAGCAAATGAAAGATCATTTTAAAAGAGAGAGAGAGAAGGGGAGAGAAACCACAGGAGAAATGAGAATGCATCATCATGAATCCGTAAGAGAGAGTTACAGAAGAAAAATTCAAGGTCAACAACACATCACTCAGGAGAACCCAAATAGCATAATCCTTCACATCAGTGTGCAATTTAATCAACAGGAAGAATTTTTTTTTTTACCTTCTTAATCAAAGTTTCATGATCTGGTGTACTTTGCAAAAAAGGGTGGTAGCATCACTAAATTAGTATCTGAAACTCTGGCTGATGAAGGAAAAACAATGAAAAATAACCTGGATTTGCTTATAGCCCTGAGGACTAAATGGAATACTCCATTTTATTTCATGTGCATATGTGATTCCAGGCTATTTTTGGAAATAATTCATATCCAGGTTAGTCTGGAAAAGTTGTTTTATAAGAAAAGAACACAAGAAAAAAACTATTCCAATTGTTAATCTACATTTTAATAAACAGTATTGTGAATTATACTTATAAAGTTCAAGTATTCGAGCTGTTGGGGATAAATCTCATTACTAGTAATAATTAACCTATATTATGAACTAGTCATCTTTGAAATTTCAATTAAACTTATGATTTTAAAAGTAGACTATTTCAACCAAAGAACTTTGTTTCATTACCCCCTATCTTTAAATGATTAACTGTTTTCCATTTCTTAAAAAAAAAAACTTACCTCTAAAAGAATGCTTAAGTAACCAAAGACGTTAGATATTTGCACCTCGTTTTTATATAATCACAAGGCTGATGTTTCAATTATCATAATATGGATATATGGAGAGACACATGAGCATAGGGCAAGAAGTAAAGGGCTGAACTGTGTGTTTGCATGTGAGACAGAGTAGGTATTTGTTAACCGGAAGCAGGAAAGAATTCAAGAAGTTCTGTCCTACACGGCTCTGCAAGGAGTACAGAATAAAACTCTTATTTCCTCTTTTCTTCCTGTATTTTGAACCAGCCTCAGCTACAATTTTAAAATTAGGGGGGCTCTTTGGTCATTAACACTTACATTTTTCCAGGGACACCTAATCAGGGTATTCTCAAATGAATGCTTACAGTAGTAATTTTGAAGTAAGCCAATATATAAGAATAGAAATCTTTATCTCAGTCATCTCTTGCTGAGAACAGGTGAAAATAATTTTTTGTGGTTGAAGAAACCCTAAGATGTAACCTTCAGAAATCCCTCATGCACTTCAGCCAAGCTTCAGAGTATGTTCGCTTAACCTAGATCATTACACAATACTCAGATGCCTAGCAACCCAAGACATTGCTAGTTTTCTCCTACCTAGAGTGAGTGCCTAGTTGGTATCCAAGATTTTGCTCATAAGGCTGCAAGGGAGTTAGCTTTATTCTGTCTTACCACCAAAACAAAAACAAAAACAAAAACAAAACAAAACAAAAAAACATATGGATCATCAATAATAGGTCACTGGAATTATATCCTTATAACAACTATGTACCAAATAGATACAGTGTTTACTAACAGTCTTGGACAACTTTCTTAAAACTACCGTGTTTATTTTTTGGAGTATTTTACACAACTGGCCTATGAATTTTTTTATCGAGCAAATCGAAAAGTGTTCTAAAAAGATAAATGAAAATAATCTCTCCAAAGTGTGTGAGATATTTGCTGTGGATATCATGGATTAGTGTTCAAATTTCATTTGATATTCTTTATAGCATACCTTCCTGAAACACCAAGATGCAAAAGCTAAAAACTGTATTTCCCAGACTTCTTTGTAGGTACATGTTTAGATGTTCTTTATATTGTCTAATTGGAACAATTCAGTTAGATTTGGAAAGGAAAGGAGACTCGAGGCATTTGGTTACGTGGCAGCAGCGTTAGCAGAGGTCATAGGTGTTGTGAAGTAGGGTGAGGAACATCCTCTCTGAGACACTCTTCCATCAGACTCCATATGGAGCAGTCAGCAGTAATGGAAACTTCCTCTTTGCGGCAGCTTCAGGAGTCAAAGAACAGGTACTGCTTCCTTTGGGATGATGTTTTAATGCTAAGTCTTTGGGGGTTCCTCATGTCTATCCAGTCTAAAACCTATTTCTGTAACCCATTCACGGGTTCCATATTTTTTTATTTTCCCATGATAAAGTACTTCCTGCTTAAAAAAGCTAGAATAGATTCTATTCTCTGCAACTGAATTTGGATCAATATAATAATGTTTAAAAAATCCTGGGTGGCTCAGTCAGCTGTCTGCCTTTGGCTTAGTTTCTGGGATCCAGAATAACCCACTTCAGACTCCCTGCTCAGTGGGGAATCTGCTTCTCTGCCCCACTGTCCTGCTTACGGGGGAGTTCTCTCTCAAACAAACAAACAAACAAATGAAATCTTTAAAAAAAAAAAGCCTACATTCAGATTAAAATTATTAATCCATTCTTTCTTAACCCTTTCTCTTCTGCTTTTTTTTTTTTTTAAGATTTTATTTATTTATTTGACAGAGAGAGAGATCACAAGTAGTCAGAGAGAGAGGGGGAAGAAGGCTCCCTGCTGAGCAGGAGCTCAATGCGGGGCTCGATCCTAGGACCCTGGAATCATGACCTGAGCCGAAGGCAGAGGCTTTAACCCACTGAGCCACCCAGGTGCCCCTTCTCTTCTGTTTCTAAGCATCTTACACATTGGTGAAGTGGCCCTTTCTATTTAGCTACTGGATGGCCTATTTGGGGAATCAACTTGCAATAGTCTCCTGGGACTAGGCAAAGTAATGTCCTGCCTAAAAGGGTTATCTGGTCATTTAATCAATGTACAAAGTTTTCAGGCATGTAGACTTCAGTTTCTCCTCCAATTTTAACTTTTACTTATTTTTTTGAAGAACCTTATTTAAGGTCAGAGCTCACGGAAATTAAGAGAAAAAGATGCTGCAGTAGAATATATACTGAGTTGGGAAACTGTTCTTCATGTATCATTTTCTGTGTAGAAGGATTCCATTTCTGTAAATAAAATGTTTAAATATTTATCAAAAGAGACTTAAAAATACAACAAAATATTATTAACACTGGATATCATTAGGTGGTGGGAATATAGGTGGTTTCAACTGGCCCATTTTGCTCTAATAATAATTCTTCTCACACGAAAATACTTCTGATAAAAGGTGATCCAATGTTTTAAGTTGTCTTTAGTGTAGTAGTCACAGATGTGCTGAATCTATTTTATATTCAATATGAAATGATGGAATGGAAGCATCCCCAGCTATTGTCACCAGGGCAATGTTTAATGACACTAGTTAGGAAGACACAAGGCACTAAAGAAACAGGGGATCCATTTTTCAGTTCAGATCTAGGCAGGAAGAGTCATTCCACCAAAAAGGCTTGAAAAATACCTTTTCAGTATCTTTATCTGACTACAGAATGCAATTATCACTGAGAACAGAAAGAAAGGCTTTGGACTCCACAGATGAGAGAATGGGCCAAAAGCCTTCTATGGCTTTTCAGTATGAATGAGCTTGTGGGGCCTAATACTAAAGACATATTCTGAAATAGTGAATAACAAAAGGTTTGAACTTTATATGGAACCCTGAGGGAAGGCACAAGCATCACAGTACATCAGTGGACTGCCTGAGAATCTGCACTTGAATACGATCAAAAAAAGCACACAGATGAGGATCTAGATCAAGTAAGAGAAAATTCTCATGACTCATCTTGTTGTCATTTTTTACTTGTTTCGGAAAGACAAAATAAGACAGTGTCAGAGTCCAAGGCTTCTCTGTCTCTGATGTTGTATACACAGTTTTAGTGTAAATAGTGTTTCAAATTCTCCCAACAGTCATTCTCAAAAAATTATTTTGAGATTTTCATGGGATTTCAAGATGAGTATCTGTCTCAGCATATTCAATATAAAAATAACTAGACTGTTTAGTCATTTTCTATCAGAGTCAAAATTTTGTTGTTGCAACTAAGCAAAATGAGGCAAAGAGTAACCACTCCGAATATTGTTGTAAAAAGGGTTATTTTTGTCTAGGTGTGTTACGTATTACAAGCACATTAATTTAAGCACATTATGTTTCTTGCTACTCTGTGATCCATTAAGTTTATTTTGAGGCAATTGGTCAAGAGAAGATGGAAGGATATTAGCAATGGGAATTAATACACAAAGAGACTTAAATATTGAGCCAAAAATGATAAATTTCACAGTCTTTCTAACTATGCTAGTTAGTTGTACTTTTGTCACATAAAGTAGAGGTTATCCTAAAAATTAAAAACAATCCAATAATATAGACAGAAAAGATCTGACAAGAACTAGAAAAATATTTCCTCTCATTTACTGTTAGAGTGTGAATTTTTAGCGGAAAAATGATGAATTTTGGTAGGAAATGTGGAAGGTTTCAAAAACTTTGAGGGACTATTGTTTTGTGTGTCTATGTGTGTGTATTTGGGATAGATATATATATATTTGGAATTTCTCCAGAAGGAAGACTTTAAAACTTGGAACTTTGGAACTTTCTGAGACTTTGGGGGCATCTCTTCCTAGGATAGCTTTTTCTTAGAAATTCCTTTCAACTCTAATGAGTTTGAGGGCACAGGAGGATCCCAAAAAAGAAACTATGAGTTGGCTTCCCATAAAAGGAATTTATTGTTCCTTTTATACTTAGGTTATAGAATGAAGGTTATAAGGGTATAAAGGAGGCAGGGATTCAAGGTAATCTCTTACCTAGAAATAATATAGAGCATATAATTGAAGCTTCTTTGAAATGATATTTGTCAAAGACTTGAATGGGCCTAAATAGCCATAGAGGACTGAGAAGTCCCTAATAGAATTGCCCAAATCTAGCTTCTCACTTATAGTCCCATATAAAGTGTCACCAAGCATTACTTCATTCTAAGTGGCTTTCTCCTTTGGGTCTCTTATCATGCTTTCAGAATACAGACAGCACACACCAATGTGATCCTATGCTTACTGTGTCCTGTGTAATGTTTACCTCTTGTGTTTCAACTGGGCTTAGAACAAGCCAATGACAAAAACATTGAGCACAGTGTCAACCTGCAAAACTAGGTCTAAAAATGTAAGTGACTCACATTTTTCAGGGAAATATTTTTCTCCTTACTTCAACAGCTGACATTAATAAGATCATAAAAAACTCAAGACACAACTCTAGAAGAAGGAACATCAACCTTCAGAAAGCCTGAAACAATAATGACAAAATATGAGATAACTTCAAGAATAGCAGTAACAGTAAAAAAAAATCAGCAAAGGTAACAACAATACTAATTATATTAATCCCCTTCAGGAGCTATTCTACTGCCCACTGGGGTAGTATGACACACCTCCATACATCTAATCCATTTCATTCAGTATAAAAACATTTGCTATTTTCAAATTATCCATTCATACTGTTCCTTTAATTTTCTGTCCATACAATTTTCCTTGTTAGCTGCTTGATAGTTCCTTGATATGCTAATTTAGTCCTAAGCTTTTTTGCCTGCAGAAACTCTGAAAAATGAAAAGATATTCCTTTGGTATTAGTGTTCCTATAACGATGCCATCCTGACTTTAGTCCCCGTAGGAGCTTTCCAGACTGGGCATCTCATAGAACTCTGACGGAGCGCAACATCTCAGGAGTTGTGAACTTCTGACTGTTCATGATCTTCCCATACATTGGGAATGTCTCATACATTTCAAGATTACACCTATCTTCACATTCTTTTTCCTCTGTTTAGTATGTTCTACAGCTTTCATATTTGTCGATCAGTAGCTTTCTAGACCATTCTCACATTTTACCTCTCTGTAGCCCCTACATGACTACCTGGAAAATGACACTTCCCCAAGTTTCTACTTGAGAATACCTCCCCCTTTCCTTGTATTGTCCTCTCAGTCCCTGATGCCCTCTCCCTACTCCCTCCAGTTCACTCATGCTTCATTGGTCCATCCTTTTCCTCTCCCTTCCCTGGTACTTCATTCCTTGTGCTAAGCATAACCCACTCCCAGTCGGCTAGGACCTTCCAGATGAAATTTTCTGAAGAGGACTGTGCTCTCAGTCCTGAGTTGTCTGGGGTCTGCAAAGCTGCGTGGGACTGATCCCAGCCTTGATGGTGGCAGCCAAATCAAGTTTCCCTAAATAAGGAGTGATGAAAACCGACACTGATTTTGGTGGGAACAAGACTGCACAGGCTAGTAAGAATGCAATAGAGAAACTACTAGTTAAGCCAACCTCAAATGACTGACAGAAAAGCACAGTGAGAAAGATAATAACTCCTTAACAAGTTATGGAGGATCCACCCCGAGACAATGTAATAAAATATAGACGAGAAGAGAGGCATCAGAAGGGGAGGACTAGGCTAGGCAGAGGGTAAGCATGAGTTTGCCTTGTCTGTTCTCTAAGGACTCCGATCAGGGAGAGAGGCAGACGAAAGGCTCATCACAGTGGTGAGGGGTACTGACAAATACAGATTCAGGCAGTGGGAAATGAGTGAAAGGGAAGACTGGTAGGAGGAACTGCAGCTTATTGAAGCAGTGCTCACTTGCCAACTACTGTGGATATATGTGTCCTCTCAGTTGGTCTTCAAACGTCTCCTTACAAGGCAGATGCTATTACTAGGTGCATTTTACAGAGGGGAACCCTAACGTTTAAAGAGGTTAAACACCATTGGGACCACGCTGTAATTGGTGGAAACGGGGCTTGAACCCAGGCTATCTGACTATAGAGTCCATACTTTTAGCCCGTACTGTGCTAGATGCAATGGTGGTGATTGAGCTAAGTCCACTGAGTGAGAATAAAAGTAACTGAAGAGAGAGCTATACAATATGAGCAGCAGAAACAGTAGCAGGAGTGGTGAGTCCTGTTCCTCTGGCTTTCTGATCACTGTTGAGTATTTGCTTGAGCACAAGGCCAATCTCAAATGATTGACAGAAAAATGTGGTAAGAAAACCCCTCTCTTATAAATTATAGAGAAGCCATTCCCCAACTGATAATGTAATAACATTTTTATTGTGCCTATCTCCCCCATATACCTCAGTGAACCAAAAAAATGGATGTATTGATTTTATCACTTTCTTAAATGAGATACTATGTTTGTGTAGCCTTCAGTTACTTCATCAAGAAGATTTTAAAACTGTGCTTGTATGATTTTCAATCACACTTTCTAATCACAAAAAGAAAGAAAAATTGGAAATTGTTCAGATAGAAAAAAAATGTCAGAACAGACTACCCAGCATGGCCTTTCAGCTATGTGCTTGGCATTATCTTCATGGATTATATTATAACTGTAAATATATCACTGCATTTCTAAAGCTATCTTTTAAGTGTGAACTCTTTCCCTTCTTTCCCCTTTCATTTACAAAGAAAATAATATGGTGTGTTAGTACAGGATGGATAGAAAAGACTTGTCCTTATACCAAATTGGCAAGCAGAACAAGAAACTAGAGGATAAATGATAACATCTTTTTCTTTCTTCCAAGTGCTATATGTCTGATGTGTTTTTTTCTTAATCTCTCAAATTTGCTCTGTTCCTTCGTTGGCAAATTCTTGTTAACAAAACTACCCAAGTGGGGAATAGGATTAACAGGAAGGAGAATTGATGGGTCTTCTTTAATTATCGTCAGGAAAAAATAACTACACACACAGTTCTGGACTGATTCCTTTCTAAATAATTCTAACCCTAATCAGTTAACTCCTTCTGGTTGAATGGCATTCGTTCAGTCACTCACCAAATATTAATTGTGTGATTCACAACACAAGATGGTATAGGAATATGAAGATGAATATGGTGTAGCTTCTGCATGAGGGAAGATAGGAGCCTGGTAAGAAATAGAAAGAGATGGCAACACAGGTGCAAGGGATATGAGTGAAATGTCAATTGGGATGAATGAAGCAGAATTACAAGAAAGTGCTATGAATTCAGAACATGGTATGACATGGTGCAGTACTATATTATGAGAGAAAAAGTAAGGCTTTATGGGAGAGCCAATTTTTTGAGCCTGACTTTGATGAGTGGGTTGAATGTGGATATGTGGTCATATCTAGGTGTAGGGAATAGTGTGAGCAAAGGCACCAAGGAAAGAAAGTCTTTGGTACTTTTGAGGGACAACAGGCCATTTAGTTTGGTCTGAGAACCCAGTGTGGAAAAATGAAGGCAAATATGAGGTGAGGTCTGATGATATAAGATGCTAACATTTCTTTTTCTTTCTTTCTTTTTTTTTTTTTAAGATTTTATTTATTTATTTGACAGAGAGAGAGAGAGAGATCACAAGTCGGCAGAGAGAGAGATGGAAGTAGGCTCCCAGCTGAGGAGAGAGCCCAATGCAACGCTCAATCCCAGGACCCTGAGATTATGACCTGAGGTGAAGGCAGAGGCTTTAACCCACTGAGCCACCCAGGTGCCCAAGATCCTAACCTTTCTTGGACCCTGAAGTGCAGAAAGATAATCCATTCTCTAACTTAGGCAACCCAAAACTAAGGCCATTCACATTATAGTGCAGGTGACAACCTCTGAATGCTTGTTTTCCCCTGCTGCCTTGCCAGGAAGACTTCAACAGTTTTAAACATTCATTGCTAGAATTTTATTTTACAGGAACATTTTCTAATGACAGTAATAGTAGTCACATAAAGTACCCTGAGCTGTGATTTGGATTTATTTCCACCCACATCATTTAGCTAATTTCACCATCTACCTCAGTTATTTTTCATTATCATCAGCAGGATGAATTAGTCTGTGATTCTAAAATACATGGAAATACTCAGCTACCAAATGGGAAGATTGCTGACTTTATGGAACTGGGTTCAGAGTATCCAAACATCCATGTCTGGTCACTCAGAAGAAAACAAGCACAGAACCAAAACACCTAGGTGGATGGCTAAAGTTTGATACTTAAAATCATGGGTTATTTGAACTAGAAGAGACCTTAAAGATAGTCTTGTTCAATGGTACATCCTTCATTGACTCTTTTCTATTCAAGGGTCTAGTAGGGTAGTCAAGAGAGTCACAGATCTATTCTAATATTTCGAAGGCTAGTAGAAATCAGCACTTATCTTCATATGGTCCTACAGAATCACTAAAATAGCAATCATTCTATCATTTTTTGTGTATGGTCTTTCCTGCTGTTTTTAATATATATTCTATAAAAACATCATTGATGGATAAAAATAGGAAAGTAAATTACTCACTGCAATTTGAGAAACAAAATACTTCCAAATAAAGTCCATGGGAATAAATAAAATAAGTTATTGTGGTGAATATGCCAAAGATCCATGTAATCAAACTGCCAAATTTTATAAATGGAGAAATAGAGTAAAATAAACAGAGACACCTGCCAAAAATCATATGGTTATTTAGCAACTTGGGCGACATCAGAAACCAGATCTTATAAATGCCAAATCAGTGTTCTTTTTGCAATAGCACCATACCAGGTGGACTTCTCAAAAAGATCCCAGAGTGTAATGCAGGAAAGTTTAGGTCTAGAGACCATAGATTATAAAAGCTAAGATGATCCCAGCTAATTTTCTTTGATTTGTAGAGAATCCCACTCATGAAAACTGCATGATAATGAGAGACATGAAATAATATATTTGATTGATTGTTGCCTTGAAACAAAGTCTTCAAAGTGCCTGACATGTCTTAAGAGTTTGGTTAATGTACTTGTAATACCTTTGCTGATGTGCTATTTACTTTCCAGCATACCACTGGTACTCACAGGGGAAGCGATTTGACCCATTTGGCAACTATTAAAGCTGAGGCCAAAGAGCTGAGTCAGTAGTAGTGAGACCAGGACTGGGCCATAAAGTCCTTTCACTTCATTCCCAATCTACGTTTTTGTTTTTTGGAAATCAGTTTTATCAGTTTGACTGAAGGCAGTTCTTGGGAATGACAGGGGACAGCTGAAGGAAGAGAGAAGGGAAACATGAGAGGATTATAAAGCTATAGCCCGTGATTTTCAACGGGCTATACTTTGCTTTCATAGCTTTCCTCCATCAACTTGAATAATTAAGAATTGCCTGTGAAACACTCACCAATTCATTAGTGGCCAAAGGTGTTGGGAACCATAATATGCCATGTCATCTGTGATGAATATTAAGAGAGAAGGATAATGTATATCCCAGTTAGTGCGGGCTTCACTGAAACTCATGGAAGAGGCCTGTGCCCTTTACTCTTATTGTTATTCTGATCTGAATGTCATTAAGGAGAGTCTAGTTCACATGGATAGGTGGCTATGAATTCTAACTCTTGTCAGTTCCAAAAGGTTTCAGATAGAGACCACATACTACTTATCTCTACTGAAATGAAAATGTGGACTTTTCCCTTCTTATTTTCAAGGTATTTTGACACCTTTCTTTAATCTTTCCGTATCACCTTATGTATGTACCTGGCAGCAGATGGGTATGCCTGTTGGAGGAGGCTGAGGAATAGTTTGGACCTGGATATAAGCTAAGGGAATTGTATTCGTGGCCATTAATAACTTTTGTTACCTTCAGATACAATTACACTGATATGCATTTATAACTGCCTGAAGATTGGCCAGGCATCAATGGAACTGGATGATCAAAGAACGATTAGGTGTCAGAAGGTAAGAATATTATTTTGATGAAATCTTCAAAATTAAAACAACACCTGAAACTAATGTAACACTGTATGTTATGTGTCCTGCAATTTAAAGAAAATTAAGATAAATAAGACTTTATGAAATAAAATTTTAAATAATTCCTATGTGTGTATATGTATTTATATATATACACATGTGTGTATATATATATATACATATATATATATTTTAAAGATTTTATTTATTTATATCAGAGAGAGAGAAGGAGCTGGAGCAGGAGAGAGAGGGAGAAGCAGGCTCCCTGCTGAACAGGGAGCGGGACGTGGGGCTCGATCCCAGGACTCTGGGACCATAACCTGAGCAGAAGGCAGATGCTTAACCGACTGAGTCACCCAGTTCCCCCTAATAATTCCAGTATATTTTAAGATGACATAATAGGAATAGAAAACGAGAAGATGCTTTAAATTATATACATATATTTCAAATTATATATTTCTAAAAGAAGCATAAGACAGATGTTCTGGAGGAGAAAGGACTACTGACCTTTAAACTATGTTGAAAAAGTAATAATCTATAGTTTGATGCCATCCAATCTTGCAATTAAAAGCTCAGAAGGAGGATAAAGAATCCCAGCTTCAATTTATTTCTTTAAAAACCCAGTCTTTAAAACAGCAATTAGCAAGTTATATGTATTTGGGTTGCTCGATGCATTTTCAAACGCACAACATACATCATAGAGGCATGTATTTGGTCTTTATCACAATGTCTAAGTAAATAAAGTTTCACCAACACGAGAATGTGGTATTGTTACTGTGGTGAACGTCCTGGAATTAGGAAGTTTTAAGTGTGGGTAACTGTGTGTGAATTGTCCATGCTGCACTCAAGAGATATATTAGTTACAATAACATAATTTGGAAAAGTAAGTATCTACTAAGAAGCGATGGCTATACAGTGAGAACAAGGTTTTCTAAAAACAACTCCCAGATATCTTTGCCATGGAGCACATCTCATAGACGAGGAAATCCTGATGCTTCTTTTTCATTTAAAAACTCACCAACCTGCCCCAGACAAGTTAAGGGCTAGCTACCAGAATCAAAGTATTTACTTCAACTTTATTATCATATCCATCATCCCCTTTAACAGCTGCTTTGTTCTAAGAAAAAGTTAAGCTTTCTTGGGCTAATGTAATTTTTATTAATGTGATTTTTCTTCTTCTTGGCAAAAGCATTGAGAGACCCAAAGCAGCGCCATTAGTATACTTACTTGTGCTGGCAACCTAGTTTCAATTTTAATAATTAATATCTACTAAGCTGGATTGTAAAACCCAACTAAAACCAAGGATGTAATATGGTTTCTTTATTGATGTCCTAAAAAACAAATTTAAATAAAATGAGTAGTGCTTTCTTGGCAAAAGTCAAGAAAATATATAACCGAGAGTGGGCTTGCTTGAAACTCGTAATAAAGTATAGCATGATAAATAACATGGTTTGATACACATATTAGTGCTCCATCAATGTAAGGGACTAAGAGTTTGGGCCTGGGAGTCAGATGACCTATGTTCGTTCAATCATACTTCCACTATTTATAAACTACGAGACCTTGGACAGATTACATCACTTCACCAACCCTCAATTTTTGCATCTATAAAGTGGGAGTAATGATAGGATCTGATCTAGTACATAGAACTGAGAAAATTATATGTATGAAATACATAAGGTACTTAGCATAGCACTTAATCTTCAGTACTCCTTAAATATTACATTGTAAAATTCACTAATTTACATAGAGATCCCATATTCTAAACAAGTGAACAGTGAAAAAAATGTTCAGAGTCATTAATAACTTCAGGTTCTAGAAATGTTAAAGTCATTTTTTAAGATTGCAAGGATTTAAGTTGATACATGCAAAACCAGCTCAGATTTATAAAACACATATGGATGCACAAAATAATTAACTATAAAAGCTGCAAATGAAAACATCAGACTATGCAGACTGTGTTCAGTTATTCTTGCAACCTTTAGGTAATTTCCTTTGAAAATACTCGATGCCCTGTGCCAGAGAGTAATGGAGTTTCTCTCGCACACATAAACACCAAGGCCAAAGTGTCTAAGAGATGCTCGGCATGGTTCAGTCTGCAAAAACCTTGTTTTCCAACAGTTGATACTAAGATGTCCTCCAAACTGAAGAGCCACTACTAAATATCTGGAGCACATTCCATAAAAATATAAGAACTCAGGCCCAGAAAGTCATCGACTGTACCTATAAATATTTTGTCTTTGGTTATAACTCCCACTACTTGGAAACACATTAAAACTTTCAATGTGGAGTCATCTGACATGTCTGCATACCATTATGCTTTAGGGACTTTAACCTGACCAAGAAAGAACAGTAGTAATAACAGTACTAATAAGAAAGAACAGTACTAATCAATTTGTGATGCCTCCAAATTCCTAAGAATAAGTAACTAGGAGGTAGATATGGAAAAAAAAAAAAAAGTAGGCTTTTGGATTACAGTTTCCAAATACACAGTGGTAGTTTGAGGCAAAGGGCAGTAATTTCATGCAGAGAGGCAAATGGTAGAAAGCATCAGCAATCATTAGCAACCATAAATTCTCCCCCCACCCCCAAAATATTACAGCATGATCTTCCTGAGTTGCTGTTTTATGACAGACCTCAAGGATTATGTCATTTTACTTTTTTTTGGGGGGGGGAGTGAGGGGAGATTCGAAAAAACATATTTTTGTTCCCTTGCAGAAATAACTCATGCTCTTGAACAAAATCAAACATCTCCCATCCTGCTATAAAGCAAATACTGACGTAAGACAAAAAGGCAGGGTCTGGAGACTCTAAATGCCTCATACTTTGATTAAAAATGCTTTTGTCAATTACAGATTGATTTTGTAGCTCATTACAGTGATGGATGTCGGGGCTGGCGGAGGTGGTATTTTACCACTCGGCCTGAGGGTGTACTCTGTTAGGAGAAGATGGTAAAATTACAATTATTTTCCAGCACTCATCTATGTGTCTACACTGACCCAATAGGTACTACTGGGAGAATCTGAAAGAATAGCACGGTGTGGAATGGCCAAGAGAATAGTACATCAGCCCGTCAAGAAGGAAAACATTTTAAACAAATATTTCCCAAACGCCTGCTGAGATTCCTGCCACCTGATAAGGTAATACCGACCCACATCAACTGGGTTTTGAAGTAAGCCAGAGTGTTTAACAGAGGCTGCAGCAAGGAATATGCAAATGTCTCTGTGTGTATAACTATGAATATTAAAACTGTACATATTTTATATAATATATGTAGGCACATTCATCCATACATATAAATACAAATGTACTTTTTTTGCCCCTTAAATATCGGAGGTTGTTAGGAGCTATGAGGAAATTAGAGGATATAGGGAAGAACTGCAGGGGAAGAAATCAATATTCAGTAGTGACTGAGAAATGAAAAAAGGAAATTCATCTCAGTTTGTAATACATGCACATCATGCTCTGAAGTGACCCATATTTTTGGAATCACTGTGTGGTTTCTGACTCTGCTATCTCTGGTTTCTTCACAGGGCATCCTCTGCTGGTAACCTGTGCATGACTACTTCTCTATGATAGCTACATGGCGAGTTCCTGGGTGGCTCAGTTGGTTAAGTGACCGCTTTTGGCCCAGGTTATGATTCCAGGGTCCTAGGATCAAGTCCCGCACAGGGGTCCCTGCTCAATGGGGAGCCTGTGTCTCCCTCTCCCTCTGCCTATCACTCCCCCTGCTTGTGCTCTCTCTGTCATATAAATAAAATCTTAAAAAAAAAAAAAAAAAGCCACATGGCCAAAGCAGTAATATCCATCAGGGATCAAACATACAAAGCTTGTATGTTTTATACCTACCACCTATTCCAAAAGTAAATTGACTTAGCCTCCAATTAAAATTTTAAGACCATCAATGTCCAATATTAGGGAAGAAGGTATTATATGAGATTGATATCAGCAAGACTTGTGATTAGGAAAAGAAGAAAAAGCATTTCAAATTGAAGATCAGGAGGCTTGGTTACACCATGACAATAGCAATATTGGCCATACATCTATACAATTGCTTTTTGTAATAGTCCACCATGAACACAAGCCTATTTATGGCCTACTGTCATGGTGATATATCTCTTTTCTCCTAGTTGCTTAGAATCCCAATACTGTGAAATGGAACCATGGTGACAAAAACATAATACTTCATATAATGAAATGTCAAGAAATTTAAGTTAAAGTAAGGTAACAAAACATAGGTTTGAGGCATAAAACCTGATCTATGCTTATAATCCAAGTGGAAACGGACAGTGGAACATTGTTAGAACATCTGGATCATTTTAGACACTGATTATGTTTGCCATCAAGGACCAAATCGAAATCTAATTTTTCTTACCTATTTTATTAGAGTGGCGGTAACGATATAGAAGGAGCAGGTGCTCATAAAGTCTGAAAAAATGTATGAGCTTAAGTACCAAAGCTCTTTTTTCTTTAACGATTTTACTTATTTATTTGACAGAGAGGTCACAAGCAGGCAGAGAGGCAGGCAGAGGGAGGTGGGGGAAGCAGGCTCCCCACTGAGCAGAGAGCCCGATGCGGGGCTTGATCCCAGGACCCTGAGATCATGACCTGAGCCGAAGGCCGAGGCTTTAACCCACTGAGCCACCCAGGTGCCCCTACCAAAGATCTTTTTTTAAAAAAGCAGACGATATACTATCTACAACAGATATGGGACATCCAGGAGGTAAACAAACAAACAAAACTTATTTAGAAATTTAAAATTAACTAGAATCCTAATCATGACAATGAGATTTTAAATGGCTTATTTTAGCCCCTAGGGGCCAAAACGGAAGTAGAAATGATGCTATACAAATAGTCTTTGTCATAAACAATCCCAGACAAGTTTTGCTGATGGGATAAAATTTCAGAGGGAGGGAAAAAAAAAGAAAGGAAAAAAAAAAAAAAAAACACTGTCAGCAGAAGAAAATGCTTAGGGAAGCAATGATGGCAGCCATCTTAATGGTCCAAGGCCTCCTGGCTCCAAGTGTTGCATAGTGTCTGCCCCATAGGCAAAGATGATTTTAAGTATTACTTGCAGGCAAGAAGCAGATATCATTTTAAAAAAAAAATGAATACCTGGCTTAGTGTCCTACTGCCATCCATATGGAGAAGAAAGCTCTCAGTTATTCAACTCCTAGGTTATCAGTGCCAACAGTCTATCTACACTTTCTGCAGAGAAGGAAGGAAACCCAGACGTAGACACTCATGACATCGCATGGTATCTGGCCTTCCGTACACTGTGGTATTACTGTCAGACCATTTGAAGATCTCATTACCTCCTCTCTCTGTGGTTAACATTCCCATGACAACTCTACCACACTTTCACACACCTCTCTCCCAGGGCTCAGCTTCTCAACAAATGAAAGCATGCGCTCAAGTGCATCTGTTCAGAGGGAAACACAAATGTTCTTCTGCTCACTAAGCCTTTAGACTTGGTTATAGGTGGGCTAGGAGGACCCTGTACTCTGCCTTTGTAGCAAGAAAACCATGAGAACATACCATATAGATACATTTGAGTTGCCCTTTTTATTTCTCACATGGTTATAATATCAAAAGACAATCCAGGAAAGCATTTTGAACTCATGCCCTAGTATCTAAGAAAATGTCTGCTGCTTGACTTCATAATAGCATTTGTTATGCCACATTTATTTTCTGTTTACTGATCTCTCTCCACTTTATTCTCCACAAGTGCTATGAAAAGACTCTATTTTTGGTTTTGTACTTAAAAAACGTAATACATTACCTGGGTCACAGGAAATGCATAATAAATGCTAAATTCATGAATTTATATCTATTTGAATGTCAATCCCTAACTTTCTTACCCCCTAAGCATCCACATAATCACCTAAACCAGGAATTTAAGTTTTATTTATTTATTTTTTAAGTTTTATTTAAAGCATAAATATTTTTAATTTTAGATTTTCAGGTGGCACCTGGGTGGTTCAGTTAGTTAAGCATCTGCCTTCAGCTCAGGTCATGATCTCAGGGTCCTGGGATTGAGCCCCATATTAGGCTCCCTGCTCGGTGGGAGTCTGCTTCTCCCTCTCCCTCTGCCCCCCCCTCCACTTGTGCATGTTCTCTAATACATAAAATCTTAAAAAATTTTCAAGACATCTTAAGACATGTAATATAAAGAAATATTGGAAATGATAGAAATTTAAAGAACACAGAAAGCATTTAATGACGTTGATAATGATGATAAGAATGTAAAAATAGCAGCTGAAATTACGTATCATGGTGCACTGTAGCACCAATAAAAGTCAGAGGAAACCAAGTTTATAGTGGAAAAATGACAATTCTAAAACTCCTGCCATTCTTCTATGACACACAAATCCAAGACAATTGCCTCAGGACCAGATTTATGCCTCACTAAACTAAGCCCGTCACAAAACCTCCTCAGCAATAGTCCCTCTGGTTGCAGTAATGGCTGCACGCGTAATGAAAAGACTCAGATTAGAGTTGAATACACCTGTGTAATTACTATATAGCATAAGCTCACACAAACCATTTTGCTTCCCCTGGATGTGCCCTAAAGCCTGATTCAGAAGACAAGTTGACAACCCTTACAAGTGAATGGCAATTCTCTACCCAATAAAATGCCTACTTGTCAGCAACACTGAGTATTTGTTGGGTAATTTCAAACCATAAGACAATCTGACCTCACCTGACAGAAGACTTTGATTACGTGAACTACCCAACTAAGTGTACTAACAAACTAGTGGGGGAGGACACGATTCTGTGGAAAGGTGTTAGGGATCTCGTCTAATGGCATTTAAAAATGTAACAGAATGATCAGAAAATCAGCCAAAGCCAATGTACAAATTCACACTAATGTAATAATTTGCCTCCACTTTGACATTTGAGTCTAATTCTAGCATAATATCAATTCAGAAGGAAAATGGGAAGCAGGACTAATGCTAAGTGACTATGATCAAATAGCTATAACCCAACGTGTACGCCCTATATGTTTACACGGACCATAGCGTGTAGCACGTCGAGTGCAGTCTGGATCAGAATGCTGGCTTCCACCAGCCACACATTACGAGTTGTTGTGAAAAATTACCATTTTCTACCTCAGTGTTGTCATCTGTAAATCAGGGGAAAAAAATCACCGTCTCACGGCATTATCCTGTGACGCAAGCAACGTTCGCCTTGTTAGTGATGGGCTGAGGACAGCACAGGAGGGACTCTCCAGAGCAGACAGTAAGGCGGTGCAGTACACTTCACGAATGCAAGGAATTGTAAAACATAATACAATCAACTAAAAGTCATTCTCCTCTTTATTATTACCATGTGGTTGGCAAAAAAAAGACAAGAAAAAAAAAAATATATATATATATTCCTGCTTCAGGGGCAGAAGCTTCCAACCTCTTTCTCTCAGTAGAACACTGAAAAAAGCCTTATGGTAAGAATATGCTAAGAATTAAAATGCATTAGACAAAGGAAATATATATCCTTCCTAATGTATCATATTAACACATTTGGGGAGAAACCACAGATATTTGCAGAAAGATAGAATAGTCTCAGCGTTGTTCTCATTTGGAAATGTACAATCTCTTTCATAGGAGTTATCCCCCAGCTATCGCTAAACTGTGTGCACCAATCTTTGGCTTTGGTTGCAAACATTTACTTCTAGGTGCAAACATTTACTTCTTGGTTTACAGAGATATATAAAGAGAATAGATATAGTAATGTTATCCTTGTGTATTATTTTCCACTGCTGAAATGAATTGTACTATATATGTAGAGTACATTTTAAGTTACAAATAACAAAGGCAAAATACGATTACATTCTCTCCATGGAACTCATGACAGAAATAAGGGCACCTCCATTTATTTTGTCTAATACTCTTCTCTCCCATCATTGCCTTGTTAATTATTCTCAAGATCACTTACTTTTTACTTGGTATTTTTTAAGTTGATGAGATCATTAAATTTATCAGCTATCCAAATACATCCTAAGTTTATTAAGACTCCATGCTGCCTTTGAACTGGAAATAGAGGAGGAAAAGAACTCACTTTTAAAGAAATTAAAGTAATAAAGCAAAATGGGTACCACTTTATTTTAAGTACCCATTAACTAGAGCATAAGAGATAGAGTCAAAATGGAAATCTCAGAGAAATAAACATGTGAAACACATGCTGTTCTTCACACACAAGCCAGAGACATTACTCCAACAATCAGCCTGCTCAGAATGCATGTCAAAAACATTCCAAAGGGGAGTATCTTAAAGACGTATTTTCTATTATTAAATATGGGGTCTTGTCGAAATCTCAATTTGTGCGAAGGAGTCATTTAAGTGATTGAGAAAATGCTTTCATTTATTGATGATCAATCTTAATTCATTTTTACCATTAAGCAACGCAAGACTTTGGGTTGAGGATGACACAAAGTACTTTACACAAAATGATGTGATTCATGACATTTTTATTCCCTGTAAATTGGGTCGACACAAATTTCCTTTAACTGTGGATATTATTCTTGGTGTCTTGGAAGAGCTGCTAGTTGCTTCCTAAATCTTCAAAACTTGCTTCATTTAAATATGTTGGCCAATTGCTGGAGTTAATGATGATGAATGAAATCAGGATTAAATTTTTAATAAACTGGATTGGCTCCAGCCTAGGCTTAGCCCAGCTATGTTCACGCTAGGATCTGAATGGCCTGAAAAGGTTTCTGCATTAAAAATATTCTCCTATTAGGTACTAAAGTTCCCAAAACTTTATTTAGAGTCATTGCTTTAAACCATTGGTTTCACAAAATCACATTAAAATACCCATCAGGGAGAATGTATAGTAGCTCCCCTTATCCCCGGTTTTGCCTTCCACACCTTCAGTTACCCACAGTCAACGACAGCCCAGAAGGTTATGATCCTTCTGACATACGGTCAGAAGGTCAATAGTAGTGGGACATTTTATCATAATACCTGTGTCATTCACTTCACTTGGTCTCATCACATAGGCATTTGATCATCTTATATCTTCAAAAGAAGGGTAAATACAAGTACAGTAAGGTATTTGAGAGACCACATTCACATGATTACATATTACATTTATTATAGTATGTTCTCATAATTGTTCTATTTTATTATTATAGTTATTAATCTCTTACTGTGCCTAATTTATAAACTAAGTTTATCATAGGCACAGATGTAGAGGAAAAGATATAATATATATTGGGTTCAGCACTATCAGCAGTTTCAGGCATCCACTGGGGGTCTTGGAATGTATACCCCCATGGGTAAGGAGGGACCACTATAATGAGGTAGCACTTTAGTAGCTATTACATTTTTTTATTGACTTCTAACACCACAGAGTAGTTTTGTCAAGCAGAGGATGGTGAAAAATGTGGGGTACTGCTTAAGTCCTAGATGGGAGTCCTGGAGGATCAACTTAGACCCAAGAAGGAAGGCTATGTGATGAAGAACAATCACACCTACAGGAGGCTTCATCTACCTCAAAATCCTTTCCAAAGCTGGCCTTGATGCTAAACTAACAAATAAGAAAGAGTTTCATCAACAGTCCTCTTTTCCTCCCCTGATCTTTTCATTCTGCTTTTCTTTTAGATATTAACAACACAGATGACCTAAATGTAGTGAAGATTCACTTGCATAAAAGAGAACACTTAAATTCTGTCACAGCCTTGCACAAGGCCTAATTACAGACCTCTGTAAATGCCAGATAGCTGATGACTGAAAGTTTGGGACAAAAGATAACCTTCAACTTCTGTAATTTATGAAATGGAACTGGGAAGTCACATTTTCATGTACGTTTATTTGTTTCCATTAGGACAAGAGCTAAAATTTAAAACAATTTAACAACAATAATAACAAACTGATATAAACATATTTAAAAGTTGTAGAACCTTCTTCCTCCCCCCAGGAAGACATCTTCATGTGTTTATAAGATTTTAGGTTTATATCTGGAAATATGCTTCCAAATGACCACCCTTTAACTAAAATATAATCATTTTATTTGTTAGGCATTTGTTGAGATGATGACTTCATGCAAAACAAAACCAACCAACAAAATGAATGCACTACTGTAGAAAAGGAGGCATTTCAAATCTTATAGTGATCACAGGTGGGGTGTTCTGCATGCAATAATTATAGATGGATTTAATGATTATAGATTATTTGCTGATTTCTTAACTGATCCTCTTCAAGCATAGGTGGAAACCTTACTAGAGTCTTGGTTAAAGACCCTGTGGCTACCATGTGGAGCAAACATGGAAGTAGTTTCTCTGGAAGGTATGTGGCCAGTGCAGCAGCCCCCGGAATTAGCACAGTGAAGAGTGGAGAATCCATAGAAAATCCCCTATTTGGTATTCTGTGTCCTACTGAGGATTTCAAGTAAATTTGGAGGTTAGCAACCAGGAACAACAGCCAATTCTACTCCTGTGGAGCATACTTATTTCTAATAAACTTAGGTAGGCCTTTCTTCAATGAGACTCTTAGATGAAGCAACAAGAGTGGGGATAGGCATGTGACTATTGTAATGTGGCTACTATTTTCTCTGTTGTCCTTGATGTGGTTCTACATAAAGACTCCGTCTGTGAACTGCCCACCCCAGCCTTTTCCCTTAAGTAAAGAGCACTCAATAAATGTGGTCATATAAAAGAATAATTTATGATGGTCAGGATTAAAAACAAATACCAAACCAAGATTGGAATTAAGTCAAAGCCAAGTTTGATATATAATAGGTTACAGACACAGGAGACATGATTATAAATCAAATACCTATGTATATATTACTATGTTAATTTTACACTTAAGATACGTTTTTCTTTTCAAAACAGTAAACTGTCTTGATTCTTCAAAAACAGGGAGGAGATATTAATTAAATCCAATAATTACTTAGTGAATATATTTTAATAGGAAAAATGGACATTTGAGAGGATATAACCTCGTTTCGGATATGAGAGGACAAAATAATCAAGGTCTGATGGCAAGAGACATGTGGCATATATTTCTATTTTTGCTTCACAATATCTGTTAGATATATAAACTATTTTCTCTAACAAGTCTCCAGATACATGAAAAAAGGGCATTTAAAAATGATATTCTATTCCTTATGTTCCTGAAGCCTAATGGCATCTGAACAAAGTTCTAAGAGAGCTGATATATACTAAGAGAGTATAAAGTCAGAAATTTTTGTGTGTACTAAAATTAAGTTTTAAAAGTTTTCATTTCAGGATATCACACACAAATGCTCCAAAGATCATAGTTGTACAGCTTCACGCATTTTTACAAACTTGTAAATACTATCAGATCTGGGGGGGAGAAAAAATAAACCACCACTCTTGCTTACTACCTCATGTTTCCTTTTAGTCATTATGCCCTGCCTCTGATTTCTACCAGCTCTATAGCTTAAATTTGTCTTTTATATGCTAAAATAAATGGAATCTGTGTTTTTTTGTTTGGCATTATGTTGCAAAATTTATTCATATTATTGCATGTAGTTCTAGATCATTCTCAGTGCTGCATAGTATGTTATACTGTAAATACAACCTAATTTATTAAACAATACATTTTAAATTTATATATTTGGCAAAAAGAGCCCAGAAATTTTTGAAGGGGACCCTAAATACCTGAATATAATACAAATACGTAAATGCTTTAAAAATTAAAATCCTATTTTTAAAAAACAAGAGGGTTAGGGAGAAGCCACAAATGTACCTCCTTTCAATCCAACTGCTTTAAAAAAAAAAAGGATTCAATATTCAACACCAATTAAGAAACTTTAATTAATATCTGTAAACACTCTGAAATGAGTTTTAAGTGCGATAAGGTCATATCAAGTTTTCTTTGCTAAATAAATGAGCAATGACATGGATATTAGTGAAATTGATAAATATTAATTGATAATTAAGTTGTTGGTGACAATAAAAAAAAAGTTAAGAATTATGATATCAACCTCAGCAGGGGAAGCCCATAAGAATCAGTTAATGTCTATATTAGATACGTCCTTAAAAATTAAAAACAGCTTTGGTCTATAAGAACTCATAATAACTCGACTTAATGACCAACAAAGTATTTCCAAAACAGAGATGCTGCTTTAATTTATTGTATAAGGAAAGCCCATGTATAAGCAGGAGTTGAATTTCCATATTATGAATATGTTAAAAATTCTTAAAAACTATTATCTTGAAAAACCTATGAGAGGTCCCATGATAATCTTGTTTACAGTATTAACTTTCTAAAGAAATCTTTTTTTTAATGCTCTGATCACAAATTTCAAACTAGAGCTCTTAATTAATGAAATGTGAGAAATGCATTTGGCAAACCTTGTATATTTCCTCTAGATCTTTATGAGGTTTAGGGAATTTTATGAAACAAAAAGCCTCTTGACTCCCCAGATGCACATATCTAAATGCCTGGGCTCCACTGAGACCTCTGTTACTATCTCTGCAGAATCTCCCTCCATTTCCCACTCACCTTGCCATACCTTGTATATATCCTGCTGCCTTAATTGCCTTTGATATTTCCTGCCTTTATTCTATAGCATATCTCCATAAAATCATCCTTCCCCTATTACATTTTCACAGAGAAAAAGAAAAATGAGTCTCTGCCAGTAATCATCCACCTCACAACTATTAGAACAGATTCAAGAGTCTTCGGTATTTCCAATAGCTGAGTGTCATTATCACAAACACACAACTGACACTATAAATTCAGCAAATGCAGAGAGCTTTTATTGATTCAATTTTGTATTGAGGTTTCATGCCAACGGCATCGTCTCTCAACAGACAGCAGAAAAACGCCCAGCTTCATGTAGATAATGAAGAACTTGGTCAGATGGGGTACCTTTGTCAATGACATTAGTGAGCCTTCTGTAACCATTAAGCACAGCAGTGCAGGGAAAGAATAAATAGCTGCCTTCCCTAGAATGACTAGACCTTCAAAGGGGTAGTACAAAAAATCAGTTTTATCAATGGGACAGCTAATGACTTGAAGGTAATTCCAGGAGAAGTAAGTAATTCCTATGGCTAAAAAATCCGCTCCAATTACTGGCAATTTACCACATATAAAATACCATGGACAAACAATAACAAAAAGTCAACTTCATTCACTCTTGCTCATAGTATGGTGAAGTTTATATTTGGTGTAAAGTGTAATTTTCACCAAAAATATGATTGAAAAGCGTGTAACAGTAGGGAAACAATTTCTAATTCTAAAGCATGACACTTCTGAACTTCAATCCTGAGATGTGATGATTTCTGATGAAGCTAATTTGTGCATTTTAATTACAGCATTTACTGGAAGTGCTCATTGAGAAGAGAGGAAAAGGAAACTCAAGAGTCTTCCGTGAAAGTGTGTCCAGAACTAAATTGCTTTGGCAGCAACAATCAGCTAATGAAGGGAGTCGAAAATGAAAGGAAAAAAAAAATCTCCAACTAGAAATGTATTTCATAATCACAGAAGGCTTTTAGGTAACGTCCTGGTCATAAAATGGTCCAGCAGCAGCAGCAAAGGGAAACTGTTAGTGCTCTTTGTTTAGTTTTCTGAAGCTCGGCTTATGTGAAAAGGGAAGTCATTGGTTAGGGGATGAGGAAAAAAGATATCCTCTCACCTCTGCCCACGTTTAAAATATATCTAGGAGAAGAACAATGACTCTTTAGAATGTCTTCAGCTCAGCTTGAAGCTGCCACTAATGGCGTGGCAAACAGAAATGGGAAAAAGCATTGGTGTCACTGAACCTGGGACTTTGCTAACCTCCTGCCTCTAATTGGAAGAACAAGCCGAGCCAGGGTCCAGTCACATAAACCTGAGTCAGGGAGTAGGAAGGAGGAGGGGGAGTGAAAAAGGAGAGAAGGCAAAGTAGTGAATGACTAGGCCTAAGGATTGCTCTGGTGGCTGGAGAGATCCTAGAGATTTGGCTAAGGAGTCTTGAAGAGTTATCTACTGTGCTGTAAATGCCCTGGATTTGCAGCCCAGGTTTCCTGTTCAGTGTCCTCCTGCATTTCTGATCCCACGTCCCATTTCCTGTACCACCTTCTCCTTTTGGGAACTCTCTCCCTCTTGCATTGTCAGTCTCTCTAGTTCTGCCAGCTACTTCCTTCTGCCTGCAGGTCGTGCTCACCTCAAAAGATGGAATATGGGACGCCTGGGTGGTTCAGTGGGTTAAAGCCTCTGCCTTTGGCTCAGGTCATGATCTCAGGGTCCTGGGATGGAGCCCTGCATTAGGCTCTCTGCTCAGTGGGGAGCCTGCTTCCCCTTCTCTCTCTGCCTGCCTCTCTGCCTACTTGTGATCTCTGTCAAATAAATAAATGGGGATCTCTCTTTCTCTGTGATCTCTCTTTCTCTGTGTCAAATAAATAAATAAAATCTTAAAGAAAAAAAAGATGGACTATAAATTATTCCCTCAACTCACAGCTGACTGAAATCCTCCACAAGCAGAAGTCTAAGGCAGTGGATAGGGCCGAGGTCTGGGGTGCCTGAACTAGTTATGGGTGTCGAGGAGTGGAATGCAATGCGGAATGATGAGTGGACAGCACACAGGCTGTACTAAATGGAGCCAAGCTAATTCTAGGGGCAAAGGGACCAATGACCCACATGCAGACAGTGCCAGTACAGCATGAAAACATAAAAAGAGGACAGAATGAAACATGATAAAATGCTCTGGCGCTTAGGGTAGGAGGGAAAGCTCAGAGAATTCTGGACCTGCTGGCAATTTTCCGCAGGCATATTTCTCTTTTGAAGATGCTAAGGGTCCAAACGAACGCAGAGTGTACTTGAACTGCCATCTCTTTTCTTCCACTCCCTTCATCACCAAACTTTGGAAAAATAATTTGCTGATGGTTCTCTTCTAATTTTGTCACATAATCTGGAAACCTTCATAAACTTGTGTCTTTTCCACTCTTCCTTTGAGAATGCATTTTTCAGTCATTAGTAGTTCCATAGCAGCCAAATTTTGTGATCCTTTCTTAGCTTTCATATTCTTTAATATTTATTTTTTTTTTGGCAACATTCAATTTATGTTGCCTCTTTCCTCAGATCTTCTCATGAAAACCTTTAGTACCTTGATTTTCTACATATCTCTATGTTCAATCATTCTTGGCCTTCACAAAAGAAAGAACCAAAGAGGAGGGGGGTGGAAAAGAAGCAAAGCACACATCTATTAGGAGTTTGCATTTGGACCTAAAACAATTAATGCATATTCTTCTATGTTGAACTAGATCACTGACTGTTGAGAGTAACCTTAGAGAGTCTAGAGTTAAGACAGAGATGCCCATTAGGAAGCCCTTACAGTCCTGCAGACAAGTACAGATAGCAGCTCAGATAAAGATGGCAGCAGTAACAGTAGAGAAAGGTAGTCAAATTTTGAATATACTTTGAAGACAGAGCCAGACGATATGGTGGGTGGTATTTCTCACAGCTTGTATGGGGGGAGGGCAAGAGATCCTAAATTGGGGGTTATGCAGCTGGAAGGTATTTACCACTAAATATGATACAGAGCCAAATGGAAGGTCTAAGGAAAAAAGAGTAGTTCAGGTTTTGGTATTTTAACTGAGGTATTCATTAGATATTCTAGCAGGATGTTAAGTAGGTAGAGAAATATAAATCTGAACTTCAGGAGGAAGTCTAGGTTGGGGGTGGTAATTTGGGATTCACTGGCTTTTAGATGAGGCACATGAGTCAGACAGCAAACGTCAGCATGAAAGATCTTGGAAGAATTATTTTATATTATATCAATAAATATTTATTATCCCTGAGCCTGGTAAAATTTCCTAAATGTTGTCTATATGTCTATCTTTTCTCTCACTAGCTTCTAATTTCAAGGACGGGACCCACTGTAAGTTCTGTCCGTCCTCCAGAACCTAGCCCAGTACTGGGACCTCAAGAAGCATTTCAGTCATACCTGCTGACTCGTTATATTTCAACACTTTGTGTGGGTGTGACATGGCCAGGGGCTGTGGGTCATACAGTCAACAAATATCCCAGACTGGGGGACACAGACTGAGAACTGAGGGCATCCTCTGCAGCTAAAAGCAGAAGCCACAGCCCTTCTGGCTTCCTAGGCCTTTTCTTGAAGCCCCAAGGGCTTAATTCTCCTTCACCAGGATTCTTATTTCAGTTCTTCCCTGACCTTGATGTTCAGACCCACTTGCTTCTCACACAACCTTTGCTGTCTACCTGGTGCTACAAGGAACTACCATTGCCAACTGTCTACTCCATATGCCACCTTTTCCTCGTGCTTTATATACTTTGTATTGGAGTCATCCTCATGATAAATCCTTTTTTGCAGATGAAGAAAGAGAGGAAATAAACGGTTTATCTTTGGAGAAGATAAACCATTTCCCAAGATTCTACAAGTAACAAGTGGTAAGTTGAGAAACAAAGTCCAGGTCTGTCTGACTTTGAGCCACTCCCCTCTCCTGAATCCACACTGCCTCAGTTACCTAAGCGGATATAACAAAAAGTGAACCCCATTTCCCTTGCCTTCTAGTTCTGTAATATGCTCTCCGTACCTGGCTTCACTCATACTTTTTTTGAGCTTTCCTTATATAACTGATACCTGTTTCACATCCTATTTCACTCATCCTGCCCCTCAAATAGTACTATAGTTCTCAGAGTCCTTATCTCTTTTTACCTCATGGGAAGTTCGCCCTTGGTAATGCCATTCTCTACCAGAATTGCAACTGCCACCTATAAGCTGATGATTCCCAACTTTGTGCCTCTGGTCCTGCCCCATCTCATGATTTCCATACCTTCCTACTAGACCCCTTACTTGGATGTTTCACAAACATCTCAAACTACAAATATCCACAACTAAATTAATGGTCTTTTCTCTCCAAATGTGAGTATTCCTTCCTCTAGTGTTGTAAATTTCCATCAAAAACATCTGCAGGAGCCCAATTCTCCTAGCCAGGAAATCTAGGAGAAATGACCCCATACCTGCCTCTTTCTCACCAATCCTTTCAGTGCACAAATCTTCTCCTCACGAGTCTGCAAACGTCTCTGGCCTTTTTGTTCCTCCTGTCTTCATCCCTACTACCATTCCCTTCTTTTAGAACCACATCATCTCAACAGATTAGTCTTTTCCCTCAATCTGGTTGTCTCCATATTCCATCAGCGGTATGCAATTTAATATGGCGTCCCCCATTTTAAGAGATTCATTGGCTGCCATGTGATGTGATACAGACAAAGATGCTCAGAATCCTCTCATGCTGCTAATCCCCCATCATTCATGGCAGTGATAGCACTTTTCTGTTTTTTTTCCTTTTTCCCCCATTGCGTGAATGCTCATGCAATTTGTCTTTGTGCCTTCCACTCCGCGTTCTTTTTGCCTAGACTGCCTTGTCCTGCTCCACACTCTTGGAAAAACCTTAAAACGTCCTTAAAAGTTCAGCTCCAATTTCATCTCTGTGAAGGTTTCCCTGGCCCATCTGAGTGGAATTAATTACTCACTCCCTTTCATTTCTATAATATGTTTTTTCATACAGCCGTGCTAGCACGCGGCGCATTCCACCAGAGTTAATTTCTGAAAGGTCTGATTCTCCAGCTAGATTGCTAGCTTCTTGAAGGCAACAGCTGCAACTCATTCATCTCTAAAGCCCATACATTCAGCACAGTGCTGGGCATGTAATAGGCCCTCAGAAATGTTTGCTGAATTAAACTTAATTTAAATGATACATAATGGAGAAAATAATATTTCATATATAGAATTGGCAAAACTCACTTTACAGACAACTGTTTAGAGTCATATCCATTCCAAAAATGAGATGCTTCAACAATCACAGTGCAAAAGGAAATAATTAGGTCTGCCATACACACAAACTTAAGTTCCATACTTCCAAAATGACTTCAAAAGAGAGAGATTTTGTACAGAACCATTTGTATTGAGCCGGATGTGGCTTTCCCTCCAGTAAGCATGACAGGAGAAAAAAAAAAAAAAAAAGCCTCCAGAGTGTTAGTAATTTGTTCTTATGGAGGAAGGTTGCTGGCACTTCCTGCAGCAACTGTTAGGTGGGCTACAGACATCGTGACATATCTATAACCTATTAGAATTGCTTGTCCCTAGGGATGTCATTCCTAATATGTAGCTGGAGAGTGTTGCTTAGAAATCCATAATGGAGACTGGCTTAGAGGTTTGCATGGAGTATCTCACTAAGTGACTAATGATCTCCGCAGTCCCGATACTTGGCACATCTGCCTTTCCCTAGGACCATGCATTATACTTGCCAATCTGCAGCCTCAGTGAAAGAACTCTGGCCATGCAGGTGAGAGGCTTTGAAATGCAACTACATTAAAAAAAAAAAAAAAATGACCTTCTACGGACTCCTGAGTGGCTCTGCTCAGCAGGGAGCCTGCTTCCCCTCTCCCTCTGCCTGCCTCTCTGCCTACTTGTGATCTCGCTGTCTAACAAGTAAATAAAATCTTTAAAAAAAATGACCTTCTAGCAAGAACTACCAAAGCATTAAAAATAAGATGACGCGTGTGTAGAATCATACATAAATGTGACACAAATTATTTAATATAAATATAAATTATTTTAATTTAAAAGTCTGCCTTACCTTTACCCTTGATTATTGTGGTAAAGTTTTTATGTTTATCCCTATGTTATCCCAGCTACTCCTGCATCCTCCATTTTTTGCTTCATATCTGTTTTTAGGTTTGGGAACTAGCATGAGGAATCAGATCTCCTAAACCCTAGCTAAGGGCTCTCTGCAAGGGCTCAGTCCCACTCATTTTCAGAGTCATCCCAGATCTGATCGATTACATCCCCAAATTTTTTACCAGATCCTGGTCAGAGGGAGAGAAGAACAAAGCATTCCCTTTCAATGTCATGGATTGAGAATGCAGAAAATCCAGAACTGAACTCACATCTCTGGGCACCCCATCTAGCCTTCCCGCATAGATTTTGAACAACAAAATAAGGAGTATAAAGACATATGCCAGGGCCAATGGGACGAAACTTCAAAGGGGGTGTGTGTGAAGGGAATGGACTGAGAGCTGAAAATAGAAAGACTTGAGGAGGAAAGCAATAAAAGCAAGCTGCTCTCAGGTGGCATTAGCCATAAAGGGCAATCTTGCTGGTCAATCCACCAGTGGTACTTGGATGCTGGTAGAAGATGATTAAAGGGAGTTTCAGGTGTGCAAAGAATTCAAGTGGAGGACATAATAGATTTTAAATCCAAAAGTGAATTTGAAATCAGTTTTTTGTTTTTTTTTTAAAGCACAGAGGGAATCTGATTGAACGGACATCTTAGCTTGTAGCTCAGCCAGGAGTTCACAAGGCCCTGAGAAAACCGTCTGCCTGCCTCTCCCCGGGCCTCTGATGGTTCCACGGGCTCTGCAGCTGACAGGAGAGGATGCTGGAATATGCAGAGTGGTGCCAAGGCTGTCAGCACTGGCCCAGTTAGGGAGACTTGTGTTCATTCACTGTCTCAGCTTAAAGGGCCTTTGTGGGGAATGGCAATTCACAGTGTGAATTTCAATAGGATCTTTAAATCTCTTGGAGATTTTTCTCCTTTCCAACGAAATTTCCCACTGCCAAACACAAATAGATTGACAGCCCCACGGGTCTCTCTCTAATACAGCAGCTCCTTTCTTACTCCTTACTGTACCTGGGGCCTCGTTTCCTAAAGGTTTAGGTATACACATGTATTTTAAATTTTATTCTGATGGATCTTTCTTTTCTAACTGGCATCCGTCTTAGATTAAAATGAATTGGACCCTGGCACCATACAGAAATACTGTTTTTATAGGTTTCTCAAAGTAGGATGTATTAAAGAAGACATATCAAGTTTCTAGGGCTTGTGTTGCCATAGTTACCAGTTCAGACCCAATTTAGAGAATGGGGATGAGGGGTGGATAAGAGACCACCAAGACATGCTTTCTTTAACCATAAAATCTCTGAGCGAATTAGGTTCCCACTGTTTTTGTGGTTTTAAGATGTACAACAAGCAGAAGATAGGTGGGTGAGCAGATTTGCATGTACTTCTTTTTTTTTCTACTGAACGAGGCAGAGGTGAATTACAAATGGACACCAAAGTGTTCCAGTGTATTGCACAGGATTATCAAATATTAGAGTTTAGAACACATGAGGAAACAAGGCTGAGAGAAGTGAAGTAACTAAGCCATCAAGAGAGGGCACATCTGGGACAGAAAATAAACGACCTCGGCTTCGCCACCAAATCAAACAGTTGTGCTCCAAATGCAAAAAGCATACTATTTCTTTTCAGCAGCTACAACTTCTTTGAGGAATTCTGACCCAATGGAATGGCCACCCCATCTAGAATGGAAAAGTCAACAATAACAAATGTAGTAATATATAGGCACGATGAATTCTCTCTGAAAAAGAAATGGAAATTCTGTAGGTGAAATCATTTGCTTAATTTTTCTTTCACCTTATGGACATGCCCTGTGCAACAGAAAATGTGCAAAGTTCCGCATCATCCATTCTCCATCTCCTCGGTGTAGCTAACTGTGGGCTCTGAAGTTGGAGAAAGTATATCTCAGCTAATTAGATCTGTGTGATAATGGGGAAGAAATCCCTTTACCCTCTCCCACCAAGGTGGAAGCTTGACCCCCCAAATCCACAACAGAAATGTTCTGACTCTTTAACACCATCACATACAACCTTCCATAAGGTTCTATGTCCAGCCCAGTACTCTCAAATAGAAATATGTACCTAGTAACCAATGAGAGGCAGGTATATAATTTTAAATTTCCTTGTGACGAGACTAAAAGCCAAAATACTCAAGTAAATTAATTTTTATAAGCCTATTTTATTTAACCTAATACATATCAAGTATTATATTAATATATGATCACTACAAAACTATCAGTGAGGTAGTGTAAATTTGCATAGGAAATTTTAGAAATCTGGTGTGCATTCTGTAGTTACACTACATCTTAGGGGCACCTGGGTGGCTCAGTGGGTTAAAGCCTCTGCCTTCGGCTCAGGTCATGGTCTCGGGGCCCTGCGTCGAGCTCTCTGCTCGGCGGGAGCCTGCTTCCCCCTCTCTCTGCCTGCCTCTCTGCCTACTTGTAATCTCTCTCCTCTCTGTCAAATAAATAAATAAAATCTTTCAAAAAGGAAAAAGGAAAAAAGTACAACACATCTTAGACCAGCCATATTTAAGTACTTGGTAGCAACATGTGGCAAGTGGCTGCTGTTTTGGGCAGCATATTTGGAATATGTGAGGACAGATGGTCTATGGATCCCCAGAGGAAGAGGAAAAAGGAAGGAAATTCCCACCTCCCTAAAAGTTCCTCCCCTACCATAACCTTGTCTTTTCTCAACTTTACGCTGGATGACCTACTTCAAATCACAGAGGAAGATAATTTACCGTGTCATTCATATTCCTATTCATCCAATTTTGTTTCTCTATATTTAAGTGTATGCAATACAAAGCTAAAATTGAAATCTATAATATAATATCCAGGTACAAACACACGAATTATATATACATGCATAGGACTTCTTTTCTTAAAACCTGGATTGTTTACTTTCCTGTTTTTGCTTGCATAATCAGATAATTACCTTAGTTTCTACTCTAAATCCTCCCTGAAACAAGATGGAGTATAAATAAATAATAACCTTATTTTTGTATCTCATTTTTCCCCCTATAGTCACAGCATTAATGTAAAAAATATTTACCCAGTGAAATATTTCATCAGAATGTAGACGCCCTATTTTATCAGAGGGAATTTTTTTTTAGCCAAAACACCTTATGACCTTTTGTTATTGAGTCATATATTAATAATATGAAATGTTATAAACAGAGAATTTGAACCTGTGGATAACGAATGCCTAAAGCATTAGATTCAGGCTCACAGTCTCACCAGCCCAGGGGTAAGTTTGAGAGAGGCAGTTTGTCTTCTGTGCAAATGCTGTTTTTCTCAACTCCAATTCCCATTTTTTCTTCTGCTTCACATTTCAACACCTCCATATAACTAGCTAATCTGATAAATCCATACCTGTTTATGTGTTAATGGAAAAAGTCTAGAAAAGCCCATTTCTGGGCTTTCTCTGTCTTTCTAGGTCCTAGGTGTGTGTGTGTTGTGGAGCCATTTTCTTCACTAACAGAGAAGAGACACCAAATGAGAACTGTGCTCAAAAAGAGAGAAAGATTACACTAAGACGGGCCAGAAATGGGAGCATCTGGGAGTCTTGTATGAGCAGTGTGTGTGTGTGTGTGTGTGTGTGTGTGTGTGTGCCTGTGCATGTGGTCTTTTCACCAAACCTCCACCTCAATGTCAAATGTGAGTAAATTTTTTTTAAGACTTTATTTATTTATTTGACAGGGAACGACACAGTGAGAGAGGGAACAGAAGCAGAGGGAGTGGGAGAGGGAGAAGCAGATTCCCTAAGCCGGGAGCCCGATGCGGGGCTCAATCCCAGGAACCTGGGATCATGACCTGAGCTGAAGGCAGAGGCTTAACTGACTGAGCCACCTAGGTGCCCCAAATACGAGTAATTTCATGTAAGATGTACACAAACTCTGAATCATGACATGTAATTCAGTGGCTTGGACCACAGTCATATATTTGCTTCATCGATCTTTCTTTTAAAGATTTTATTTATTTATTTATTTATTTATTTATTTATTTGATATATGTATATAGAGAGAGAACATAAGCAGGGGGAGCAGCAGGCAGAGGGAGAGGGAGGAGCAGGCTTCTGCTGAGCAAGGAGCCCAATTCAGGGTTTGATCCCAGGACCCTGGATCATGACTTTAGCTGAAGGCAGACCCTTAGCTTACTGCCCTGCTTCGTCTATCTTTAATACAGACAAACACACACATACCCCACTCACCACACACAGAAACTAAATAAAGGAATATTTTGCAACAAAGTATGAATAATCCCCAGTTTGTAAAATGATTCTTTAAAC
Source organism: Procyon lotor (assembly GCA_028646535.1). Classification (NCBI taxonomy): domain Eukaryota; kingdom Metazoa; phylum Chordata; class Mammalia; order Carnivora; family Procyonidae; genus Procyon; species Procyon lotor. The sequence goes on along the minus strand of CM053603.1, from coordinate 131,662,464 downwards.
TAGCATGATGGACGTTGTTTATTTGGAAAGTGGCTCTATATTTTCCCACAGAAGTAGTCTTATAAAAGCATGATTGATAATAATGGTTAATCTCCACTGAGTTCCAACATACGCAAGGCATATTGCCTCTTTTTGTCATAACAATACTGTACGGAAATTATCTCCATGTAGCAGATGAGAAAAGTTAATGTTAAATGACTTACTCAAGGTTTTAAGACCAGAAATTGGTAGGATCAGAATTTGAGAGGAAACCTCCTAGGTCCTCATGTTTATATTTTGTCTGCTGAAGCAGAGACTTTCTTGGGGTTGCAGTTCTCTCTCTAGCATCTGCTTTAGCAGCCCCCCAACCCGTCATATCACGGACTTACAATGTTCATGGAAACAGAAACTCTAAAGCCAACTGTATCATACTGATTTGATATCAGACTCATTCTCTGTTCCAGGTGAAGCACAGAAGCACATCTCCCTTTGGGGCAATCCTGGCTACACTTGCATCACAGAGAAGGAAGGGGAGGCAGGTGGGGAGAAAGGAAAAGCTGGGGTGGGGAAGAAAGTTACTGTGGAATTCCAGTAGAATCCAAAATAAAAACATATTCAGCTGTGATGGGAAGCAACCAGTCTACTAGGACTTAGGAACTAAGGAACTCTTCCTATTAAAGAGAATTTTGTAGGTAATTTGGCAATTCAGGAATTGGAAACTACTTCTATTTCCTACTATAAGAAGGCACCAAATGATTTGCCATAGGCTTGAACTCACTAAACTTCTTCATTCTCATCACTTCTGACTCAATAAAAATTGTAATTCAAATCTACAAATGTCAGCTATTCAGTCCAATTTGTTGCCACTGTGGAATCCTTTTCCCTCAGGCTTGGGAAGGACTAGGAACTCTCCACTATGGTAGTTATACCACCTGGAAGGAGCAAGCTTTTCCAAATAATACAGCCCTCCCCTCTGGTGATATTGCTCTATGGGAATAATATCACAACCTTGATAAAAGAGGTAGAGAGTGGGAAAAACAGGGGCAACATAATCTGAAAGGCTTCTGAATAATTAGCACTCAAGCTCTCCGAGGCCACCCCCACTACCACCTCTATACTGGCTGAAAACATTGAGATCAGCATCCTCTACAGTGGCCAAGAGTCTATCTCTAGAACCATACCACCTAAGTTCAAACCCACTTAACAAGTAATGAAACCTCTGTGTGTCTCCATTTCCTCTTTTTTAGAATATGTATATACAATATATCCACAAGGTGATTAAGAGGTTAAGTAATCAACATAAATAAAGTACTTGGCATAGTGCCTAACACAAACAAGTCATTATCAAGGATCATTATTACTTACACTGGAAAAATGAGGACTGTATAGACCAAATGGCTTACCTTTCTTAACTATGAGTCCAGAATGGAATGCAAGTGACCTTACTTGAAATTTAGCGTTATTTTCATGACACCAGTTGACCCCCAAACTGAAGCTAATCAGCGTTGTTTATTTTCTTAGTCTGTTGCTTATTCAATCTTATGCACTTAACAGAATCTTTAAACCAACATTGCTGGGAGGCAGATCACTAAACTAATTTTAGAGATTTAAACAAACACACTTTCTATTTCATAATATTTTAGGATTTTTTTCATCCAGCAGCACAACCAAGAACATCAAACGAAAGAGAGACCTGCATCACTCAGGAGATACTATCATCTGGGATGGGAACCAGCACTTTGTGCCTTTCAACCCACCTGCTTCTTCAAGCTATAAAAACTGCAAATGGGGGAGCCAGTCCCCTGAACTCTCATAAGCAATCATTTATTTATCCGCGAACAACGGAATATGGCAGGGGGAATTTGGGAGGACTGAAATAAGTGTTGTCAGACTAACAGTGACAAATGCGATGCAATTGTTCTCCACCAGGTTGGAGCCAAGGGGTCTTCCCTTTTCCCCTCCCCTGAATCCCCACCGCTCCCACTCAGCCTGCACACAGAGAAGGTGCTTAACAGAGGAAAGCCCTGTGAATAAGCCATGACAGCCGTACATTCAGAAACTGATGTCATTTCCCTAAATACTGTTTGTAAAATGGTAATTATCTGCCAAGCAATGACAGCTGGCACTTAGCATAGAGACACAGAGAGACAGAAAAAGAGAGAATGAGAATAAAGGGTCCCTGCGTAATTTACCAAAGGGCTGAAAGAGAGAAGGAAACATAATCAGAAAAATAAAATGATTACCAGTGTGTGATGGGGTGAAAATTGCTTTGGGCAATTTTTCTTCAGAGAACGCAAGATTGAATTGGAAGGATGAAGCTAGAGCTTCATGATATACACTGCAAGAGAGGAGGTGGTTGTGAGGCTGTGTTGGAAAAGAAAAATACACTGAGGTCCTGGACTGTGACAAAATAGCACACAAACCTTGCGTACACCCTGCCTCCCAAACAGGGACCAGTCAGTCCTCCGTTATTGGATACCGTGTCCAAGATTATTGCCCACAGTTCATCTGGGTCTGAGGAATAATATAGTTGCCTCTTGCCTCCCTTCCTGTTACATACTGTGATGGACAGTTTTTGTGTCAAGTCGCCTATGCTATCATACTCAATTATTTGATCAAACAGTACTCCAGGTGTTGGTGTGTGGGTATTTTGTGGATGTGATCAATATCTACAATCAGTTAGTTGTATGCGTAGGAGATTACCTTGGATAATCGAGGGGGACCTGACTCATTCAGTTGAAGGCCTTAACAGCACAATTGAGGTTTTCCTGGGGAAGAAACTCCCTGTAGACGATAGCATCAGCTCATGACCTAGAGTTTCCAACCTGTCCCCCGTGATGGCCGACTCTATGGATTTCAGACTTGCAGACAGTTCTTAGAACCATATTACCAATCAATCAATCTCTCCCCTCCCCTTTAATCTCTGTGTGTGTATATGTGTATGTGTATATATATATACACAAACACACTACTGGTTTTGGTTTCTCTAGTGTAACCTTGACCATTCAATTTATCAAGTACACGTGCAATGATTTGCTTAGCAAAGAGGGCATATAACAGGTTGAATTCAGGTTGAATTATAACCCCCCAAATTTATATATTGACCTCCTAACCCCCAGTACCTCAGGGTGTGACCTCATTTGGAAACAGGGTCGTTACCAATGTAATTTGTTAAGATGAAGCCCATTAGGGTGAGCCCCTATCCAACATGAACGGTGTTCTTATAAAGATGGGAAGTTTGGACATAGACATGCACACAAAATGAATGCCACGTCAAGATGAAGGCAGATATCAGAATGATGCTTTCACAAGCCAAAGAATGCCAAAGATTGCCAGCAAACCACAAGAAGTTTGGCAAGAGGCATGGGACAGATTCACTTTCACAGCTCCCTGAAGGAAGCAAACCTGTACACACGCTGATCCAATACTTCTAGTCTCCAGGACTGCGAGACAGTAAAATTCCATTGTTTAAGCCACTTGGTCTGCAGTACTTTCTTAGAGCAACTCTAGAAAACTAATACAATGCATTACCAGGAAAATTAAGGGGAACTCAAATGGGGAAAGTTAAGGAAAGGACAAAGTTAATTCTGGGAAGTACAGAAAGCTCCATTTCCTTAATGTCTTTGAAATACAAATTAATTCTTGTTTATACTTAAGTATTTTTACTGCCAATATTCACTCAGGATGAGACCTGGGTAAGGAAAATGATAGTCACAGAGATGCACAAATGTTCCAGTAATTTAGGAATATAGTCCTTCTGTTCATTCCTGCATTGTGGTATCCTTTTGAATACTGGATGCTATGGAACCATCCATAACCATCCATCCCTCTGTCCTTGTCCTTCTCTTATAGGAAAAGCTACCTATCACCACTGGGTTCCCTTTCCTCTCTTTTAGAAAGGGAAGTTAATAGAGATCCCATAAAAGGCAAAGCAAAAATTGTTTCCAAAGTTTCCACAGATAGTTTAAAATATGGCATAACTTGAACCCAGGTCTTTTGAGGTCCCATCCTGTGATCTTTCTACTCAGTTATTGAATTAACACTTCAGGTAACTCCTCTCAAATTAATCATAATATCTCAGATTTTAGAATAAGCATTCCTTCCCTAAATACATGTGTCTTCTCCAATACTCAGGAATGTGGCCTTGGATGAATCACGTATCTTTTCTAGATAGGAGTTTCCTCATTTATAAAATAAAGGGAAAATTCACTGGATAATCTACTTTTGACATTCTGCAGAAACAGAATCAACATCAGTGTAGTGAAAAGATCTAGATTCAAGTACAGCTATTGACAACAGCTTATGTCACAATTATGCTTCTACATAATTGTGGTCAAGTTACTTAGCTTTAATGGACTTGGTTTACTCATTTGTAAAACTGGAAATGGGGGTGATATCTCTTTCACTGGGCCATTACAAGGATGAAATGAATATCATACATGGGAACATGCATGAACAATGAATCTTGGAATGCTGAAAAAAGAAAATTAAATTTAAAAATAAATAAATAAATGAAACTCTGAAGTGTATTAAAGAAGCTAAAAGTAAAGTAGCAAGGTAACATTCTATAATATTACAACCTCCTTTCCCATCCCACATGGTAGAAGATAAATGTTGCAGAGTTTCCTATCAGGTTTCAACAGACTTGTTCAGAAAGTTATATTTTGCCTGGGTATATCAGTTCATTATGTTTTTACAAACTCACAGTCTGACCTAGCATAAACGTTACATACATCAAAAGTATTTCAGGACCTCATAATTCATGGATAAATGTGGGTATGTCCATTATACATTGCTAAACATTTACTTAACAGTTTTTTATCACTTGTTTATTTGGTTCCTTCACTTCACAGTAAGCACTTATGACAACAAGGACTATATGTTGATCACCCTATATGTTAGCATCTGTCTTTTGAATGCATTAGTATTTTTTTTAAAGATTTATTTACTTGTTTATTTGACAGAGAGAGAGAGACATCACAAGTAAGCAGAGAGACAGGCAGAGAGAGGGGGGGAAGAAGACTCCCTGTTGAACAGAGAGCCTGATGTGGGGCTCAATCCCAGGACCCTGAGATCATGACCTGAGCCGAAGGCAGAGGCTTTAATCCACTGAGCCACCCAGGCTCCCCTTGAATGCATTAGTATTTAAATAAATACTGCAGTCTTGCTCAATTCCACCTTGGCTATAATAATTTGTAATGAAAAGTTTAAGAACAAAACAAAACAAAATGTTGACCTAAGGTATCATTTAAATATAATACGGTATACATTTAAAGCAAGTCCATTTCTAAAAACAGTTGACTCTCACAAGCAAAATATGCAAGCCCTTTGAGTCTATTTACTATTAGCCTATTAATTTACATAATTCTCTCATGTCTAGCAGAATCCATTGCTTATAAAGTAATTTACAGACATCAACTTTCCAGGCTGTAAAGGCTTTTGAAATTATAAGGAAGAGACAGTTTGTGCCGAAATTGTGTGGTGTAAAGCTGTCACAGTTTGAAATACAGTTATAGATTTCGGAATGTAAATGGTTGTCATCAGAATAAGATTACAAATTTCACGAGCTCCGAGAAACTTAGCTTATTTAACACTGACTCAATGATTTCACAGCCAAAGTGAGTTAAAACACTTCAGATTTTGAAAGAATATCCTCGTTAAATTTATCGAGCAGGATTTCAAAATGTCCAACGTGTTTGCCAAGGAGTAACACAACTATTTTGAGAACATGCAGAGTAGCCCAGTTTTTCTCAAATTTCATCCGATTTTTGACAATTCTTGCAACATTCACATACCATCTGCACTATTTAATATTTTCTTTTAAATATATACATTTTTACCTAACTGTATTTATTTTAATTGAAAAATATTTTTATTATGCATGGAAGATAAGTATCATTTATTAAACACAAACAAACATGAAAATACTCCAAAACAAAATAATGGGATTATCATCAGCTTGGGTTCTTTTGGAAGCTCTGAGCTTAAGGATTATGCTGCATTTGTTGTTTTTTCTTTCTAAAGGGAAATCACCTAAGTGTTTATAAAGGTATCAAAGCCTTATTAGCACCAAACCAAGACTCAGCTTGGTATAATCAAATAGTTGAAATGCATTGAAAAGAGAATAACTCTTTCACCATGTGGTTTGGGACTATTGTCATAGTATGGTCACGTGCCACTTGGGGAAAAGCTGGAGTTGTCCATAGCTACAGATAGAACACTTGGGCCTCCGGGAAATTCCCATTTTGAAACCTAATCGTCAGTGTGATGGTATTAAGAGGATGGGTCTTTGTAAGGTGACTAGGTCATGAAGGTGGAGACCACATCAAAGAGATTAATGTCCTTATGAGAAAGACCCCAAGAGAGCTCCCTCATCCCTTCCACCACATATGGACCCTACAAAAAGGGGCACCTGGGTGGATCAGTCGTTAAGCCTCTGCCTTTGGCTCGGGTCATGATCTCAGGGTCCCGGGATGGAGCCCCACATCAGGCTCCTTGCTCAGCGGGGAGTCTATCCCTCCCCCCGCCCCACTGTGCTCTTCTCTAGCTCTCTCTCTCACACAAATAAATAAATAAAATCTGAAAGAAAGAAAGAGAGAAAGAGAGGAAGGAAGGAAGGAAGGAAGGAAGGAAGGAAGGAAGGAAGGAAGGAAGGAAGGGAAAGAGAGAGAGAGAGAGAGAGAGAGAAAGAAAGAAAGAAAGAAAGAAAGAAAGAAAGAAAGAAAGAAAGAAAGAAAGACAGACAGACTACAAGAAGATGCCATATCTGACTTAGGAAGCAGGCCCTCAGCAGACATTCAATTTGCTACTGCTTTGATCTTGGACTGCTCCCAGAACTGTGAGAAATGTTTGTTGCGTAAGCCACCCAGTCTATGGTATTTCTGTTACAGCAGCCCAAATGGACCAAGATGTACACTAAGTATTTGAATTTTCACATGTTCAAGTATACACGTACTTAAAATATTTACATATTGTGTTGGATGTCCGGGAAGTAAACTGGAGAGAGAGACAAGCAGATTATTCATACCTAAACACGAGGCTGAGATCATGACAGTATACTAGAGTTTAGAAGAAGACAGTCTTATCAGAGGGAAAAAAAAAAAAAATCTTAAAGGCCATCTGGTTCAAAGATGGGCAAACTGAGGCCTAAAAGCGTTGGGTTTGTTGTTAGTCTTATTGGCAGTCACAGAGCTAAGAAGTGATTAGGGAGAACTGAGACCCAACTGTTGGCAATGCCCGGCCTGTTCTCTTCACCCACAGGATCCCGTTTCATTCACTTATGATGGAAACAGCTAATTTCCTATGATATCATACCTTTATTATCTACCTGAGAATAGGAAAAGTCTTAAAACAGAGGCCATATGAAGAAAACAAAAAGTCAAACATAACTATAAAATTTTTAAACACTGTGTTGGAATAAGAGACTTAGCAATGACTTAACAAGACAACGCTGGTCGAGGACCTTAGATAAGAAAGGCATAGGCCCCCAATTGTTTTTTAAAGATTCCCGTGATCCTTCCAATGAATGGCTGATCATTTAAACTTAAGTAAGTGGTAAAATGTTAGCTGTCCATGGAAGGATATCTACTTTAAAACATCATGCGGGGGGCGGCTGGGTAGCACAGCCGGTGAAGCCTCTGACTCCTGGTTTTGGTCTGACTCACGTCACAGTCTCATGGGCCGTGAGATCAGCTAGCAAGTGTGGGCTCTGTGCTCAGAGGGAAGTCATCTTGAAGATGACTCTCTCTCTGCACACACGCTCTCTAAAATAAATAATCTTTAATAAAATACTATGTGTCATCCGACTTACTGTACAAATATATTCCACAGGTTTGTGTGTGTGTGTGTGTTAACAGTTTATTAGATTTCTTCACCAGGTACTATCTTTGATGGGATTTTGTTCTCATTTGAGTTGCTTTATTCTGCAACTGTTCGGCTTCATTTTTAAAAAAGTCTTATTTTTGTTTTCCCAGGTCCTCCTCTTCCTATTCTTCTTCCTCTTCTTCCTCAAGCACTGGCCCATCAATCAGACGCCAGCAAGGGGATGCCTACCACTGCCTATTTCACGGAGCGAGGCTGGAACTACACACTTTGATGATCTCTTATAGCAAAAAGGAGTTGTAACTCTAAAGCATTTTGCCAATACAGAGTGGCTGCAGAAATGGCAATTGAGAGTAAAGCTAGTGACAGTGGTCACTGGCCAGGATTATCAGTTCATTTCTGCTTTTTTCTCACACAAATGCTAATTGTGCTGACAAAGTCTACCCCCCTCCCCCTGAATCCAATGACTCTAAAACAGAATAGAAAGCAAGCTTATTTCTAGCAATTCTAAACAAATAACTTTCCATGTCCAATTGGTTGCTTTATAGTCCATCATCCGTTTTTAATAAATTGGCTCTGTTTTCCTATTTTATTTTATTTTACATTTGAATAACATAGGCATACTATATGACTACAAATGCATTTGTGCTTTCTTTTCTGAGAGCATGATCTACACAATTTAATCTATCATCCTATAAAGCACAGTCCTAGTTCAGCTGCAAACTATGATATATAAAGAATATGTATCAAACATTATGCCCTATAGCCAAGTTACCAATAAAATTTTTGTAACAAAGTTTGTATCAATGAAAGCTTGTTAAATATTAGGCTGAATTGTCTTCATGCCAGAGAAAAGACCATAGTGTACAGAAAAAAAAAAAACAAACCCACAAAATGAAAACATTCTAATTTAACCTTCTTTACTATGTTGCTGTGTGAATTAAGAGAATTAGTCAGGAACTCCATTCCTCTATACCTTTATCTCCCAACCTCAGAGAATACTTAACTATCTCAAGGCGTGTGTGTGTGTGTGTGTGTGTGTGTGTGTGTGCACGTGCGCACGCGCAATTAATATGTAAAAAAATATATAGTGTATACAGATACAAGTTAATATTCCTATCACTATTGTTTGGGGTGAAAATCACCACTATACAATGTTTTGATGAATTACATGCTGTATGTTTCATCAAAAGCTTACTAAACTCCAGGGCTAAAAAAATGCACAATTATCTACACAGACACTAGAATTTAGGATTCCAATAAGCTCTTATCATGTTTAAACAAAAGCATTGATTTACTATTCCAGGTTTTGATGTCAGAAGTGAGTTACAGAATAGAATCATGGTTTTCTAAAAGTAATGGAATACTTTGATCACAAAAATATTTATGCCTTCATACTGAATATGGAATAGGACATCACAGGGGATCAATAAAATAATTATCCCTCATAAGAAGATAAAAACCCTAATTTAAATGGGCACACTCCTCTAGGCTAGGGGAATTTAGGCTGGATTTAAAACCATATTAAAATCTTAGCACACAAAAATTCCATTAAAATCCACAATTACATTCTACAGAACAAATAATATTCCTAAATTTGCTGAAGTACAAGTTAAATTTTGGCTACATGAATAAATTCAGACCTTCATAAATCATATATGTCATTTTATTTAACAAATAGTTTCATTATCTGCATTTTAGTTCTCAGTTGCTGTGTTAGAAAGTAAAATGTGCCTATATTCATTATTGCCTAAAGCATATCACCCCTTATGCCAGGGATTATCAGAGCACTTCAGTGGTCTTGTTTTTTTGTTGTTGTAGTGGTAGTGGTGGTGGTGATGGTGGTTTATGCTACAGTTTTCTATTTAAAGTGAATGGCCTAAGAGATGTTTATGTATGAACTGGGAGAATGGGAGGAGAAAGTGACTTGTAAATTCTGTCTTTTAAGTTTTATAATCCTCTCTATGTGATAAGGAAACTCCTACGGCATCAGTTCTTATTAGCATTGATATTAAACTGTTTTATATCTGCAGCTAAATTTGGGGGTTTCTAGTGAGAATGTCTTCTTACTACAAAAGAAATTGCATCACTTAAACTTACTGTAATTTGTGAATTATGAGCCAATCAGAAAGAACCTGAAAACTAATGAGGCTAGTAACATGAGTTGTAATTAAAAAAAAATGTTTAGAGAAGTTGAATTATTTACTGAATCTAGATTATGTGAGTCACCTCCACTTTAAAATTAAGTTGAAAACTCTATAGTAAAGAAATAATTAGTGAGTAATGAATTTTTATTTATTTATTTTATTTATTTATTTATTTTTTTTTTTGAGTAATGAATTTTTAAAACTAGGTGAGACATAGAGTTTCTTACTCGTGGTTTGGGTCAACTCTGTTCAAGAAAGCCCAGTGAAATCAGAAATGAAAAGGGCCAGTGTAAGTAAAAAATAAAACAAGTCTTAACAGACAATTGATAATGGCTTAGGCACACCAAACAGGCTAGAACCAAGGGCTCAGTTTGTGATGCTGAGTTTCAAAGATTTTTGGTAATCAAGACATATATTCTGTACTTACTAATACCTAGGCACTGCTCAAGGCTCTCTACATACAATGTTGCAACGGAAAGACAGAGACCTCCTCCTTTGTAGTTTACAGCCTAGCAGAAGAGGCAGATAACAAAGAGGATATCCTATCAGTAAATACTGAACTTAGTCACTAAAAGGTATTAAAATGAAAGTGGACATTTTTGTGCTGTGCTAACAATTTAAAAAAGGACACATCCAAAGATAAAGGTAAAAGAACAACACTTTGAGAAATAAATCTTTAATCTGAATCTTAAATCTTAAAAAGGAGACAGGACACAAAAGCCAGAAGAGAGCATTCTAGACAAAAAGTAAGAAAGCACATGTTACATGTTAGACCCTAAGATGGGAAGAGCTGTGTATGTTTGGAAGACTTAAGGTTAGACAGTATGTGTGGCCCTTTGGTACCAATGGGGGAGTGGTTTTACTTAAGTTTGGATATATATATAAGAGGCAAAATGCAAATGATGAAGGAATTTTATGCTATGGTCAAGAATTTGGATTTTTTTTTTTAAAGGAAGTTACTGAAGGGTTTTAAACAGAAGAATGAACTAAGAGCTCTGGATGTTTTGCAAAGAACTAACGATAGTTGGCTAAAGTGAAAACAGAGTGACCAGCAAACAGTCCAGGATACCGTAAAAAACCAAGCCAGGAAGTGGTCCATTTTCCACCTGGCTTTTAATTCTCTCCCTTCTCTTTCCTCCCCTCCTTCTCCTTTTAAAGATTCTTATCCTTCCTTGAAGACTGAGCCTCAGCATTCAAAAAACTTATTCATCAACTTGTAGAATTTCCAGGTGTTTGAATGAACCCTTCGGGGTGAGTAGGACTAGTCACATACTGTTAGCAGATTGTTGAGAGGCAAGTCTAATTCTTAAGGGTCATAGTGAGAAAAGGGAATTTCCTTTGGAAACAACATGGGAAACTCAAGAGTAACTGAGGCAGCCAGTCAACATCTGCTGGGAAATCAAACCGGACTATAAGAAAGACAAAGTCCAAACACCGATTTAAGAGATCAGAGGTGTTGGTATTTAAATCTTACAAGGCCTACAGTCATAAATGTGCATCCCCAATGCTCCTGCTAGCTGTACACCTGAAGGAGCTGGGTGGAATACTGAAGTTAATGTCTTTAAGAGAATGTGGATAAGTGTGGTGATGGAAAAATAAAGTAAGAGACCTAAAAATGTCACCTATGTCCTGTGTCCTGTGTACCATCTGCATGCATAACTATATCTTATCCTGTTGGCTGTTCTTCAGCAACCTGCTCTCCACACAGTTCTAGGTTTTGACTATTTTAAGTATGGCCTCTACATTGACAACAAAACTATTCAACTAAGAAGTAAATAAACAGAGACTGGAAAGGAAAAGCGGAGTCAGGTTATAGAGGGCCTTGGAAGCAGCTCCAATGAGACTGAAATTTACATGGGAGACAGAGGCCACTGCTGAGTTTGTGCAGAAAGGTGACACTCAAAATGTTTTTAAAGAAGGATGAGCAGAAAGGATAGGAGCATAAGGAAAAACATGGAGGGCACTGGGAGAAGGAAAGAAAGGGTGAATGGGGGGAAATCGGAGGGGGAGATGAACCATGAAAGACTGTGGACTCTGAGCAACAAACTGAGGGTTTTGGAGGGGAAAGGGGTGGGGCGTTGGGCGAGCCTGGCAGTGGGTATTGAGGAGGGCATGTATTGCATGGATCACTGGGTGTGGTGCATGAACAATGAATCTTGAAACACTGAAAAAATAAAATTATTTGGGAAAAAAATAAAGATAAAAAAATAAATATTAAAAAAAAAAAACAGAAAGGATAGTTGTTTATTAAATCTCAACTCTGCCAGAACTCTAAATCATCTCACTAAACGCAGGTGTTGTTCTCCTTTTATTAAAAAAAAATAAGTTCACGTCATACATGGTGGTGCTTATTTAATTCTACAATAACCATAAGTAGAGCGAAGGATAATACAAAAGGCCTGTCTTGCATTTCGAAGCCCATGACCTGCCCCTAATGAGTATTTAACTTACTTTAGTTCACTGAATCTACTCAACCAGGAAGTTATAAAAATAAAGCAAGCCTCATTATAAAGTTTTTTGACTCAGAACGCCTGCTCACATCATTTAGTACCATTATATTTTTATCAGAAACTGAATCTAACAAAAGGAAGGTTATGAAGAAGAGGAATCAGTGGGAAAATATTAAAAAAAAAAAATCACTTCTACCACCTAAATTAAGTCAAAACATCCAGCAAAGTAAAATGTTTAAATAATAAAGAACCCCTTTTAAAAATCAGATTGGTTACGAGTCTGTCTGGAATTATGTCAGCAGAGGCATGGCATTATAGGGAATATTTGTAAAGCTGTGATGTAAAACAGGGTTGGGGATAATCTGAATCATGTCCTTTTCACTGACTATAAATTACCAGGGGATAATTCCAAGTTTGACACTTTGAAATCATTTAATAAGTAAGTTTCATAATCACTAATGGCACCTTGTTTCCATGTTAAACTGCTCTTTGCTCACAAAATTGTGTCTAACATTTTAACTAGGTTTTATCTCCTGCAGCCCAACTGTTACTTAACTCGGAGTAACTGACGGGAATGAGTGATCCCTTCTCTCATTTACAGTATCTTTCCTATGTGTTAGTAGTTACCCTGCTTCTCTGTTATCTTTCTTCTAGTCTGAACATGCCCGGTTCCCTTAATGTTTCCATATAGATCTCATTTTCCAAGCCTTTTATCATTTTTGTTGCTCTCTTCTGAACTCATTCAAATTTATCTATGATTCTCTTTCAACAGAGGAACAAATACCGAACACAGTTATCCAATTGAGGCCTAAAGAGGGCTGGTAGAGCAAAATAATTACCTTTCATTGCATCCATGCTCTCCCTATTAATGTACCCCCAAAGCAGTGTCTGAGATTTTGTATGGCACCATCATATTGTTGACTTATCCTCTATTTATCATTCATTATAGCTTACATCTCTATCCCCATGGAACGACTGTGTAGTTTACATTTGTTTTTATTGAATCCCTTTTTATTGATTTCAGCCCCATGTCCTATTTATCAAGATAGTTGTTTGCAGTACTAACCTTCAATTTGCCTCCAATGGCACATGATCCCCAAGTTCTTAACTGTGTAAATGATTAGCGCATTTCCTTCTTTATCTCACCAGCTCTGAGTACATAGCTGAATGTGTGTGTGTGTGTGTGTGTGTTTGGCACGTTACACTAGGATTTAAAATCTCTCCTTCTTCCTCCTCACTCTTCTAACCTCAAAAGCTATGATTTATTGAGTGCCGATTGTATTGCCAAGATGGCTTTCATTATATTAACCTTTATAAAAATATCCTTAAAGTCCGATTAACCGAATTTACAGAAAGAAAAATAAAACTCAGAAGAATATAAATGTCCAGTAATTTTTTCAGTGTATAAAGAGGAAGGGGCAGAGCTGGAATTTGAACTGGTCTACTTGACTGGAAATCGAGCATTTCCAGTACACAAGGCAATTAAATTCATATACAAAGCTTGTTGTGTCAACAGGTACTTCAATCTCTGTGCTACTACCAGACAGGATTGTATGAAAACCACAACAGACAGTGTCTTCACTCCGGGAAGTCTTTCAGAGGAATGGTGCTGGTGCTAGGAATGATGAAGCTATTGTTCCCAGGGAACAGAGATGACACCAGCAACAAAATTATTGTTTACGATGTTAAAGTTCTGGTATCTGAGAGCCTACTGAATAGAATGGATCATAGGTTGTTCTCCCACTCTTTTTTTTCTAAATTAAAGAAAGCATCCCAACTAAGGCAATATGATAATTAACTTGACTTCTATTTGTTCCCTTATTTCAAAGTAATTGAATCCAAACACTATCCATCCAAATCACTGGCCTAAGTCAATGGTTGCTAAATGAGGTAGTAAGGCTCTGTTGGGTATTTTACATGTTCCTAAGGGATGCTGTAGATTTTACTATACCAGAATTAAGAAAGCACAATGTTTATTTAATTAAGGCTTTATGAGCTGACTGTGTGACTTGCCCACATCAGCAACTTAGCCTTAATCTTTTCAAACCCAAACTGCACATTTGCTCTTTAACTGGTGAATGCAGAATTCAACTGCTTCAGGGCATGGGTACCAAGACCTGTCTAAAAAGTAGGCTTATTCATAAGGTTAGTACAAACATGTCTATTTCCAAGAAAAAGATACGTGGATCAAATTGTAAGGGACAAGAACAAGTGATGGATAATGATGATAGAATTTTATTACTATTGAGAAGTTCAGGTAATTGAAAATAACTAGCAAGAATAAATGAACTTGCTATTCTAGGACAGTTGCCTACCAGTATGCTTTCCTTAGGATCTACACATACCAAACTTCATCCTTTCCTTGAACACATTATTGAGAGAAGAGAATGTATTAAAGGCTTGGTTTCCAACAGACAAGTGAGAAAATTATCTAGTAAATACAGTTATTCTCTAGTAGACCAATTTTGAAGATTGAGTTATGAGTTCTGATTTTGTTAAAAGCATGCATCTGTTGTTGATGGAGGATAAAGACCCTCTGGAGTTCAAGAATACTGTCAAGGCATTTGTTAAGTAGGAGGAAGCCAAAGAATGAAATCCTATGCCATGAAGAAGTTTAGGCCAAATGTGTGAGAAGAGGGTTGCTCTGCAAGGACATGTCCCTTGAGGGCCTAAATGAAGGTTTTGGGCAGATGCAGACTTTGTGGTTGGGAATGGTGCCATTTCCCAAAGACGTGAGAGTAGAGTACACATAAAATGAGAGAATCAAAATCAAAAAAGCAGGGGTGCCTGGGTGGTTCCGTGAGTTAAAGCCTCTGCCTTCGGCTCAGGTCATGATCTCAGGGTCCTGCACTGCGCTCTCTGCTCAGCAGGAAGCCTGCTTCCCCCTTTCCCTCTGCCTGCCTCTCTGCCTACTTGTGATCTCTCTCTCTCTCTCTGTCAAATAAATAAATAAAATCTTGAAAAAAAAAAACAACAACAAAACAAAACAAAAAGCACAACAGAAGGGAAAATAAAGAACTCATTTCCCTTTTAAGAGGAAGGAACACTTCCACATTCATTCTATGAGGCCAGCATTACCCCAACACCAAAATCAGAGAGAGACACTACAAAAAGTGAAAACTATAGGCCAGTATCTCTGATAAACATAGATGTTTATATAACATCCTCAATATTACCAAACCAAACCCAACTATATCATTCACCACAGTCAGGTGGGATTTATTCTAGGATGCCTCAATATTCACAAATCAATCAATGTGATACATCATGTCAATGAGTGAAAGGATAAAAACCATATGATCATCTCAAGAGATACAGAAAAAGCATTCAAGATTACTCAACAAAGTAGGTTTATAGAGCACATGCTTCACATACTAAAGCCCAATTACGGAAAACCCACAGCTACCATTATACTCAATGGGGAAAAACTGACAGCTTTTCCCATAAGATCAGGAACAAGACAATGATGTCCACTCTCACCACTTTTATTCAATATAGTACTGGAAGACCCGCCACAGCAATCAGAAAATAAAATAAATAAATAAATAAATGAATAAATGGCATACAAATTGTAAGGAAGAAGTAAAACTTTCACTATTTGCAGATGACATATTATATATAGAAAGCCCTGACGACTCCAACAAAAAATTGCTTGAACTGATAAATACAATAAAGTAGCAAGATACAAAATCAATATACAAAAATTCTTGCATTTCTATACACTAATAATGAAGTAGCCAAAAGAGAAATTAAGAAAACAATCCCATTTATATTTATACCAAAAATAATAAAATACCTGGGAATAAACTTAATCAAAGAGGCGAAAGACAACTAAAAAGCATGATAGAAGCAACTGAAGATGACATAAACAAATGGAAAAATAGTTCATGCTTGTGGATTAGAAGAGCAAATGTTAAAATGTCTACACTACCCAAATCAATCTACAGATTTAATGCCTTATCAAATTACCAACAACATTTTTCACAGAACTAGAACAAATAATCCTAAAATTTGAATGGAACCACAGAAGACCTTGAATAGCCAAAGCAATCTTGAAAAAGAACAAACCTGGAGGTATCACAATCTCTGATTTCAAGATTCACTACAAAGTCTTTGTAATCCAAACAGTATGGTATTAGCATAGAAATAGACACAGATAAATGGAACAGAACAGAGAGCCCAGAGAGCCCAGAAATTAACCTACAATTACACGGTTGGTTAATCTATAACAGAGGAGGCAAGGAAATGCAACAGGAAAAAGATCGCGCTTTAACAAATGGTGTTGGGAAAATTGGACAGCAACATGCAAAACAATGGAACAGGACCACCTTCTTTTACCATACACAAAAAAAACCTCAAAATGGATTAAAGATTTAAATATGAGACCTAAAACCATAAAATTCCTAGAAGAAAACATAGGTATTAATTTATTTGATATCAGCCTTAGCAGCATTTTTCTAGATATGCCTTTTTTGGTAGGAAAATAAAAAAATAAGTTATTGGGACTACACCAAAATAAAAGTTTGGTGTTTTTTTTTTTTTCACTTAAATTCAATTAATTAACATATAATGCATTATTTGCTTCAAGGGTACAGGTCTGTGATTCACCAGTCATATGATACCCAGCGCTCACTGCAACACCTACAAAAATAAAACGTTTTTACACAGTGAAGGAAAGGAAATCATCAAGAAAACAAAAAGGTGGGGCACCTGGGTGGCTCAGTGGGTTAAAGCCTCTGCCTTCAGCTCAGGTCATGATCTCAGGGTCCTGGGATCAAGCCACACATCGGGCTCTCTGCTCAGCAGGGAGCCTGCTTCCCCCTCTCTCTCTGCCTGCCTCTCTACCTACTTGTGATCTCTCTCTCTCTGTGTCAAATAAATAAAATCTTTAAAAAAAAAAAAAAAGAAAGAAAACAAAACAAAAAGGCAATACATGGAATGGGAGAAGATATTTATAAATGGCATATCTGATAAGGGGTTAATATCCAAAACATATAAATAAATTATACAACTCAGGCGCCTGTGTCGCTCAGTGAGTTAAAGCCTCTGCCTTCAGCTCAGGTCATGATCTCGGGGGTCCTGGGATCAAGCCCTGCATAGGGCTCTCTGCTCAGCGGGGAGCCTGCTTCCCCCTCTCTCTCTGCCTGCCTCTCTGCCTACTTGTGATCTCTCTCTCTCTGTCAAATAAATAAATAAATTTCTTTAAAAAAAAAGAAATTATACAAAACTCTATGCCAAAAAAACCACAAATGGTCCAATTAAAAATGGGCAGAGAACGTAAATAGATAGTTCGTTAAAGAAGATGTACAGATGGCCAATGAACACATAAAAAGATGTTCAGCATCCCTAATATCAGGGAAATGCAAATCAAAAGCACAAAGAACTATCACCTCACACCTGTCAGAATGACTAGAATCAAAAAGACAAGAAACAACAATGTCAATGAGGATGTGGGGAAAAAAGGAACCCTCAAACACTGTTGGTAGCAACGCATGCTGGTGCAGTCACTGTAGAAAACATTATGAGGGTTCCTCAAAAAATTAAAAACAGAAATACCATATGATCCAATAATTCCACAACTGGGTATTTACCCAAAGAAATTGAGACAGTAATTTGGAAAAAATACCTGCATCCCTATGTTCATTGCTGCACTATTTACAATAAATAATATATGGAAGTAATGCAAATACCCATTAATAGGTTCTTTTCTTACTACATGAAGTTTGTTCTCATCAGTAATAAGTTAATTTTTTAAAAGCTCAACGCAGATATAATCTTCCTAATATTGATAATTTTCACTTACCTCAAACATGGTAAAGTAAGTTCCCACTAGATAGACTATATAGGATTCTCTCTGGGATTAAAAATAGTTTTTCATTTAAATAACACATTTGATAGCACTGAGATTTGATTTCAATTCTATTATTCTGTTTTCATAAGTTTTTCCATAGTACTATCTTTCCTTTTCCCCTTTTAACACAGATTGTCTCAGGGAGAGAATTTTGCCCTCCTGGTTCTTTGGCTTATTTTCCTTTTCGGTAATGTGTAACAGAAAGTATATTAAGGGACCAGAGTTGTTACAAATATCTTCTTGAACCTTTAAAACAGAACAGATTAATCAAGGAAATACCTATTGTAAAAGCCAAATATGGTTCTTTGACAGCATGCATGTATTATGTGACAGGACTTTTACAGAGAGAAGGGCCTGTGAAGTGAAGGCAGGAAGAGTAATCCATCATAGGTGGAAGACGAGGACAGCTTGCATCCAAGGTAGCTTTCAGGTTCATGAAAAGTTAGAAGGGTCATATTAAAAGGGAGGGTTCGACTTGTCCACATAGAAGGGCCATTTAGTTAATGAGTTAGATTTAAGAGTTTCAGTTACTAAGTAAAAAATATTAGGAAAAATCAAAAGCAAACAAAAAACAAAATTAAACATCTCAGCTACTTCATTTTCAGTCTTACAGGGTAAACCAAGCCAAAAATATCAAAAAACACCCTTAAAATTTAAAGTTGAATTGAATTTACAAAAATATGTTGTTGGGATTTTCAGCAATAAACTTGTTTCCAAATACAGACTTATTTCTCACATAATTCTGTTCAGTGGCAAATTGGTATTACTATTTTATTTGGCTTTCACATAGATTTTCAAGTGTGCTGAGAATTAGAAAGTATTTTCTGTCTCCTAACTTGGGACAACAAAACATTAAATGGCCATTTTTATTCTGTTGACAAGAAAAGTCTACTTCATGGTTTTATAAATTGCTTAAAGGCAAAGATTAATTGTATAATTTACTTATCTGAGCCAATGCTAATAATTTATTATTAAACATTATTTTTAATTTGAATACAAGTAGAAGGCATCCTAGAAAAGGAAGTATTGTGAAATATTCAGAAGGAAATTCTAATTGTGTGCAAAGTGAAAAATCACTATACCCTTTCTGGATTTTTTTCTTTTTTGAGCTCAAAAGAAAACAGATTCAATAGAGCATTTACTATTTCATAGTCAGCTCTTCTGTTTTCCATTTAAATTAAAGATTTATTTTCTATTTGGAAAATTATTATTTTTTATTATTATTAACTGGCAGTATGCTGAGGAGGTGTGTTTCATCATTACCATCTACTATCAGAAACGATAAAACATTTTCATTATTAGGCCATTTATTTTTGGTGATAAAAACTTTGTTCTAGTTTTGTAGCCAATTACACATTCTACTCATGCACTGGCATGTTTAACTGATTGCATCAAATCATGCTATTCAAGAAAATTAATACACATTCCATTAATAGGAGTGAATATTTAAAGATCAGTCCTGACCATCTTATCAAAACTTTTGGTAGGTACCAAAAAAAAAAAAAAAAGGCACATTTTTTTTTTTTTAAGAAGTGGATGTCAATAGATAGATGAAGTAGACTATCAGAACCCCAACAAAATGACATTTAGCAAAACAAAAGTTGCATTTGATTCAATGCTGTACAGATCTTCAAAAAACAATAATTGCTAAGCATACAGTGACTTACGAACGTATGTTATAAAATGCGTTCAATCTAAACAGATTTTATTATACTCATTTTTGATAGGTAACATTAGCAAGTGCCAACTGCCATGAATTACCTTGGATATTATAATACTACTATGTACAATTAGTTGTTGAAGGATATTCTTTAAAATGAGAGTTTGTAATAGCTCAATTTACTGCCATCATGCAAATGCACATTTAATTCTAAAGTATTTTTTTAAAATATTTTATTTATTTATTTGACAGGGAGAGATCACAAGTAGGCAGAGAGGCAGGCAGAGAGAGAGAGGGAAGCAGGCTCCCCGCTGAGCAGAGAGCCCGATGTGGGACTCGATCCCAGGACCCTGAGATCATGACCTGAGCTGAAGGCAGAGGCTTTAACCCACTGAGCCACCCAGGCGCCCCTATTCTAAAGTATTTTTAAAAAGATGCACATAGAAATAAAGTATTTCTCAGGAATCTAAATTGTTTATTTATTGTTACTTCTAATAATATTTTATTTTCAGAGCCAGACAAGTGAAGTCTGTCCTTAATATTTCCCGGTGACCTAACTGCTTTTCACTTAGACTATAGGTCCTTCAGGACAGAGGTCTACTTTCTTCTAAGTTGCTTTTCTAAATTTCCTTCCCTGAAAAACATCATAAATAATGCTGAGTATTTGTTGAATTTGTTGAACAAATGTTTGGAATCATACCATCTTCCATTTATACTGGAAAGTTAGGTTTGTCAAATAAAAAAACATGCATCTATGCTTACAGACCAATAAAATAATGCTTTTTGATATTTATTTCAGCATATTTCCACTGTGTTTTTGTGGGACACATACAGCTGTCTTCTATAATCACCAAGTATGTCCAGGTATGTAAATAAAAACATTATTTTCCCTTACAAAAAGCATTTATAATTCCTAAGGAAAGATGCAATGCACTTTAGTCTGATAATCTGGTTCACTGTTATTGGTAGTCTGTGGTTAGTTTGTACTTAGTAACTTCATGTTGGATATCAGCAATGGATATTCTTCACAAGAAATTGTTCGGTAAAAATGCCCAACTGTGTATCTTCAGTTGTCAGCACAAATAACTGGCAAAGAAGAGAAAAGCATGAAAACACCACGGTAAATACAGTTATGTATTTCCAGAAATAATCAAAACTAGGCAAGGGAAACCTGAATTTTTAGACCTAAAGAGAAATTTGCTTCCTTGTCAGGTTTAGTGATAAAGAAGTCCTACTGTTTTGTGGGTATCTTGTTCCTGCTTGGGCCTGGAATTTAATAGGAGGCACATTACACCTCTATAATCATTTCTTAAATCAGGCCATGCCTTTTCATGAAATAAAATTGAGCACTTTTCTCAAGACAATGATGGTAGCTGAGTTTTCTACAAAATCGGAACATTCTCAGTTCTTTTGGTAAAAAAAAAAAAAGTACAACTGATACTAGGCTTGCTCTGAAATAAAGTGCTCCACCAGGGAAAGAAATGGTTGTCATGTGCATGCAAGACAGAATTCTGTCCACCATCCCCACGGCAGAGATGTGGCTACTTTGAAGATGATTTCAATGAAACTGAGTTCTTTGAGGGTAAGGTTCTTATTTATTCAAGGGGCATAAACACTGGTACGGAGAGAGCACTCTCATTTTTATTAAATCAATAAAGAAGTGTAGTGAAGAAATTAGGTACGTTAATAAATGTTTACTTTTGTACAGTATTATGCAAGTGCCTCCAGCAGACTTCGGGTGTCTGAGGTCTTAGAGACATCCCTAATCTTTGCCTTTCCTCGTCCTCCATACTTCATTCAATACCAAGTCAGAAGTAAACCTTTAACAGAGCAACTTCTCTCTGTATGGTCTGCCAAGATCTTAAATCCAAGCTACTGTCATCTCTTGCCTATAATAAATAGTCTTCTGTTTGGTCTCCTCATATCTATACTGATACCCTCCCACTCATTTTCCACACGAATTCAGAGAGATTTTCAATTACAGATGAAATCATTATGTCATCGTACCATCATCACACCTTTAAAACCACTCAGTGGGGGCGCCTGGGTGGCTCGGTGGGTTAAGCCTCTGCCTTCAGCTCAGGTCATGATCTCAGGGTCCTGGGATCGGGCCCCGCATCAGACTCTGCTCAGCAGGGAGCTTGCTTCCCCCTCTCTCTCTCCCGCCTCTCTGCGTACTTGTGATCTCTCTCTCTCTCTCTCTCTCTGTCAAATAAATAAAATCTTAAAAAAAAAAAAAGAATCTATCTTTCCTTTAAAAAAATAATTAAAAAAAATAAATAAAACCACTCAATGGCTTCTGATGACTCTTATGATAAAGAATGGAATCTTTGGAGTAGCCTAGAAGATACCTTCTGTCTCTGCCTCCCTCTTCCTTCTTATCTTAGACCACATACCTCCACGGTTCTCATGTCAGGCAGACTAGACATTCTTCTGGTGCAGAAATGGCTTAGCAAGTGCCCACTAACCTCCTTCTCAGAGTCCAGTGCTGCTCATCAGGATTTCAGCTGATCGTGCAATTCCTTGGGCAAACCTTTCCTGACACCTCAGTGATATACTTTGCTATCAGTTCTTATAGTACTACATTCCTTTTCTTCAGACCACTTAACTTGATTTGAAATATTGAATTCATTAGTGTGATTATGTGATTAATGTCTGTTTTCCTCTTAGACTATAATTTTCATGATGGAAAAGAGTGTGGCTCATTTTGCTCACCACTACGTCCCTGGGACATGGAAGAAAGTCCGGCATGTAACTCTAGATCCTAAATAATGTTTTTTGGATGAATGAATAAATGAATGAATGAATGAGCTTCTGGGTCACTTTTCCAGAAGTGAGGTTGGGCAGTAACATACCACATGAAGATTATTGCCTACTTTTGTGACCAGCACCATTTATGAAAGTTGAGGAGGGGGTTACCATATTTTATTAGGAGACACTACATTTTTAAGAGATAAATATAACATGGATCTTTATTAACCCAAACTGACTATATTGAAATCTTTTTTTTTTTTATTTACTTTTGCTAATACCTTTACAAAGTCAGTTTGATTACCCAGCTAAGCTCACTTACTGCAGCAAGTATCTACTGTCTTAGGGAAGTGGTTGATATTTCTAATAGCTTTCAACCACTTACTGGTGATATAATAATTCCTACATTCATATACCACTTCTAAGTCCAGAATGCCTTTATAATTATTGTGTCGTTTATCTAGAAACAACTAATGAGGTGGATGGGCATCGGTGTTATTATCCCCATTTTATTACTGGCACAAAAAAAAAAAGGTAAAACATACCTTGGAGGACAGCTTGAGGTATGAGTTTTTGTTTATTTTGGATTTTTGTTTGTTTTTGTTCCCCCTTCAATGCAGTCTGACAGTCAACTCACAAAGGCTGTTACACAACAGAACACTGGCATACAATGTTGCCACCTTGATTTATAGCGCCTTGAAGAAATTGAAGAATAAGGCAGGAGTAAGCATGCCTATGTACCCTTTTCAGAAGCTTAGGAAAATCACCAAGGAGCTGACTTGGTGTTAAACGAAATGAGGGCAAAATGTAGCACTGTAAGTCAACGTTCTGAGCAAGAGGCTTATGGAAATTGAAGCCAATGAAGAGCTGACATAATGAAGAGAAACCGATCCTTATTTCCAAGTATTAAAAATTCACTCTCTCATAAAACTAATCTCTTCATTTTAAAGGAATAGTCATAATAGCAATATGAGCCATGTATTCATGGGCCCTATATTTTACTTGTGTGTTGACTTGCTGCCTTCCATGCTGCCTCATGGTTAGAAACCTGAATTCTGCAGTTATATGGTCAAGAGTTCTAATCCCTGTTCCATCTGTTCTGAGTTCTTTTTACCTCAGATTATGTTTCAGTTTCTTCATTTGTAAAATAGGGATTCCAAGTACCTTTCTGCTTTTCCAGAAGAGACTCTGGCATTATAGGGACTGAGCTTATGTAACTGTGGGAAGGATGTCTCTACATGACAAACAGATACACACAAACATATACACAGCTTAGACCCCAGCGTGGGTCTTGGAAGGAGTTAATACAAGTGAAGACCCTGAAGTTTAAGTTTCAAAACTGTCACTTCTACATTCTTTTTTGGGTAAAAAAAAAAAAAATGAGGACTGAACAAAATAAGCCTATAGCACATAATGACATACAGTAAACACTCAATAAGTGTTAGTCCTCATTCCCCTTATTATTAGTACTATAACTCACAAAGGGGTCAGAATAAATATCATCCCTTTCCCGATCCTCAAATTTTAATTTTATTCCTCCAAAGCTAAGGGCTAGTTAGGACTAAATAGATTAGTAAAAGAGAGATGCATGTCCACAAATGAGTTCATTCACTTATTCATTTGTTCACTGAACACAGGATATCAAGCAGGTACTCTGTGCCATGTATGGAGGGGGGAGTGAAACATGCAGGGAGTACATGTAGGAAAATGCAAACCAAATTTTAAAAATGAGGAATAACAAAGATCTGTGTCATGGGATAATAAGAGGGTGCTGGAATAGAGAAGAATGAGGAGAGATATGAATTGGATAGGGTAGTGAAGGAAGACTTATCTGGAGGTGGTAATCCAGTAAGTGGAAATTTGAATATTCCAAAGAGTCCTGTAAAGAGAAGCTAGGAATCGCTTTCCAGACAGAGGATATCCCATTTGGAGCCTCTCCAGAAAAGAATATGAAACATTCTAGGAGCCCAGGCTCTGTAAATAAATTAGACATTAGACAAGAATGACGTGAAAGTGGTGTCTAATGCATCAAAGATTCTACAGTGAGAGAAGTTCTTTAAATAAAAAAAAGATATGGATGAAACCAATTTTGTTGAAGACAAGTATATGAAGTTTGGATGTGGGCTTCTGGAAAAAATGGCTTCCTCCAAATAATTATGAGCTTTTAGGGTAGACCCATCTTAATTTACCTTGACCGCTGTTACTGAAGCAAGCTTGGACAAGGAGCCCTCGACTCAGTTGTAGAGCAAGATTGTCCACCCCAACGGGCACACTGAAATGGGCTACATGATATCCACCTAACTGGCACTTCTTAGGCATAAAAGAAGGGAAGGAGAAATTTCTGCTTTGAAGAAATTTTTAAAAGTTGGGGTTCCATTGTCAACAGTGATTGAGGACAGTAAAATGCATAAAAGTTATAAAACTAATAAATATTTCATTCCAGCCTAGAAGAGTGCATAATTGGTGGGTATCATTAAAGTCTTCTGAGAAAGGATGTGCCTAGGAAGAGTTAAGAGATAGAATTGCTAGCAAGAATAGAGAGGGGATATAGAAGATACCTGTATTTAAGACTTTTCCAACATTTCCATTTCAGCCATTAGGCTATCCAGAAGAGAGTCTGTCCAAGTCCCTGAGTCTTTACATTTTGTACTCTTTCTCACACAGAAAGTCTCCCTCATCATTGTTTAGGAGGAAATCCTAAAAACAATTTGATACCCATCTCATGGTCTAAACCAAAGAGAGAGTCTGTCAGTGAAAAAGCTGAAGGCACGGGAATGACTAAACCTTAAGGGATAAAACTGAACATCCTTCGTTTGTTCTTCAGCTTGTGTCTTCACACCAAGGAAAATACCTATGAATGTGTTCTCTGAAATGGTGACCCAGTTTCAGTCACTGTCTGCTATAGACTGAATTACGTCCTCCCACAAATTTCTAGGTTGAAGCCCTAGCCCCCCAATGTGATGGTGTGTGGAGACTAAGGCCTTTCAGAGGTATCATGTTTAGGTAAGGTTATGAGAGTGAGGCCTTCACGATGGGATCAGTGCCCCTCTATAAAGAGACACCAGAGAGATTGCTTCATCTCTCTTTCTTTCTACATCAGATGAGGACACAGTGAAAAGGCACGAAAGGGCTCTTCTCAGGATCCAAATCTGCCTGCACCTTGATCAGACTTCTCAGCCTCCAGAACTGTGAGACATAAATATCTGGTGTTCAGGCCACTCAGTCTATGCTATTTTGTAAGAGCAGTCCCAGCTGACTACATGGTGTTAAATGAAAATAATATAGGCCTATAGCACCTCGAGAAAATCTAACACCAGTAGTGTCCCTAGTGATTTAAATAGGGCCACAGTGGCAAGTCCATTGATTATCTGTATCCAGGCTTACTCAGAAGATCCATTAAGACATGAGGCATATTTTGGGGCTGTGTGCAAAATACACTTCTTCCCTCTCAAACCTTGGCTTTGAATCAATCATGAGATTCAAACAGGAGATTCTAACTGTAGGCAGTGAGGTTCCTGCTCTTCTCATCGTTTCTGCTCTCTCTTTCAGGGTTCACCATCCTTCCAAGCTGTTGAAGGGTCTGCATAAAATTGAGAAGTAGCTGGAACCCTGCTGGAACCCTAAGTCAGGAATAATATGACTAAGTCAGGAATAATATGAAAATGTTACCAATTTCTACCATGGCCTATAGTTAGAAAGCCGAAGCCTCCTCTGACTATCCATCCCTATAAATTCTTTAAATATGTACGTTCTAGGGGAGTTCCGTTCCTGCTCATATCTTTCAGCCTAGCTTGAGAAAGGATTTAGGGTTATAGCAATAAGGAAACGGTCTGGCTCTGAGGAGCAAGGCTATTGTTTTGCTGGACAGAACATTCCCCTCCAATTAGACAGTTCAAAGGGATACACTGCCTGTTTCCTCATTTCAAATGAGACCAGGATCTGTCTTTTCTGACTATCTTTTATTTATACATTATAGGTACTCAATATGAGCTGAATTCAACTCTGTTCCTATGTACTATTATTCCTAGGGAGAGAGCATCAGTAGAGCGAACACACATAACTCTGCATGAGCTATTCTGACCATGAAAACACGGCCACATACACAAACCATTTGGTTCTCAATGAGCCAGAACATCTGTACTGGGTAAATAAACACAAAAATAGTGGTTTGGAAATAAGTACTGCCAACTATTGTGTTTGCATTGCCTAAAAGCCCCACAGGTCCTGTATAGTTCATTACGAACATGTAGTAGGTCTGATACTAGGATGAGGCTTAGTTGTTTTGTGTAGGTTTTGGACAACAGACTCCATCTTCACAAGTCAGGAAAACCTTTAGAGGCATTTCAGGTCCTAACATGTTTGCGTATATTGTCTTGACTGCTAGATGAGTCATTTTTTATGCCAAACTAGTAAGGGACAGATTTCGATAGATGTTTCACATTCTTGTCCTAGAAAATTTTAATTCATAAACACCATTTTCTGAACAACTTTCCTCTTTTCTCCCTGTGGTCATCACCTGCCATTTATCTGATAATGATTCAAAGGGAAGCATAAATGTGTGCTGATTTAGTCTGCGTGAGCATTCCAATTCCAATCTGAATACATCTATCTTTCCAAATGCGATGTTATGCAGACCTCTTGTCCTCCCCTCCTGCTTGTTGTGGCAGAGATTTATACTGCAATCTCCCAGCACATTTGAATTAGAGATAGGAGTCCTGATGACAACTGTCTACAGGTTGAAATTATAAAGGTAAAAACTTGGTCCAGCAAATCTTCCTCTCCTTTCATTTGAGGATTCACTTTCCTTAGTGCCAGAGTAATATTTATGATGCCCTCGTTATTTAGCAGTTTCATTTTATTTATGTTAGATTTATTTTTAACAAATTCTACTGCATTTTCATTAGTTATTCAGCAAAACCTCTCAATAAGATAGTGAATAATGATTAATATCTGAGACACAAAAAGTCTTATAACTAAGTCTTCAGTTGTCTAATCTCTCCCTCTCAAGCTCTCCCCCCCCCCAACACACACACCACCAATATTTGGGCCACTAAATAAAAAGTGATTCTTTAGCTTATAGGAGACTTTTCTCCCAAATGTTTCTCCCCTTCACACATATTATTTGACCCATTCAGTTACAATCAACACACATCTTTTTTAATCCACAGTTGTATGAGCTAAAGTTTACATCTCTCTGAAAGATTAATTAATACAGTCATGGCTAATTATCTGTATCTGTTTATATGAGCAAGGCCATTACACACAGTGAACATCATAAAGATAATCAGTTTTTTAGCCTCTCAGCACAGGTCAGGATAAAACCTTATTGTCCTTCAATAAACAGGAACACTGGCCATCACTGGAGAGTGAAATGACTTCTCATTCAGTCGGGTGAATGTTCCTTCAGAGTTACAGTCTCAAAAAGTGTTTATTAGCTAATGAATTCAGGGGTGGGACAGGGGGGCACACAAAGGCTTAGAGAACCTCTCTCTCTCTCATCAAAACACCCCACAATATTCTGAAACAGGAAAGTACTATGATGAACTGAGATCCTTGAAGAAGTCCCTCATTGTAATGACCCAAAGGACTGATTTATAATGTTATCTATGAATTTGTGTGTTCATCTTCATGTGTGAATGTGTAGTTGGGAGAGAAGTTCATGTTTTAACCTCAGTACGCAAGTCAGTGTTCACCTCTAGGGTACACAAGATGTGTCTGGAGATGTCAGCTTAAGATTCCTGAAAAATCTACGGCTCTGGCATACGGTTCTAAAATCTGCATTTTAGTTTATACCCCAAGAAATTTGCCAACTGTAGCTTCTCCTTTGTTCCTTCATAGATGATTAAGAGCCTGATGTTGAGGGCAGCAGTTTGGACAGACAAGGCAAAGCTCTAATCCATCAACGAAGGCTGTTAGAAGTTGGGGCGGACAAATGCTCAACAACCAGTCTATCTAGTATATGTCAACACTAATTTACAAGGTTTCTGAACCTTTGAAAGGTCAATGTATATATTGCAATATATCATGGGAGGGCATCATCCATCACGTCCTGTCAGTGACTCCCACTGCTTGTCCCTTCAAGGTTTTAAGCTGAGGAGCTCAGAGACCACATTATCACAGGGGCCCATGCTCCCTCTCCATTATAAAGTTGTCATTTTCCCCTGGTTCTAATACTCTACTCTTTTCTGCTTCCGTTCATCTCCCTGATCTCCTCCGTCTAGAAGCCTTCTATCTCTCCAATTAACCATATACATTCTTTTTTTTTTTTTTACACAAGACGTTTTACTTTATTTATTTATTTTTTTATTTATTTGACAGAGAGAGAGATCACACAAGTAGGCAGAGAGGCAGGCAGAGAGAGAGAGAGAAGCAGGCTCCCCGCTGAGCAGAGACCCAATGCGGGGCTCGATCCCAGGACCCTGAGATCATGACCTGAGCTGAAGGCAGAGGCTTTAACCCACTGAGCCACCCAGGCGCCCCATTAATGGTGTGTCCTCTTCAGTGATGTCTCCAGCTACCCATGTTCTTCCTGTATTCCATTTCCTGAAATTCCATTTCCATGCTTTTTGTTTAATTTTATAAATGTTATTGTTAATTATTTTATTTTCTCTCTCCTCTGTATCCTCTTGGATACAAGGGACACATACATAGTTCCCCAATACCACCTTCAGTAGGTGCTTTATGAAAATCAAAATAAATAGGTTTGGGGCACCTGGGTGGCTCAGTCGTTAAGCGTCTGCCTTCGGCTCAGGTCATGATCCCAGGGTCCTGGGATCGAGCCCCGCATCGGGCTCTCTACTCGGCGGGAAGCCTGCTTCTCCTGCTACCATTCCCTCTGCTGTGTTCCCTCTCTCGGTGTGTTTCTCTCTGTCAAATAAATAAAATCTTTAAAAATAAATAAATAAACGAATAAATGAATAAATAAATAAATAGGTTTGTCAGAGAGGGTTCTATGTACCAATCACAGTGGAATTACCTGAAGAACATGTTTTGTATGCACGTTCCTGGACCACCCCCATCCTCCTCGCCGAGACTTGTTAAACCAGACTTACTTTTTAAACTACCAGAACACATATGTGCACACTACAGTTGAAATCAGTCTGCCTGGAGACATCTTTTCCCTAAGATGCCTATGTATAAGAATCAACTTAAGCCCTTAGAAAAATTACACATTCCAGAGCTCTGTTAGACCTTCTAAAGGAAGGAGACTCTCAGGAGCAGTGGGCTGAGAAGAGGTATTTTTCACAAACCTTTTCATCCTTATCCATGCCCCGTCAGATAATTTTAACCATAATTCAAGGCAGCGAAATTTCTTCTAAACTATTAACAGTGCTTTCTTAAATAGATAAAGGCACATTTTTATAGAATAAGATAATATAATAATTATTTTCTCAACATTTTGCTTTAATAATAAACTTTTATTATTTATTTATTTATTTTTAAACTTTTATTATTTAAAACCTTCATAGTTTGAGAAATGTAAACCAAAGAATATTACATTCATTTTCTAAATTATTTCCCCCTGACTGAGATAATAGCCCTGCAGCTAACCTGGCACAGCATAAAACCAGTGGAATTTGAAGTAGCCGGCCCTAAATTTGGCATTTATGGACTGATAGGCATGGGAAAGTTGCCTACTTTCAAGAAAAATCAGCTTCCTCTTAAAACAAAAAATCAAACAAAAACAAAACCATGGAGGGAGGACCACAATAACCTAACTAGCAAGCTAATACATGTAGTCGAATGCAGGGTGAGCCACAGAGCATGGTTTATTTATCCATGATTACAGAATTCTAGCAAAATGAGGAAAGCATGGAAGGTGCATGGGGTAGGATGCAAGATCCCTTGTTGAGATATGGTTCCTCTTTGCATCAGGAAGAGAGAAGACCCCTCTTTTTTAGGAAGCTGCTGATTACTTCTGTGGGCTGTACATACTTAAAAGCAGTAACAGTTACTTTCATAGGATGGTTTTAAATTTAGCCTCTGTAGTGTTTTTTTCTCACTAAGCATTCACTATGGTTATTATCTACTGCAGAGATAAAAGGTAGAAAATCCCAAGCCCTAAATGCAGACGCAGCCCACAGAAGTAATCAGCAGCTTCCTGAAAAAGAGGGGTAGAGGGAGGGTGATGAAGTTCAGATGAGCAACATTTTTCTTTTCTTTTCTTTTTTTAGATTTTATTTACTTATTTGAGAGAGAGAGCACACACGCAGGGGGAGGGGAAGAGGGAGAGGAAAAGGGACAACCAGACTCCGGCACAAAGCCCAAGGCAGGGCCAGAAGCTGGACTCTATCCCAGGACCCCAAGGTCATGACCTGAGCCCAAGTCAGATGCTTAACCAACTGAGCCACCCAGGAGCCCCTAAATGAACAGCATTTCTGCAAAGCAATTGGAAGAGATACGTATCACGAGCTTTAAAAATCATCCTTCCCTTTGACTCAGTAATCTCACTCCTAGAAATGGCTTCTAACAAAATAACTGAAGATGCAAGCAGAGATGTATGTACAAAATATTCATTTAAAAACTTATTATAGGGGCGCCTGGGTGGCTCAGTGGGTTAAAGCCTCTGCCTTCAGCTCAGGTCATGATCTCAGGGTCCTGGGATCGAGCCCCGCATCGGGCTCTCTGCTCAGCAGGGAGCCTGCTTCCCCCCCCCCCCACACTTCTCTGCCTGCCTCTCTGCCTACTAGGGATCTCTTTCTCTCTGTCAAATAAATAAATAAAATCTTTTTTTTTTAAAAACAAAAAACTTATTATAATAGCAAAACAAGAAACAAAGTGTTCAATAATAGGATATTCAAACAAATATTGAAACTGTTAGAGTTAGACATGTTATACAGTTATTAACCATCTATTCTTTAATATTTGAACAAATGTGAAAATATGCATGATGTATTAGGTAAAAAACAATATTTTTTCATAAAAATATGAAATTATTTTTCATAATTAAATTAAAAATTTAATTTTTAAATTAAAAATCATACTAATTAAAAAAAGAAGATAGGGGCGCCTGGGTGGCTCAGTGGGTTAAAGCCTCTGCCTTTGGCTCAGGTCACGATCTCAGGGTCCTGGGATCGAGCCCCACATCGGGCTCTCTGCTCAGCGGGGAGCCTGCTTCCCCCTCTCTCTCTGCCTGCCTCTCTGCCTACTTGTGATCTCTCTCTCTCTGTCAAATAAATAAATAAAATCTTTAAAAAAAATAGAAAAAGATATATTTCTAGCATCTAGAACAGGACTTAGCACATTGTAGCCTTCACTGGATATTTGACTGAATGACTTCTCTCAGTGGGGAGAAACTTCTCCTACTCCAGGACAATACAAAAGATCTTTTACTGTGTTTAGACCCTAAGATAATAAAATCTGTTTCATACAAAGCAGCATATTCCAAGAGCCAGTCAGATATAACTGGCTTGTTTAATCAGTGTGCTAAATTGTGGGAAAAGTATGCTCAAAATATTAGAAACATCAAAAATCTTTTATCTACAAATAAGCAAAGAACCTGTGGATAAATTGTCATAAATTCCGGAAAATGGTTTGCAGCATTTAATGACAGTATCTTATATCTGGAAAGGAATTAGAATTCAAAACATTTTCACTTCCTTCCAGAAGATGATGAGCTAATGCCGAAATGCCTGTGAAGACAGAAGAACAAAAGAAAATGTTGCAGGCTAAAGTATCTGACGAGAATGGGGAAAGTGTGTCATGGATTGCAGAATTTATCTCATTGAGATGGGAACAGAAAAATGATGCATGAAACTTCAAAAGAGAACAAAAAAAGTCTGTCATGAATCTTCTGGGTCTAGAGAGCCTGGGTGAGCAGCAATGTAGAAACAAGCTAATTACTGCCTGTCTTTTACTCTCTTTGTTAGGAACAAGAGGAAAGGAGCCATACAGTACTTTCAATATTTACTACCGAAAAAACTTTTATTGTCCCTTTTTTCATGAGTCTTGGAGCAAGGATAACTCTGCCATGCGCTTGCAGTTAGAATCATTTGGAAAGCTTTAAAGAAAGTCTAATGCCCAGATCATACACCAGACCAAAGAAATTAGAATCTCTGCAGGCTTGGGGTGGGGGGCAGGGCGGGCAGGGGTGAGACCGGGGGAGGGATGGAGGCATTCATCTAAAAATTTCCCCAAGTCATCTTGAAATGCAGCTAAGAATGCAAAATATTCGATGAAAGAATAGTTCAAAGAAGGCATGGAAGACTCAAATTTGTATATAAAGTGCTAAGTTCCCTTCCAGAGTTTGCTCCTCCATAGTGATGGCCATCCAAATAGGGGCAAAGACAAGAAAATGATTTCCAATGATTTCAGGTTTTACCTACCTCTCACCTAAATGTCAGTGCATGCATTGCTTTCTGTGGAAAAGGCTAGGGGAAGCTTTCATTAGGATTGACATTTTCCATTTCTATTTAGCATAGTATATAGGTTATGCTAACACAAATTTAAGAAATACCTTCTTTACATGAAACAAAATAAACTAAAACAGGAATGAAAGCATACAGGCTCAAGATAAATACTAGTCTCTAACTTCTCCACTTTAGATGTCCTCAGGGAAAATACTATTGAGGACTTTGTAGCTGCTCTGAAAGAGGGAATTTAATTTTGGTAGGTGGGGAGAAAAGAGAAGACAATTCTATTTAGTGACTTTCTAAATATATCACTTTTTTCATAAATAGTTTACAAATTATCTCTACTTCATAGACAAGGATGTCTTTTTTTTTTTTTTTTTTTTAGTATGAGAGAGAGAGAGAGAACATGAGCAAGGGGCTGGGGCAGAGAAAGAGGGAGACAGACAGACTCCCGCTGAGCAGGGAGCTCAACAAGGGGCTCAACCCCAGGACCCTAAGATCATGACCTGACCTAAAACCAAGAGTCTGACACTTAACTGACTGAGCCACCCAGGTGCTGCAGGAAATAGCCTTTTTTAAAAATAGAACTAGAACTGCCTGAATCCACCTTAATTCCTATTTTCTGCATTTACTCAGCCATTTATCCATTTCTGACACTTAGAGCATTTCTAATCCCCAACCAGAATAATACTGGTGAACAGTTTCATGTGTATATTTTTTCCCCCATAGTTAGACTTATTCCTTTGGAACACAATCTTGGAAGTGAGTTGTCAGAGAAGCTGAACTTCTTTATGGCATTTTATATATATTGTGAAATTGCTTGCCAAGGGGGTTGTACAAGCTGACAATGCCTCCAGAAATACATAATGGGCAAATCTGAGGAGTATTATTTATAATTTAATAGGTGAAAATGATGTTTAATCCCATTGCTTAATTTCCATTTGGTTTATTGATGAATTGGGGCATTTTTTCATATTATCATTTTGGGGGGGTAATTTATCTATTGGAATCTTCATTTATAAACTTTGATATGAATTTATTTATAGAGTTTTTCACAATTACAATGAATATATTTTTTACAATGAATATTTTAAATTATGTTTAGTGCTTGCCTCTCCCTCTAGACAGTAATCCTTTTGAGAGCAGATGTCCTCCATGTCATATTCAATGTTGGATTCTGGTGCTTAGCATCATGCCTGGTATACAATGTGTACAAAAGTTGTTCATAAAGATTTTTTTACTTCGCACATTTGCTGGAGAAATATGTGGAGTCTACTACATTGTTTAGTTTTGTTTTTTATGGTGTTCGTTTTATTATAGTTTTATATGGTTTAGGACAGTACAAGGGATAGGCACTGACCATCACAAAGTAATCCATTCTAGATAGAATTAACACTGAAGAATCATACAACAACAAAGGCCATTTGAGTGGGATGGGAATGATCTAGGAAACCTTCCTAGAAGAGACAGATTTCTTTACTACCAAAACCTTTTCAAATGAAGGATCGAGTTTTATGGTGCCTTTTCTGTTGGGGGTTCTGTTGATAACCTTTTATAAGGTGTAATGGTCCCACATGAAACAATGTGCACTCTCTAGGCTATAATGAACTTCTAATTGACTCAATTATCATGATGGTTTTAATTTGCACGACAGCTAATGGTTTAGAGTCTGATTTCTTAGAGATCCACTTCTCTCTTGGATCCAAAACAAGGAAGATCAGAGCTAAAGCACTCATGGAGTGTCTAAATACTGCATTTACTCTTCTATTTCCAGCCTCTTGTTTTCCTACAATTTTAAAAAGAAAATAAAAAATATTTTTCCTCCACAGAACTAATCCTGTCATGCCATCTTTCTTAGAACAACAACCAAGAGGAGATTTGAAGTGACTCCTTAGTGTTTTCTTTAGCCCAGTCCAGTGGACAACCCAATTGGTGGTAGTGTCTGTCCATGTCAATATTCTAAAATATTTGAGTTTCCCTTTTCTGTGGAAATAAACATTATTATTATTTTAAAAATCCTAAAGGAAACCATGATGTGTATGTCTGAGGCAAACCATTCTTGTCACACCCTGCTGGTTCCCATGAGCTGGGAAGCATCACAGTAAATTGCCCATTGTCACTGCCTGTGGAAAGTCTGATTGGCTCCCTAGCAATTTGATCTATAGAAATAACCCTTCCTTCTGATCGCAGCACCCTCTCTTGGAAACAGCAGTTTGCTCTTCTGTTCAGACTCCACTGTCATTTTTTTCAACCACTTCCCATGGAATTCTGGTGGTTTTGAATAAGTAAAGGCACCAAAGATTTTCAAAAAGAACTACTGAACCTGATAGGGGCTTCTTGCCCTTTTGTAGCTATCATACCTGAAGTGCGAATTCCCTTTTGATATTTACAGACTAATATAAATTACTTCCCTTTCTTTTTCCTTCCTATCTTCCCTCCTTCCTTAGCCTGTGAGCACATAGTTTTTTAAAAGATGTATTTATTTTAGAGCGGGTGGGGGAGGGCGGAGAGGGAAAGAGAGAGAATCTCAAGCAGACTCCCTGTTGCGTGGAGAACAGAACTCAGGCTCAGTCTCATGACCTGAGCCAACATCAAGAGTCAGATGCTTAACCTACTGAGAGCCTCAGCATATATTTTAGACAAGTTCACACAAATAAAATGAAAGCAAAATTGGGAACCACCAATAATTTCAGTATTTTCTCAAAGCTTTTTATATATTACTGATTAATAAGCTATATATTTCTCAATGCCCAAAAGTGACATTTGACACCAATGCTTATTCGATGTTTCTGAAATAATTATTAAAAAAACAAATTCTAATCTTTGGGAACTTTACTATCCAATACTACCTACTGAACACACGTAGCTATTTAGCCCTTGAAATATGACTAAACCAAATGAAGTTGTACTGTAAGTGCAAACTAGGGTTTTGTAAGTGTAAAACTGTAAGTGTAAAAATGAGTTCTGAACACTGGCTATGAAAAAAAAAGAGAAAAA
The DNA here is from genome assembly GCA_028646535.1 of Procyon lotor. Taxonomy (NCBI): domain Eukaryota; kingdom Metazoa; phylum Chordata; class Mammalia; order Carnivora; family Procyonidae; genus Procyon; species Procyon lotor. The sequence continues at coordinate 131,626,456 of CM053603.1, read as the reverse complement.
TCTCACTACTCTTTTTGTGTTGACTACATGTTGAGATGGGGATAGTTATTATAAATACTCAAATAAAATATACCACAAAATTTATTTCACCTACTTATTTTTCCTTTTTAGAAAGGTGGTTGCTAGAAAAATTTCAAATTGCATATAGGAACTCCATTCTACTCTGATTGGCCAGCCCTGGGATGGCACCTCTTAGGCTTCAGCACTGCTGGAGTTCACCACCAACAGGGTGAGCACAACACAGTCTTGTCTCTTGGCTTCCCCCAGCTCTCTGCACCTCTGGGCAGCAGCAGAACGTGCGAGGAATTGTGCAGACAAACATTTGCTAGCCTGCTGATCAGCCTAGACCTTAAGGAAAGTGCATTAGACCAAGGAAGTAAGTCTCTCAATCCCCACTGCCCTACTGTCCCCAGGCCCGAGACACATCATCTCTTCCACAGACTACACCTGAGACTCCAGTGGCAATGGACTGGTCATCGTTGGAGCCCCAACATTTCAATCTTTAATCTATACCTTTTGACCAACATTTTTAGAAGGGGCTTAAAGTAGGAACTAGGCTAGTATTCTTAACATTAAAAAAAAAAATCTTCAATAGTTATTGATAACTTATGTAAGTAGGGTTGAATATGAATATAGTGTCATTTGAAAGGCTTTGCCATTGAGAAAACAAATCTGAGAATAAGATGCCATCAAAGTGAGGTTCTAATGTAGCAGAACCAACAGTAACAGTTACTTAAAATGCACAGTCCAGGGCCTTCCCACCAGTACTAACGACTTGGTTAGCCGTAACCAGGGAGAAGGAATCTCAGTGTAAACCTCTTTACAGTTATTCTTATGAATACAATGTATGATGCAAATTGCCTCTTGAAGCTATTGTGTTTTTTTAAATTATTCTGTTTAAAAAGAGGACACTATGTATCATATACATTGCCATAGTATTATCTATTTAGAGACAAGAAAACGGATATATATCTCCCAGAAGCACCATTGTGCCTGTTGGCTACTCACGGGAACCTGAACAAAATTACTTCATTCACAGTTTCTGCACAAACCTAAAAATTTACTGGAGACACTAGTTATGCATTGAAAATTCTTTAATAAAAAGTATTTAATACCTGCCTTATTCTATTATTTTTCTGATTAAATCGTAAAAAACTCCACATTTTATGAAGACATAGATTATTGATTAGACAAATTGATTTCGCTTTTTGGGGGGGGAGGGGTCCTAAGAAACAGCCAGTCCCTATAAGTATAAACAGCCGGAATTTCTTGGAATTTATTTCATTATACTATGTAAACTGCCACCCATCTTGTCTACTCACAGGTACACTGAGGAGAGAGATTTTTAAAAATCAGTGGTTTATGTGGAGTGAAAAGTGAGATACTTCAGATAGCAGCACGTGTCAGTGGCACCCAAACAAATCCTAGTGCTAACCCGGAGTCACGTCACGGGACGCCAGGAGGAAATAGTGCATCAGCTTTAGCAAGTCTGGATTCTGGTTTGGGGTTAAGCTCTAACAGTGATATGGGACTTAGTTGCCTCAGCTGAAAATTAAAGCCAGCACACAAGATGATACCAAGACATCCATTTGGTTGTGATGATGTATGTTTTTGATCTGCAGTTGCAAGGCTGTGGGCCTGTCAGGACAGAGTCAGGACCGGACTGCTTGGGCAAGCTTTAGAGCATCTCGGAGACAGGCCTGCGTGTGGTCACCTTATGGAGTAACAAGAACTGCTGGAGGCACAAGTGTGACGTTTCTAGAATGCTACAGCGGCTGCAGAATAAGGCTGAACTGTGGGACCTGGAAAGGTGACGGGTGTCGAGGCAGCTAAGCTGTGACCGAGAATGAGGCCCCTGAGAGAGAGTTTCTGAGCTGGGCGGGCTGGAGTGGGGAGAAGACACAAGGGCAGGCTCTGTCCCTGGGCCACCACAAGGCAGACGGCCCCTCACCTCATCTCATGAGTACCACCGTTCAAACAAGCACAGAAAAAGGAAGACGTGTGTAAGCGACACATCTTTACATCTCCATGGGAGAGTGGCTTTCACGTCTTTTGATTAGTTTCAAAAGAAAACATCAGAAAAGCTGGCCAAACCAGCTGTCTTCTGAGGAAATGAAGAACCAGAGTTCAGGGAGCAAGGATGGCGGCGAAGAAGGAAAAGTAGAGCGTGAGATATTTGTCTCTAACACAAATTGTGTGAAGTTTCTTAAAACTTGCATTATAAATAAATGATATTGTACTAATGCTTTTGTTTATTCTTCCTTCTCTGTTGGCTCACCATGAGACTTCAGTCTCACAACTCCTCCACCTTCTGCCATGCTGTTTCTCTCCTCTGGCTGTTCAGGTTCAGAATAAAAGATTTGGCCTATATGATAAATGCTGCCGGAAGCAAAGGCAAGAACTGTTATGTTAGTGGAATATTTAATGAGCCTCAGAGCACCTGGGGCAAGTTCCTGGAAGATCAGTTTCATTCCCGAAATTTCTTTTTACCTTGATCCCAGTCAACTACCTTTTCAACTAAATGGTGTAGAGCCAAGTCCTTTGCACACTCCTCACCATATAAGGATATGGCTGACCTCTGAGAGCTTATAATTCAGAGGTATTACTCCTTTCTGAAGTATTCTCAGGAAGCCTCTTTTCACTCATTTTCAAATCCAGCAATAGTATAACATAATAACTTACTTCTATATATTGCTTCGTGCAGTCAAAGCACTCCCCAAACCGCTTCATATATGTTTGTTTACTCATTATTCTTTATCATAACTCTAGGTACTATTATCATCCACATTTTACAAATAAGGATTCAGACATGAAGAGAGCTTAAGTCCAGCATCACACAAAGAATCAGTGACTGAGTCATTCCATGAAATCCTGCTCTTGCCCAAGAACATAAAAGTCCATGATGGTGTCACATAGCATGTACGTGGTACAGAGAAAAAGAATGGGCTTGGAAGACAAAGAGGCCCGGGTTCAAACTAAAATTCAGCCACATGCTATAACTGCATGATTCCTGGACACACTACTTAACTTCTTTGAGGCTGGACACTTTTTTTTTTCATTTCTAAAAATGGAGTTAATGCTTAACTAAGTAATATGGGGGCACCTGGGTAGCTCAGTCATTAAGTATCTGCCTTTGGCTTGGGTCATGATCTCAGGGTCCTGGGATCGAGCCCTGCACCGGGGTACCTGCTTGGTGGGGAGTCTGCTTCTCCCTCTCCCCCTTCTTGTGTTCTCTCTCTCTCTCTCTCTCTCTCTCTCTGTCAAGTAAATAAATAAGTAAAATCTTTAAAATAAATAAATAAATAAAGTGCTGTGAGGGTCAAAACTAAGCTATGAGAGGTCCACGGTAGTCACTCCAAGAGCTGTTGATACTGTTATTCACATCAGTTGACTAGAAAGCACCATCTAAAACTCTTCCTCCCTCTTTTTCTTCCTACTGAAGTGGGGTTTCAGCGATTCTCCCCTCCGTGAATGCGTGGTGATGCAACCGCCGGGATGGGTCTGAGGAGCAGGAAGGGCTACCCCAGGCCAGAGCGCGTGTCCGAGATCCCCAAGACGAGCTTTGTGCGTCGCATGGAAGAACAGCTGGTTAAGTTAATCCCAGCTTGCATTCTCAGTAATGACACATCTCAGGCCATCGATCCATGGCCTTATTTCCAAGCTTATTTAAGCAGGAGCTATAAAAAGCAGTGCATCACACACATGCAGCATGGAACAGAGGCTTACCTTCTCGCTCCTCTCATTCTTTCACATACCTACTTATTCGCCCTGATTTTAGGAAGCAGAATCCAATAAAGTAACAGGGGTGGGAAATTTTTTAGGGTTATAATTTTCCACATAAGGATATTAATGGTTCTGTAGAGAATAGCTACCTTGCCAGTGAGAACCCAGAGCGGTTTTCTGGAAGAATGTACCAGAAACAAATCGTCATTGCTCCTTGAGGCAATTCACGGTAGCATTAGAGGCTGCTGTGAATTTTCTAGAAATTGTAAAATGCTCCCTTGCAAAAGTAGGAATGGTTTTAGTTTTCTTTTATTAACAGGCTGTAGGACTAAATGCATTAGCCCTATGCAAGATGAAGGGGAACGATCAATGTATTTTGCTATAAGGAGCGAGGGACACTCAAATTGTAGCCATAAAAGCATCCTCCTTCCTTCCTCTCCCTTCCCCAGAGCTGCTGTAGCAGGCAGGAATGGCAGTGTGTCTCCACAGCCTGGAAAGGAAGTGGGGGCCTCGGTGCAGTGAGGAGAATCAGCTTTTCTTCTTCTCACATCTGCCTTAGATATTTCAGGAACGTTCTGCAATTAGTTTAAGCTAGAAGAACCCTATTTTCCTCTAGTGGGGGAAGGTGGACTATAGGAATTTCCTTAGAAAGTATTATCTCATTCCTTGAATTAAAAAAAAAAACTTTATATAAAAATGGTCTGGTTCATAATGTGAATTTTAAGTACATTTGAAAGGGAAAAAAAAAATCAAAAGTACTAGAGCTTCAAATAAATTCTTCCTTGAGCTCCACCCTCTAGAACTAAATTCTTGGTTCTAAATTTTAAGACTAAGTTCTTAAAGTAGGCTGTCGGTGACTTGCATAAAAAACTCTCAAGAGTAGGATCTCAGCTCTATGACATATCAAGCTGGCACTTGCAAAAGACTGGGCAAAATCAAATCCTAGAATGCTTGCTTGTTCGTAGTAATTCCTCCATAGCTTCGAAGGGGTTTTGACTTTACACGTTATATGAAATGCACATTTTTTAAGAGCTTTACAGGAGTCACGGGAATTGGCTTCTGTTTCTCTGTTTGCATTTAACATTCTAAAAGTTCTTACAGTGGAAATGGTCTGAGAAGTCTCTCTGGAACTCTCTTTCTCAATTTCTAAATAATCAAACCTATCATCAGCCAACTCTGAGTTTTATCTTCCTTGAGGCAAGTTTAAAATACATGTATGCTACAGAAACTAGTTTTTTTTTCCCCAAAATTCATTTCATGAACTAATATGCTTATTTCTCAAAAAAAATTAATAATGTTTGCTTCCAGGATTTGGGCATAAACAAATGTTTTCTTTGGGCTGTTCAGACAGTCAAATGTTTTCAAGTTTTCTCGTTTCTTTCTATTGGGGGGAGCACCCCCTGGTGGAAAATTGTGAAAATGTTTGCCACGTGTTTTGACTGTTAACATTCAATAGGCAGATGTGTTTTGAAAATATTATTTTTACACAAAGCACACCCTGAGCCATTTTTCCAAAGTTAATGTTTTCAAAAATCGCTTTACTTCTTTCTAATTATCACCGTAATATTTAGAATGTGCTCCCTTGTTTTAGGATGCTGCAGAGAAGCAGTTGGAAATACAGCCACCTTCCCTGTGGAGAAGGAAAGGGGAGGGCAGGAGGCATTGTGTTCTTACCAGTGGAGGGAGGGGGACCCTTCTGCCCCTCCCCTCAGTTTCTCCTTACTTGCTTCCCTTTCTTCCCTCCCTTCTTTCTCTTTCCCACTCTCTCTCTCTCTCCGATCTCTCTCTCCCTTTCCTGGTATAAACAAAACTCCTGGAAGGCCTGAGTGGTGGGACAACAGTCTACTGTGAGGACACCTGTGAGTTTTAAGATTAAGGTATATCCCTTGTCAGAAAAAGGCCCCTGCCATAGAACCTGGGGGAGATTAATAAGATAGTGGTTTGTTGGGAGATCCTCTTGGTCCCCAATTCAAAAATTACTGAAAAAACTTATCAAATTAATCAATGAACCTACAATTACTGAATTTTATAGAGAAAGAAAAAGAAAGCATTATCTCTGAGTAAGTGGAAAGTGACTTATTCTTATCACTTATCCTTGCTGTTATGGGTTGAACTGCATCTTCCCCAAATGCCTGCGGTGAAGTCCAAATCTCCAGTACCTAAGAATATGACCTTATCTGGAAATAGGGTCATTGAAGATGTAATTACTTAAAATGAGGTGATATTGGGGTATCTAATCCGGTATGACTTGTGTCTTTACAAAAAGAAGACTGGACATAAACACGCACACGAAGGATGAACACCATGTAAATATGAAGGCAGAGATTGGGGTGACACCTCTCTAAGCCGAAGAATACCACAGACTGCCAGCAAACCATCAGAAGCTGGGAAAGAAATAGGAAACAGATTCTCCCTCACAGCCCTCAGAAGAAACCAATCCTGCGAACACCCAGATTTAGACTTCCAGCCTCCAGAATGGTGAGATAATAAAATTCTAATGTTTAAGCCATCAGTTTTTGGTATTCTGTTACAACAACTCAAGCAAATTAATCAACCCTAACCATTGGACCCCTCTCTCCTTCCATTTCTGAGTAGAGACCAGTTTGAATGGTCTAACTCCTCCCTGCAGTTCCCTGGCTCTCCGGCCTCAAAAACACTGAAGACAGAGATGGAAGGCTAATGATAAAACAGGTGCTGGGCAATATCGCCAGTCTCCCAAGTCCCAAGTGGCTCTTCTTAAAACCACGGCCTAGCAATAATTACTAATTACTTCTACTACCACTACATAGAACCAATATTTAATAGCAAAAAAGTGAGGGAGCCCAGAATCTCTCCTATGTCCTATGCCCCTAATGACGTGGGTATGGTTATTCCAACAGGCAAACAAAATAAAACAAAGGTGATAGACAGGTCATCTGGGATACCTATACTGGTGGGAATTTCCTTGAAAACTATCCTTCGTTACCCTCATGAGAGTGGTCAGCAATCTTCTCATCTTCACTGCACAAGATCATAATCCTCCTACCCACGGGACTGTCCTCCACACTGTACCCCAAACACACTAAGGTCTTTTCTCCCTTCGATTTGCTCATTGTGCAACCTTCATCCCCCAGAGGCATTCAGCCCCAGCTTTTTGGTGAAACCTTTTCCCAAGCAAACCAATCCGTGTTAATCTCTGAATTCCTGTGGGATGTGTTGCCTGTTCTGCATCACCCACCCTCGGTGGACTTCCCTCCCAAATAAAATAGTAAAACTCAATAAAGAAAACCGTAATTCTTTTCCACTCCAAAGGTACACTTTACAGCGTATGCTACGCTGCTGAGCATAGCGTGTGGAAGCAATGCACGCTTACTTTCTGAAATAACAGGAAGAGTTCTGAAAACTGTGATGGCTATTTGTGTCTCCAAATCATATACAAACATGTGAATAACGACTTTAGAGCCTGAACAATATTTTCATTTGTATTATGTCATGGAATCCCACAGCAACCCGGAGAGATGAATATTCATACCTGAGCACCGATGGTGTGGGATCCGGGGATAGTCTTAAAAAGCTCTGGGGTGTATTTCCAGCCTATGGTTCTCAGGAGACGGTATTTTACAGAAAATTCTACTCAGACGAGAACTTGCAAACCTTTCAAAGTTTGGAGGGTTTCCTCCCCTCCTTTTTTCTCCCTCTCGCTTTCATTTAAACTCCTGGTTCATGCAACTCCAGCCTCACTGTGATCATTCACACAACTATGCAGATTGCACTTGCATTTTTCATCACACGCTGTTCTAAACAACCCCCTAAAAGAAAGAAAAATAAGTCTGTGCCTTCCTCTTCTTTTTTTTTTAATGATGAAACAAATCACATGGAGAAAGAACCACCTAACAAAACTCCCATCTCCACTCTAGCAAAATGCTGAGCTGCTTGCGGCTACCAGACAGCTTGATTAAGGTGTCATCCCTCCTCTTTGTTTATATTTATTATTTTTGGAAGATTTTTCTCCCTTTAGTGTTTGTGTACCTTTTCCCATTTTTTAAAAGTCATGAATCATAGTTTGATTTACAGCCTCTCTCGGGGGAGATAGGCAACTCTAACGAGGGAGCAGCCAGCAAGCGTAATTAATACCCGACAGACATCTTGCACATTAGCATGCTGGATCCTGGGCCAGGAAAGAAAGGAGTTCTGTGCAGGGGGCTGTGTGACCGTGCGCCCGGGGCATCAGCCGCGGTCAGGGCTCTAAGGCGGAAGCGGTGGGTGCAGAGACCCGGGAGCCCATCGGTGGGTCAGGCAGGGGAGACTGGGAGAGCAGGGAGGCGAGGGCGGCAGAGTGGCCCGGAGAGCCGGGTGGGGAGGACAGGCAAGGTGCATCAGGGAGGGATATGGAGACATAGCGCTGCGTGTGGCTGATGGATCACTTCCATTTAAAACACAAAAATAAGGCAGCTTGCCAGAGCAGTTTGGGCCAGTTTCATTAAAACTCTTCATTCATCATGCTGGAAGGAGGCAGAATTTGTTATTGCGCTGGTGCCGGCCTTGTGTCAGGGCTCTTCCAGGATCGGGTGGTGACGCAGGGAGAACAGAGCCGGAGGTGGGGAAGGAGACAGAGGGGTGGTTGCACCCAGCGCGCGCTGGCACGTGTCCCACCTCCACCTCAGCTCTACCTCCAGGAGTCCACAAGCATGTGGAAAAGGCCCAGAGTCTCCACACTGGGAAGAACAAGGAGCCTGGATCCCACCCTCGTGCCCGCCCCCTGGGATAAAAGAGTCAGAATTAGCCTCAGTCTGCTTTCTCAGCAGGGATCTCACAGGGGAGCACCTGCATTTCCATATGCTGCCTTCATGTGCTCATGGCAGACCAAGATTCCATATATGTCCAGGAATGAATATAGGGTGACGCGTGTGTTTGTGCATATGGGTTAGGGTTCCTGTCCTGCCCTAAGACTAAGCTCTGAGCTACAACCATGAAAATAGTTAAGATGGGAGCATCCCCAAATTCTCCTAATTATTTTTCATTGTCTTCTTTAAAAAAAAAAAACCCTTTTCTTTGTTTTTAAATACCTTAATGGGGCAAGTGGAGCCAGAAATCAGATCACAGTATAAAAGGCCAACATTAATAATTGGGTCTGGCTCATATAGACATTTTCCCGGACCCGATGACACAGAGGGAAAAAAAAACACAAAAAAACAAAAAACACAACAGTGCACGAGGAAGGCCTGACCGTTGTTTTGCATGCATCACTTGCTGTGTCCCTGGCTACGCTATGCCAATCTTTCCCAGGTACAATACTCACCCCGAGATATTTCTGACTGTCAGATTATGAAAGCTTATGTAGTCGTGTTGTAGGTGCTACAAAATGAACAAAGTCCCCCACAGCTGTGAGGACATGACTGGCAGTGATGTTGCAAGACGAGGAATGAACTGCGTATAACAAACTTGTCTCTAGTCTTTTGATGGATCCGTCGGCCTCCTGACGATGCCAGGACTGCATTGCAAGCCAACACGCGGGCGGTGGCGAGTAGGGAGCACGCGTTGTTGAATGACACAGGGCACGTCTGTGGAGGGCTGCCACTTTACCAGCTTGTTCTCCAAGGTTAATGGAGGCAATACCTCAGAATCTACTTCTCAGCTTGGAATACTGACCAGAGCGATGCCCCCTCCCGTGAGATAGGAAGAGGTATTTAAATTGTGCTCTAATTTTATTCCTTAAAAATTCCCTCATCATTCATTCGTTGACTCATTCAGCTGCTGCATTATTTCTAAAGACGACGGGACAAATTCTAGGCAATGGAGATGCAGAGATGAGTAAGATACAATGTCCCTGCCAGGGGTGCACACATGAGCTATGTTTACAAATAACATATCTGTGGTAAGTGACATTAGAATGATGGAGTTTCAGTGCTAGAGGGATTCAATGAAGGAGACAAAGTGCTGACAAAATAGATTCACACACACACACACACACAACAAGGTCTGTCAGGTTTTTTTTTGCTGTTGTTATATGTAGGAATTGGGCTAAAATACTAAGAGCAAGAAAACCGCGTATTATTTTCAACACTAAAACAGTGAAAGAAGCTCCACCAAAGACGCAGTCTCATTTTAGCCATGCATTGTTTCATATTTTTACCATTTAACCTTTTTTAAACCCTAAAGTTCAACCATTTTCTACAAGACTCACCTAAGCAACCTACCTCCACCCCGTTCCCTGGCATAGAACTGCTAATGAATCGCCAATGGAGGGCAAGCTGGGGGAAACCCCGGAACCAGAGAGCCTGGGTAATTATTAGACTGAATAATTGGCTTCTGCAAATATGAGAGTTGATTGTATGTATAAATTACTGGTTAACAAAAAAAAAATGCTTAGGTCTGTAATAAAAATTATGACATTCAGAATAGGTAATTTGATGACATGGAAATATGCCCTAAAAGTCAAATGTTAAAAACAAAGGTTATCATTCATCCAATGTCAACTGATTAATTATAAACTCACTGCAGCCTAAAATAGCTCACTAACAGGAAAGCGGTGGCTTTATCAGTGTTCCCTATCATTGTCAAAAAGTAACTAAATAACCATAAAAGTGTGGGGCTTCCATGCAAAGTCTTCCTGGCTTATCACCAAGCTGCCCAAAAAATATATCTCCTTGTCTTGCTGAACACAACCTCAACCATTTCTTATTTATTGTGGTTGGGAGGGTAGAAATGCTATAAATAAATCTATAGGAAAAAGCCCACGCCTTCCATTAGCTAATGGTTGTAACCCTCTTAGAATTTTTACTTTGATCTTTGGTGATGACAGTTTTGGACATACCTAAAAAAAGTAATCAAAGAAAAATAGATTAAGTTTCATTTTTCTTTTGTCTTCATAGGTAGCCCTCAAAGGAAAAAAAAAAAAAACCTAATTTTCATTGAAATGAATAAGACATACAGTATGAAAGATAGGATATGGTTTGGAGAAATAATGCTAAGTATGTATACTTCAGACTGTTCAATTAGCATTCCTTTTGGAGGAATCTAACTGTTGCCTTCTATGAATTAAAGATTGAGACAGTTACAGGATGCAGAGATGAAGGAAAATTAACACAGTGTGTATCTAGCCTCTGCAATGTACCAGGAGCTATGGATAGGCTACCTCACTGACTATTTTATGACATTTTATATTACTTTTTAGGCTTTGAAATTTATTTTTGTATAGTTGACACACAATGTTACATTAGTTTCAGACGTACAATAGTGATTCCATTTCTCTAGATGCTCTTTTCATGGCAAGTGTACCTACCATCTGTCACCACGTGACACTTACAATAGCATTAACTATATTCCCTCTGCTGTGCCTTTTATTCCCATGACTTACTCAATCCATAACTGGAAGCCTGTATCTCCCACTCTCCTTCACCCATTTTGCTGTTTTTGATTTTTTTTTAAGGCGGGTATCATAATCCATTCAAAAAGTAAGAAAAATAAAGCTTGGAAAGTTTAAGTAATGTAACTAAATGTTCACAGAAAATGGATGATAAAATTGAGGTAAATCTTGAGTCTTACTGACTCCACCATACATTTCATCTTAGAACACATCATTTGAACTTTTTAACCGTTTTCTTATTTTTGGAAGCAAAAAGAAGATGCTCCTGTATACACAGGGGTGTATATATATATACATATAAATATATACCCCTGTATATGTGTGTATATATATATATATATACATATATACATATAATGTATACATACATATATACATATAAATATATACCCCTGTATATATTTTGCAGGCAAAATAAGACACAAAAATCTAGACACCCCTGTATAGTCCTGAAGAATGGAGTTTACACACTGAGGATCCTTAAGTGGGCAGGTTTGATACGTAAAATCTATCAGAATGCAAGCTGCATATTCAAAAAAAAACACATGGAATGATTTATTACAGTGGAGATATGTCAAACTTCCTCCAGAAAAATCCTTGTTAAGGGGAGTTTTTCATTTCATTTTGAACTACTTTTATTTTGATTGGCAATCTTATCTCAGTACTTTCAAGTTATTTCTCAATTTAATATGCTTCACATCATTCTGTGGCCAATGATGAAGACCAATCTTTTAAATAAGATGAGAGGCAGTATTTCATGTCACCCTGGGTTCAAATCTCAGCACTGCCACTTCCTAGTTCCATGATCTTGGACAAGTTACTGAAATGCCCTGTGCCTCAGTTTCCCAATCAATAACATGAGGATAATATTAGCAGTAACCTACTTCAAATGTTTTTGTTGCAATACATGCATTAATATCTGTGATGTGCTTAAAAGAGTGCCTGGTACCCTGCTAGTGTTTATAACATCTTGCTATTATTACACTGATGATACAGATAAAGCATAAAGCCCGGCACTGAGCCTGGGTTCAACAATTTCTAATTTCCTTTCTTCATATGAGAGCACATAGTTGCTGTCTCATAGAAGAATTTAGGTGAATTAAACTCAGTGTTCAACTTCCTATTATTTCTCCCAGTCTTCTAATCTCCCATATCCCTGCCTTAGATGTTTACTACCTTTGAGGGAAATATACAGTGTTATTCACTGTATTATTCAGTGTTATTCAGTGTATTCACATGCCTCTACATATCCCAAGATTCTAATTAGTATTATTCATAGGGTCATCCTGGAATTCTGATAAATTAATTTTATGGTAAGAATAATATCTCAGTATAAACTTCCTAAATTTCACCAAGCATGAAATTGAGCTATACACATACACACACACATATATATAAAATCAGACTTCCTGAATCAAGAATTATCTTAAATCCTACCTCTTCCCTTTGCCATCTGATGTTTAATACTGATGCAACAGAATCAAAAGACTATCCAGGCTCTGTTGGGATATTTCCACTCTAAGGATTTTTAAAATTATGGAAAATATGTAAGTATATTTCCTTATCATGGGCTGAAATCTTTCTCCCTTCTATTTATTGGCCCTGGGTTTGCCTACTAAAGAAACAATAAAGATCATTTGTTTTAATGGTGTTTATAGTGGATGCTATGATGCATTTCTAGATCCTCCATCCCTAGGATGAAAACAGTCTTTCCCTTGCTACTGAGTTTTTCCTCACTGTGCTATCAATTGAATCTCTCTCCACATTCATGACCTTTCTCTGAGGACAGCCTTTGTGCAATGATTAGTCTGTGCAGGGGCATAAAAGCTGGGCCAGGAAGGGGGTCAGCTGAGGCTACTATTGCAAATGACTTGTGGTTCAACCCCTCCCCCTGCCCAGGGATGCTACCCCCTCTGCCCATAGGTGTTAATCTCATAGAGCATTTCTAATAAACTTTGATCTTTGTCTCAGAATCTGCTTCTTAGGAAACTGGACCTTCAAGAGTGTTTCCAAGATTCTGAGTTTAAATTGCATTGCTTCGAAAACATCGTATCTTACTCATTTATTTTTTCACTCAATCAACCATTCATTCACCTCAGTCACCCATGCACACATTTCTTCCTTCAACAAAAATACCTTGAATCAGATTACCATATGTGTTTAAGGTAACATACTGAGTTCCAAAGGAATGGAAGATGTATAGACACAGTCCTTTCTTGGCTTTTATCTTAACATAGCTTATTATTAAGTAGTTAGGATTGGACAAGTACACCAAGACACCAATAACAATTATACAAAAAAGAATATAGGAGGGGCACCTGGGTGGCTCAGTTGGTTAAGCAACTAACTCTTGATTTTGGCGCCTGTCATGATCTCAGTGAGGAGTCTGCTGGAAATTCTCTTTCTCCCTCTCCTTCTGCCCCTCTTCCCACTTGTGAGCAAGTATGGGTGAGCTCTCTCTCTCTCTTACTCTCTCAGATAAATAATTCTTTGGGGTGGGGGGGGCAGGAAGTAAAGGGACTCTTAGGTGGCTCAGTCAGTTAACTGTCTGCCTTAGGCTCGGGTCATGATTCTAGGGTCTTGGAATGGAGTCCCATATCAATCTCCTTGCTCAGTGGGGAGCCTGCTTTTCTCTCCGCCTCTGCCTCTGCCCCTCCCCCTGCTTGTGCTCTCAGTCTCTCTCTGACAAATAAATGAATAAAATCTTAAGAAAAAAGTAACAATATAGAAGAGAGGGAGAAAGAGAAGGAAGGAGGGAAATACATACCTAAGGGAATACATTTACTGCTGAACATCTTCCTAGGGTGGATGGATAGGTGTGTGTTTGTGTGTGTGTGTGTGTGTGTGTGTGTGTGTGTGTGTGTGTGTGTGTGTGTGATAACTTCTTAAAGAGATAATTCCCTACTATGTTTCTACTAGATCACATTATGGACAGTAGTTTATTTTTCCTCCACTCATGCCATTATGTTTCTTACCACTTAAAACATCTTATGGATTATATCTTTTCTGTATACAAACTTATCTAGCTAGCATCCTATCCTCTTAGGAGTGTCAAGTGTTTCAAATTTGATTTTATGCCTGAAGGATCTTGACACCTTTCTTTTCCTTAAGCTTCCTACTAATCCACTTTTTCCCTTTGGTTCCCCCCCCATCATGTGAGGTTTGTAGAGAAATTATATTGCCAATGAAAATTGTGAGAGGGTGGTAAGAAGTCAGGCCTTAAAATTCTGTTCAACTCTCTCAGAAAACAGTGGTAAGCTACTATAGTCTTTCACTGAAAAGAGTTTAAGATTAAAATCCAATATTCATGAAAAGTTTTGCAATTTTAGTAAAATAAACCAACATGGAGAATAGAAATTAAGTTATGTCTGTGGACAATACAACTTTCATCCGTGTTAAAAGTTAGAAGTAGAAATTAAAAAAAAATAAATGAATGAATAAAACAAAATATCCTAAACCAAGCAGAATTTTAAGTATGATTGGCAGCATTATAGTTAAAATTTAATGCATTTAAGTTTGGGGATATGAAATATTAAGTATAAATCATAATTGTCAATCAGTCAAATGTCATTTCTTTCTACTGAGCTCAAGATCACAGGTTTGCCCTTAAAGGCAAGAAAATTTACAAAATAAAGATGTCCAGGGAATGTCTACTGACAATCATTCAGAAATGCAAAGGAACTTACAACTACTACTTAATCAGTCAGTAAAGAATCACAGGTGCCTAGAATAGTGGCAGGTACCAAGTCGTCACTTAATAAATATTTCTGAAATGAACAAGTTCCCTCTTGACATGTATAGGTATATTCTATGTGACTTCAAATACCCTAACCAACAGACTGAATGCTCAAATCCACTAAGCTTTTCTCCTGCTGTTCTAATCTTTTTTTTCCTCTAATATTTTCCATAATATTCACTGAGATGCTTTCCAATTATGTGTCCAACTGGGTGTCTGGAAACAATCTGGAGTAGATGACATGATATTTTAAATTACATGTATTTTAAATGAAACAATATTTTAACATTTCATTATTTCATTATCATCTTGATTACTGAAGTGGCTATTGTGATAGAGTTGTTTGATATTTTATTTGACCAAATTCAAATTAAAGAATCATTAAGACATAGTAAGATCCCGCCTTACGGGATGGAAAAGAGGTGAAGAAGAAGAGAAATAAATATGAAATAAATATGATGAAGTGCATATTTTCAAGTTGCTTGAATAAGTTGATACCTATGATTTGGGTTGTCACATAAAATGATGGAATTAACAGGGAATTTTAAATATTCCATTGCAAAAAATATTCCTATTTACATTTTTTGGTCTATAATACTAGAGGTAGTTTTTCCCCCAATAATAATACTCTTTCTTTTGAAATACTACCAATATACATACATCTTATAAAATACTGTAAAACTTTTAATTTTCATCCTGAAAATAGACTTTTTGAATTTGGCCTCTGATTTTCATCTCCATTATCTTCTTTTTCCTGCTTCCTCTACATTTCAAACTGTGTTAAATTATACTTAATTAGGAATATTTCCTCCCTTGAGTGAGATGTGAATTTAACATCCAAGATATCACACCAGGTCGTGACTCAATAAATATTTGTTAAATGTAGAATAAATGACCAAGGGCCATGTACTTACAACATTAAGTGTGGGTGGGTTACTAAAAAGAGAAAAAAAAACAACAAACTTTTTTCATTTATTACCATCACAGTTAGAGAAATCAAATAAAGACTACACATTAGTAAAAGTTTGTATGTCTCTCATATTTCATACTATAGTTTCATATACACACTCTAGCAAGTACTAAGCTACCTCTACTCCCACTGATGTACAAACTCTTTCTTCTACGTCTTTGCACATGCCATTTCCTTTGCCTGGAATGTCTTTCACATTCTACCCCCAGAATATGGCTACAATTTCTACTCCTCATTCAGATCTCAAACCAGCAGTCATACCTTGAAAGTCTGTAGTAAACACTCCCACCCTTTTAGGAGGTCTCCCAACATGTTTGCATACCGCTTTATGCATATCCCTACAAGAAGACTTGGATGACATAGGAAATAAACATTAATTATGTTTGTTCCTCTTTTCTTCATTGTTGTGAGCTCCTTGAAAGAAGAAACTGTCTCTTGGGGCATCTGGGTGATGCAGTCAGTTGGGCATCCAACTCTTGGTTTCATCTTGGGCAGTGATCTCAGGGCCCTGGGATCAAGCCCCACATTGGTCTCTGCTCAGTGAGGAGTCTGCTTGAGATTCTCTCTCCCTCCTCTTTGCCCTCTTGCTCATGTTCTCTATCTGTAATAAGTAAATAAATCTTAAGGAAAAGAAAAGGTAACTATGTCTCTTTCACCACTGTTTTCCTTCCACATAACCCAGAACCTGGCACCAGATAGGCAGGTCCTTGATAAATAGTTCTTGATTAACTGACTAAATTACAAAATTTGTACATTCAATGTATGCCAAATTCCTTTCTTTTTCTAACATTGCATATTACCTCTGTCAAGCTGACCTATGAAAGCAAAAGTGTTAACAGTTTGTGGCAGGTAATTTTTATCTTGATAGCCACTGCTTACATACGAACTCCTTGTTAGAAATGTCACCACCTTGTTCCTGCTAAGCTTTCAGTAGACATCTGGGGAAATTTCTCCAGTGCATAGAGGCCCCATGAAGATACTTACTATGGCCTTGTTTATTATAGGGAATTGTTTGGATTGTCAAATAAATTACATTACATACAAACTATGAAATACTGTATAACAATTAGGAAGAACAAAGTGGATCTAAGTCTACTAGGTAAAGTTACATCTTACTGTTAAACTAAAAAAAGCAAATAGCTAAAAGATGCCTTCAATACAATATCATGCATCTTAAGAAAACTGCAGTATGTTTTCTAATGTACACTTATAATAGAGGCATATAAATATATAGAAAATTGTGAGGACTTAAACTAAAATCAATGGCTGTATCTAGAAAGGTAGAGAAGGAGTAAGAATAAAGCTGGAAGTCAAAAAGGACTATTTGAAATGTTTTATTTTTATCTGTACTGTTTTCATTTATTTTTTCAAAGAAAGTTTAGTCATGAGAATCTTAAAGATGCTTAATCTTGATACACTTGAAAGGCAAAAAAATACATACTCTAATACATACAATTAAATAAATTACTCATCTATTATATCAGAGGACAAAATGCCCAAAACTAAAAGTTGACCTATAATAAATAATACCTAAATCAGAACTTATTTTCTTTTCTTAAGAAATAAAGAGAAGGTACTAGCCATCTTCTATTAGGTCAGAAATGAATGGATGATAAGAAGAAATAAAGATTACTTCACAGGTCAGAAATATAAAAAGAGGGACACCTGGGTGCCTCAGTGGGTTAAAGCCTCTGCCTTTGGCTCAGGTCATGATCTCAGGGTCCTGGGATTGAGCCCCACATCAGGCTCTCTGCTCAGTGGGGAACCTGCTCCGCCCCCTCTCTGCCTGCCTCTCTGCCTACTTATGGTCTCTCTCTCTCTCTCTCTCTCAAATAAATAAATAAAATCTTTAAAAAAAAAAAAAAGAAATATAAAAAGAACCATGGGTTTTGAACCTATTGACATGAGTGCTGGCAACCCCTGGCCTTACCACATCTTGATTATGATGAGTCATAAATACCAAAGTACCCATTACTCAAATCTATAAAATTAAGGAAGGTTCCAACCTAGTGACTCTCAAACTTTGAAGTCATGGTGCTTTTGGGGAAATATCACAAAACATTATTATACAGAAGAATATGCTGTCATATGCTCTTTCATGATAAATTACAGTGTAGATAAATGGTAATATGCAGCACATTTGTTTGTGTTTTAAAGCCTTCTCTCTCAGTAGACTTTCATATGAATGGAGAAAGAACGTGTTTTAGTCAATGTTTCATCTATAGCACCTTTCATGGTTTATATCGTAGCAAGGAGGGAAAAAAAAAAAAACAGGAGAAAAGTTTTAAATGGTTAATTCTATTTGTTAGATAAGCCCACCCAAACTTCTATACACTGTAGTTAATAAAACCATTATTTTATTATAGAAAATCCACAGTTGGTTCAACTCTTTGAACACAATCAAGAACTGAATTATGGTAATCTTTAAGGATCATCCTGCTCTAAAATAATGTTTATACAACTTTTATTAACTGTCTTTGAAAAGCCCCTCTATAAAATCTCCTGAGAAAAATAGTTTCTCATTCAGATGAATGATGGGGGAAAATAATATTTCTCTAAACATTTAATATCCTTTTCAATCACCATCTTGAATTCTTCAGAATAATTCTCATTCACTTGTGTAATTTCCTCTTACCTCAAACCAGCATAATGGTTACTCTCATCAATAGATGTATTCTTCTACTTGGTATAACATGCACTCTGGAACCAGTCTGCTTAGTTTTGACTTCTAGGTCTATGCTCTGTGACCTTGGGCAGGGCACTTAATATTGCCATACCTCAGTTTCTTTATCTTTAAAATTGGCATGAAAATACAGACTTCAAACCCTTGATAGAAGGTTTAAATCAATTAATGTATATAAAATACTTAGAACATTGTTTGGCCCACAGTAACTGCCATGCAAATATTTTTTGGGCGAAGAAACAAATTCCCTAGAGTAATCTTTTTTTAAAGACTTATCTACTTATTTGAGAGTAAGAGAGTACACACAGGTGCACAGGAGTGGGAGGAGGGACAGAAAGAAAAAGAGACAGAAAATCTCATGCAGACTCTGAGCCAACAGCAGAGCTAGAAGGCAGGGTTCAGTCCTCAGACTGAAATCAAGAGCGGACAATAAGCCCCCCTCCCTATATTAATCGTTTTACCAGATGACTATTCAACTATCACAAAGTTGGCCAACAACTAGTGTTGGTTCCTATCCAGGAAAATATCCTCAGTTATTAGTAGCAGGAAAGCCTTAG
Source organism: Procyon lotor (assembly GCA_028646535.1). Taxonomy (NCBI): domain Eukaryota; kingdom Metazoa; phylum Chordata; class Mammalia; order Carnivora; family Procyonidae; genus Procyon; species Procyon lotor. Next base: position 131,607,442 of record CM053603.1, on the reverse strand, counting down.
GAAGAGGGATAGAAACATATAAAATAAAAAAACACAGAGATATTAGTGATAGAAGTGTCTGCAGAGAGATAAGAACTAAGGTTTCCCCAGGAAGATGATTAGCCATTTCATATCTGCAAATGATTCTATCAATTTGGAAGGCACCTGGTGGATTGCCTGACACATAGTAAACACTCATTAAATTTTTGTTTAATTAATTAACTCATTATTAAGTTAACTAGCAAATGAAATATTTGTCTGACTATAAGCCATGTCACTTGACATCTCTAAGTTTCTGTTTCCTCAACTGTAAAATGAGGAAACTTACCTAGATCAGCATTTCTTTAATCATGTTCAAATAAAATCTGGTTTATTGCAGTTGTTAATCAGTGCCCTTGAAAACAAAGTCATGAGTGAGTAACTTTTTGGAAAAGGTGCATGCTATTTCCTTCTCTTGCATTCAGAAACCCACTGGTATAGTAGACATTTTGACATGTTTTATCATAAGGAAATTTTATTTCTCCCACTATTCCCCAAATTTAATTGACCATAGATGCCTTTCAGTTTCTATCCTATTAGTATTACACAGAGTTTGTGCTACTGTAAACAAAAATGGGAGACATTGCTACTCTCTGTTTGAAAACTAGTGCAAATTATTTACTATCTATGACAAAACAAGTACAAAAATTAAGAGCAGGCATTTAAAAAATTTTACAGCTAAGTGACAGAATAACTCATTAGTCTGTTGAATCTAATAATAAAAATTAGGTATTGTATCTTCTGTTCTCCCTTCATTGCCTTTTTCTTAGAAGTTGTTTTTTTTTTTTTTACCAGATTTACTTAGTCTATTATGTGCTGGAAATTTAAAAAGAAAAGAAAAAATGGGTTCTTCACCACAGAGAGTTTGGAAAGTACTTCATTAGATGAATACCTACATCATTTTCACTTCTTTTATGATAGGTATCTTCTCATTGATTCCACTGGGGAGTCCTTTAAGATGAAAATTCCTGGGTTCTACCCCAAACACTTATCAGCATCTGTGGATCCCCTATGACGTAGGGGATCAACATCTCCACAGGTCCCCAGGCAATTCTGAACATATTCTGAGAACCAAAGACTTTCATTGTGAGAAACCTGATGAAAAAGCTCTAGGTTATTTGTTTTGACAGTGATAAATCCATAGAAAATAAGTATTTATATGGAATATATAAATGAGGAAACTCAGATAATAGAATATAAGTTTGTTATTGGTATGGGACTTCTGAGTCCTATGTTCATGGATAGAATGGGGTTATCCCAAACTGGAAATAAACTACTAGCTTAAAAAATCAAATACTTCTCATCGCTTATTAGGAAAAATAATATATAATTCTTCAAATACTTCCACTTAGACCTCACCTCCTGTCTAGGTTATTTCTGATGTGGGTGGGGTTTTCAGCATGATCCTTGTTTTTTGTTTGTTTTTTCATATCCATACATAGCACCATAACAGAAGTAAGTTGATTTGATAAATAGCAACCTAATATTCAATTGAATAGGAAAACATATTGATCCATGTCAGCCCACACTATATTCATGATATGGACACAAATAATTTAAACCTTTTTTTTTTAAAAAGTATTTTTACTAGTTTTTGTTCAATAAGGCAATCTAATATCATTTTGTTATTTATGTACAATACTGAAGTTTGGGAATATAGGTGAGGTTCGGTGGGGTGAGGTCCAGAGCTGACGACCAAGAAAGAATTCCTGAGACATCTTTGGTGCAAAATGGTGGTTTTATTAAAGCATGTGGACAGGACTCATGGGCAGAAAGAGCTGCTGCCCTGTGGTCCCGAGGAGTGGCTGATTATATACTCAGGCGTTGAGAAGACGAGGACAATGGGGGTGTCCAGAGGACTGTTCTATGCTAAAGACTCTCAGGATACTGGAAGCCTGGTTATTGTCAAGCCAAAGTTGTTTTCCCTGTAATGAGGCACTAACATGAAGACAATTGGGAGTTTCCTGGAGGAATGTTACATTCCTCCTATCACATATCCTTGTCAATGGGCTTCAGGGTTAAAAGAAATTCAATTTTATACATTGTCTTCTGCCTCAGCTTTCCTCAGTTTTATGGAGGGAGGGTGATGTTAAAGCTTCAGGAAACTGACTTACAGGTCTCTAGAAGTTAAGTTATTGATAAGGAAGCTTCTTCCTTGTAAATCACTAGGACTAGGACTTTTGTAAACTGAGGGAGAGTCCTTCCCTGCAGGGCTGTGATTTCTATCAGTTAATCATTTGCTTTTCCTTTAGGGCAGCCAGGAGTGCCTGAGGAATGTCACACAAATTACATGGGTGGAGGGGGGAAAAGGTGCCCCTTCTACTTTGTCCTCATCTAGCCTTCTGCTCCCTCATCAATATCTTCATATTCATACCTATACAATGCTTATGTGTTTAAAGTAGAGTGACACATTTTTTTCATATTTTTACACTGTTAAAAAGGCAAGGATGTTTTGTATCTGATTTTTGCTTTAGGGTATTATATGTCTGTTTCTTGAACTAAACCTAAACCCTGACCCTAAACAGTGGTTCTCTACCCAAACTGTATCTTGGAATATCACTTGAGATAGTGAAAAATGTAATACCTGGGCCCTATACCCAGAGTTTCTGATTTAATTAATCCTGGAAAAGGCTTGGAAAGTAGAATTTTTTAAAGCTCCTCAAATGATTCTAATGTATAAATGTATAACCAGGGTTGAGAGCCAAAAAAAAAAAGATCAGGTTTACTATCAGAAAACATGTAGTAATCATCAGACATCTCATACTCAGGCAAATGCAAGGATTTGGATTGGTATAGAGAAAGGACAGCAGTGAGCCCACTATGAAGGGCTTCCTTCACTCACTAAGGATTAAAAAGACAGATGATAATCAGTCTTCTCCACACTCCTCAGGCTTTCCCTTCTGCACACGCTTAACCAGCGTTCTCTGTTTATCAGGTTAATGTGGTTTATAAACAATAAGGAAACAGTTCAGAGACAAAAAAAAAGAGACCACAGAGAGGAGAGAGGATATCTTCATTAAGTTGCCCCCCAAAACCCCCAAACACACACAAAAAACTGATCAAACAAAAAGCCACTACTTATCTGTTTTTTTAGCCTCAAGCCTTAGTGTCTAATTCCCTAAACCACTAGGGTCCAAGGACATGAATTTCCTTTCTCAGGGTTAGACTCTTTCATGTCTAGTTACAGCAGGACCTGGAGAGGGGGCAGGGAGAAGACTGGGGAGGAGGATGAAAAATGTGCAACTTGATTACTTTGGCAGCAAGAAGAGTTTGCTGTCGCTCCTCTCATCTTTCCCCGTGTCTAAAGGGCTTGAAAGAAGATTTTACAACTAGCCAAATGATATCCTGTGACCTTCTCCTGTGCATCCACAGGTCACATCCCTAACTCAATTCCCCTTCATCTGCCCAAGTTCTGTGCCTTCATTTCACTAAAAGGATGTTTTCCAGCTCAAGTCTTTGTTCCTGGTACGAGAGTTAGACCTGAGATGCCTCAAAGTCTTAAAAACAACAACAAAAAACAAATAAACCTCATTTAATACGTAGAAAAACATCTGACTTGATTTAGAATATCTTATATCATAATCAAATACAGTTAGAACTGAAGGACAATTTGTTCTCTGGGGTATCACTTCTTTGAATCCAAGAAAATACTCTTCGGAGTGTTTGGTCTAACCCACCTCTAAATTTACTTTGATTTGCAAATTCAGTGTACTTTGTGTAAACGAATACTGACAATGAATTAACAATACCACCTGACCTTTCCTTTCACTGTAGGAATATAGATTTTCAAGCTCAGAGAATGTCTGTGTCCCTTCACACATTTTATTTCAGATCTTAATGAGTAACCTTGAGCCTTAATAACTTTTAGTTATGTCAAACGTCCTCTGTTTTGATAGTTTTCTAAACTACATATGATCTCTTTCACTAAATGAGAAAAGTAAAGGATGCTCAAGGAAGTGATAATCTGTCCAAACTGGAACGGTTTTCTATCTTTTCCATTTTCTACTGGTAATTAATTTCCAGTAGAAAATGGAAATTAGGAGTCTACAAGGCAAAAATGCAAGGCATGATAATTTGCTGCCAGTATTACTCAACCTTGCCATTTAGATAAATTACGTTACCTATGGAATTTACTCTCAGGGAAATGATTGTTCTGTTTCAATCAATTTCTTCATCCCTCACTATCATCAAACAATATTCTTCCTAAATTGATTTTTATTTAGTATTCACTCAACAAACCTTAACGGAGAACTATCATGTGACAAGCACCATCCTACTTGCCAGGGAATAGTCTAGACTCAGTAGTCTCAACCCTCAAAGAATTAACAGCCCATCTGGGGAGAAGAAATAAGAAAACAAACGATTACAAACAATGAGACAGACAGGCAAACATATGTGACAGAAAACCACAGGCTTTCCTCCATCAGAATGCAGGGTAAGGGTGTATACCTAATGCATTGGGGCTGGAAGAAAGGGAGGGAGTAGTCAAGTAAGACTTTCCAAAGAGAGTGACATTTGAAAGACAAGTTGTTTAGGCAGAGAAGAGGAATATGCATGAATGGTATGGAGTTCTCGACCATGCAAATCCAGTAGAGTCAAATCTTAGATTAGTGTCAAACTACCCCAAATTTTCCCATAAAATGCAGCATATATTTTTTTTTCACATATATGACCCTGTATAATAATTTGAGAACCGCTGAACCAGAATAAAGAAAGCAACAAAAGGAAAATCTACATGAGACACCTTATGATTTAAACCATGCTACCTTTCAGGAAGCTGTTACATCAAATCCCTAGTGATGAATGGAGGACAGGAGAGCAAAATCTGAATTATTTCTGGTTAACTGAAAGGTTTTCCATTCTGTTTTGATACTAAGACTCTTACCTTGATCTATGTTAAAATGTTTGTTATTATATGGACAAGATGTTCTCTATAAAATCGCTTAGCTCTGGCCTGGCTAATAGAAATACCTTAATAAATGTTTCCTATACTTGAATCTACATCTTGACTGACCAGATTCATATACCTAGCCATTAACTTCTTATACCCAGTTGGTATTTCCTAGGTCTTGTCTAATAGCCATCCCTGCTGTGATCTGGGAAGCTGATCTCATGAGCAATGTAAGTTCTAAAGGTAAGGTGTGACATAGGTCCCAACATAATGCAGCTCTGATGGGAGCTCTTAAGAGAAGAGAGGGATTCAAGCACCACCATGGAGAGAATTTCAAGCATTCCCATTAAGATAGGCACACAGTGCATCTGGAGGGTGGCAGCACCCTGTGTATCATGTTAAAGAATGAGAATTTATCCTGAGCTTTTGGATGATTTTAAGCAAGGGAGTAACATGGACATACTTTGTTTAAAAAGGTTACTTGGGTGGCTAATGCAAAATAGATTAAAGCACTGCCCACATCAGGGAGGCCTTTTAGGACAATCCTGGTAGAAATTAGAAGAGACTGAACCAAGTCAGAATCAGGAGGAATGGAGCAAAGACCATGGAACAGAGATATTTAGAAGACAGAAAAACTAGGCTTGATTTTTTATTGGAAGGGAAGTTTGGGGGCATAGAGGGACGAAATCCATAAGCCATTCTGATTTTGCTTTCTATGAGATATTCAAAAGAAGTTGTTCAGGTGGCAATTGGATATGAAGGTCTGAAGTTTAGCAAAGAATTCCTGACTTGAGATAGAAATTTCAGATATATTAACATACAAGCAGAGAAGAGTGTCAAAGACTGATCTGAGGATAATCCCAACATTTAAGGGATAAAATAATGATGACAGCATAGAAAGTGAATGGGCCAGGGGATTTTTTTTTTTTAACAATAAAAGAACACTTGAGCATATTTATAAGCAGAAAAAAGAACCACTTTCTTTTAAAATCCATGTGGAAATGAGGCAATACATGAACCAAGGTCTTAGAAAGTCAGGGGCCTTCTCCCAGTCTAAAGGTCACCCGAAGGGCAGGTTCCAGTCTTGAATGAAATCACAACCCTTCTACTACCAATGTGTATAAGTGAAACCCCATAACTGATAGCAGCCTTTCAGCGGAATGGATAATGTAAAATGGCAGCAGACAACATGAGGAGTGTGTGTATGCAGAAGGACCCTTCTAAGAATGTTGACTCTAAATAGCTTTATTGTTTCAACCAAAGTAAAAAGAGCACTTGCTTGGGAGTCATAGAAGTGTGCCACTCGGATGCCCTTCTAGAGAACCTTTTAGGAGAGCAGAATTGACTGACAGCCCTGGCTGCTTCCCTTTGGATCAACCACCTTACTCTTGCCCAGGCCACCCTTCCCCCAGGCTGGTTCTAGCTGATACGTGAACAAAGCTGTGGCACTGCTTCTGGAACATCACTAACAGGTAACCTCTGCTTTCCTCTCAGCCTGGCCATGATTTTTCTCAGAACTGTACTGCAGTCTAGGGCTCCACCTACAAAATCTTTTCTTCCCTGTCTTCTTTCCACATTACAGTCTTGAAAGGACACCCTCCCTGTCCCTCCTTTTTTTCTATGCACGCACACTCTGCTCGCACCTAAATCTCTTGCACTGCCAGGCCCATCATGGCATCTGCTTCTAGAATGACCTAAAGGGACACAAGGGATTGCTCTGAGGGCTGAGGATTTAAAGTTGACAAGACACACAAAGCTCCCATCTCCAAAGATATTATAATTTGTCGGGTTTTGATAGAACACAAGTATGTACGTCTTGATTCTACATTCAGTCCCTTTGGACAGAGTGATCTCCAGCTCCTGCCTTTTTCTTTTTTAACTCATTGCTTTGATATTGGTACACCCAAGGATTCCTAAAATGGCTTTGTTTCTCTCTCAATTTAAGTTTGTACTGTTCCCCCTTACACCTCTGTCAATGTCAGGGTACCATCTCCTTGGCTTTTATGAATAATCTCAACATGTATAATTTACCTCTCAAAGCTGCCCCTTGGCACTGTGGCAGAGAGTGAATCATCACCCACGCATGAAATCTAGGATGATTCCGAGATAATTCAGTAAAGATTAGCTACTTCACACCTTGCCCCCTCCCTCTGGCTCAGGTTGGCTCTCTGCCATTGGCTGACAAAATGCGCACGTAACTTTCTGTCCTCATTCTGAATTGCATTTTGAGACTAGCAGGCCTCTACACCCACATGCCTCTCATCAAAATCCTAACACTGATTTAAAATGCATGAGTCATTTTATTCATATCTTGGGTTCCATTTGGGAAAATGCTGATCCTGGAAAACAGGAAAGTCTCATTTCCTCTCCCTCCCTCGTTTTCCAAGATCCTCTATGGCCTGTACCGTGATTCTGCCCACTCCTTGTATGGCTGACGCTCACAGTGCTTCTCAGGCACAAAGACCCAACAGTTGGCAGTGGTTTGTGGAATGACCACTGGATCCGTTGTACATGGGCACTGACTGACTCTTTCTCAGGTTCCTCAGGTCTGCCTCCTTTGGTATATGTGTGTGGAGAGGAAAGGGTGAGAGGAGAAATTAGAGTTAGATTGGGAGGAGGCCTAGGGCATCTCTCTGTGGGTGGAGAATGACCCACGGTCTCTCATGGAAGACACAATCCATTTCATTTTCTCCTTTCGCTCCTGTAAAGCACCGTGAACCATCCCAAACAATCCATTTTGCAATAAAATGCTGTTGCATTCTAGCATTACTGTCTGTAGCTCAATTTAAACTCGACCCCACATCAAAAGGGAGTAAAGCAAGTTAGCTGCTATGTCCCAGTGGATGCTCTTAGGTTGTCTTCAGGGCTTGAAAAATGTCCATGGAAACCACATTTTATAACAAAGTGCATCATCTATCAGTGGACATGCTTGGAAAGATTAGAGTGTCACTGCAGGCCTCCTTAGAATGCAAGCACTAAAGCCCCATATGTTGGTGCACAAAGAATCTAGTCGTCTCTTCTACCTGATGTTCATAAATCATCACATTCAGGCACAAATAAAAAATATGGAGAGGTGGAAAGGTGTTACAAAGAGAGATTTGGGATGATGCACCCCCCACTAAACTTAAAGGCACAGTCAGGAATGTGGGTAAACTTCCTACCCCCTCAAATCTATTGCAACAGTGATGGAGAAACTGGCAGATAAAATGCTATGGGATGAGATGCCTAGCTCAGTATGATTTTGCTCCTCTATTTCTGAAAGAGGATCTAGTTCTGATCACACTGTGTCTCTCACTACCCTTGAAAATTATGTTCAAAGTTAATTTCTTTTTTGAAAGCAGTCCAGACTAATACTATCAGTCAATGTATTTGTATGAGTGTGTTAAATACATAAACATGCACATGTGAGACACAGATGTTGAGATGGTCCTATAGTTTCTTCTATGAGCACCAGTTTTACTCTATCTCCCCGGTATGAATAAGACATTTTTGTATGTTGGTCTTGCCTTTCACATTAACATGCTAAGTCCTTCTAGGGCAGGGATCGTGGCTACACAATACACTGTCTCTAGATACCCATCTGAGAAAGGTAAATTCTCGTGGACAAACAGTGAACTTCGGTCAGGAAATCTTGGATCTAGTCTGACATAAATTTAGTCAGATAACAATCTCTATGTGCCTCAGACTCCCCTGCTATAAATCAGGATCAGAAGCCATTACGTTACGAGGTGTTCTAGGAATTCTGATGATGGGGGCAGTTCATAAGAAAAAGGCAGTGTCACACTGTTCTCTCAACCTATTCTCACAGGTTGTGAAAGATTCCATTCTAATCCATTGGCTATTGCACTGATGACATTTTATCTTCTCTAGAAGAATCTATCTCTGCCTTCTGGTGCTGGATAAAAGAGTTATGTTATGTTATGTTATGTTATGTTATGTTATGTTATTTATTTATTTATTTATTTATTTATTTATTTATTTATAGCATTTTTTTTAATTTATAGCATTTTTAACTGTCTATATTTATTTGGAAAATCTCACCCAGCTTTTTAATGGGTCAACTTATACAAATGTATATTCTTTAACAGGTTCCCTGGAGTCCTTTTTTTTCTATTTTTCCATGATCCTTTTTTTCTCTGATTAATTCGTCAGCAATATTTTATTTTTAAAATGTAATTCTTCATAAGACCCCCATGGTGATACTCATCTGAGGCCTTTCTCCATCAAGTACTGTCATAATTAGTTTTACTGCCCAATCTTTACTATTTCATAGGGAACAACTAAGATTTAAGGGTGAAAAAAGCAAAATGTGGTAGCAAGAGCTTAGGGCAGTTTGAAAAATTTGAAGCCTACAACAAAGGCATCCATAAGTTCAAAAAGCATACTCAGGAAATTCACCTCTGTTGCCTCCAGTCCCTGACTGCAGATATATTTTCATTATTCAGATCAGTAAGTGATATGGGTACTCTCTAACGTTTGAGGCAAAAATGAATAAAATTCATTCTATGAAATAACATTCAAAGTGACTTGTCCTCCAGAACTAGAAGTCTAATTGCATATTTAAATAACAATATAGGATAATATTAAATATTAGCAATATGATTGGCCCAAAAAAGGTTATATAAATTCTGGGGGTATAAATTTTCGAGCGATGTAAAACAAGTAGGTGACAAAACTTAAAGAAAGCCTTGAAGGACAAGATAGAAGGACAAGATCTGGTGATTCATTAAAAGTACTCAGCAGCTCATAAGAATTGATACTAGGGCTGGAGAACAAGATTCAAGGTTGCCTGGAAAAAATGCCCCAAACCACACCTTAGAATTGGTTCTGATGTGGAAAAAAAAAAGCTACCTCCTGAGAGAGAGAACTTATACCACTTGCTTCTAGAAATGGCTCATCCAAAAGCAAAACCAGTGGCTCTAGGACCTCTGTGTGTCAAAGTATACATCCTAGGCTTATACCTCAGCTGCAGAAGCTTACACTAGATTTCTCTCCAGAAGTGGGAGGTGGTCTGATTCTCACAGACGCACAGAGACATGTTAGGAGGGGGTGGACATCTGTGTACATTCACACGGATGGGCAGACACTGGGCAGCCAGACCCTGGGCAGCCAGCAAGGATGAGAAACGCTCTCTACCCGCATCTTTTATTCAGTCAGCATCAGTTTCTGGAGATCTGAAAATATTTAATGAAGGCAGCATTCTTGTTCTTGAACTCAGCAAGTGAGAATCAACAGGGACCTAACACTTCTTTGGTCCAGTCTCCTTGTTCAAGAAACCAAGGCTCAAAAAGGAAAAAGATATGTCCAGGGTCACCTCGCTGTTAATGGCAGGGCCAGGACTAAGACTGGGTCTTCTAACCCCCACCCAGTGTTAGTGCTTGTGTTCCTGAGCCACGTAGAGTTACAGGAGAAATCCTGACTTTCTGGAGGAATGAAAACAGCATCCATCTCCTGTCTGCTTAGGGGAGTTTTCCTTTGCCACTGAGATGCAAAGTTCTACCAGGAGGGGACTATTCTAAGGCCCTAGCGATAAACCTACATGATTATTGTCTTTAACGAGCCCTAGGCTATGCTCTTTCTACCCAGGACTTCCCCAGTGGATGACCTAGTGTTTGACTGCTACATATTCTATTCTCTTTGAAAACCCTGAGAACTCCATTTAAGACATGATTCAGTGAAAAGGAATTAGGAAGGAAAGGCTCTGCCCTTCACTGGTGTATAGAACTGTACCTGATCTGTAATATCTGGGTACCTGGTTTTCAGGATTTTTGTTTTGTTCAGTTTAATTTGTATTTAGGATTAAATGAGACAATAACGTACAAACTAAGTGCATAATAAAGAGTCACTGAATGGTGTTTTCTTTTTTAATACACATTATACGCATATATAAGAAAGCCAAGATTCTCTCTCACATGCTCATGCTAAATCATATTCTCTCACTGTTTTTCTCAATCTCTCTCAATCAATTCCTCTCTCTTGCTTTCTCCCTCTCTCAGGCATACCAATGGAAACTATGTCTATCCAGAGGCAAGTACTACTTCTATTCATCAAGAGTATAAATATTTCATTAGGGAAATATAAAACTGCTCAAGTTTTTATAATCAAGTCACAACTATTTAGATCAATTATTCTTCAGCCTCTAGTCTTTGCTCTTGGTTTTGGTGTCAGAATCTATTGGTTCTTGCTATTTTCTTGGCTCAGTAGTCTCCCAAATAACAAAGCCCTAACAACATTAGTGACTTGGGTACCCACCACATGTCCTGTTGGGTATTAGTCTTAGCACATTTATACAACAGTATGCATTTTACCTTCTTTCTAAAACAAGTAATTTTCCTGTGGCTCCTGACTAAAGAGTCCATGTTTTGCATTACCTTTCCCAAATGCATTGGATTGATTTCTTTTGTTTTTTAATTTGACTTTGTTATTTTGGGTCTATGATCCTGAACAGTTTCTGCTCTCTCAAACTTCAATATGTTTGTAACACCTTCTTGCTCAGTGTCCTCCAAATAAATGTGCCATCAATGTTATTTATTGCTTTTCTGGATTTCTAATAAAGACTTTAATCTGCGCCTGCCACTTGTCACTGAAATTGCTCCCTAAGTAAATACATGGATGAACCAGTTCTTATTACAGAAATTGTAGCCTGTTTTATAAGTAGTCACATATTTTACCCTGTATTAAATGTTTTGTTATTAGATTGTAGTTTCTGATAGTCTAAAATTTGTGACCTATAAAATTACAATTGTATGTGGTTAAATCCAATATATGTACTGTGCAAAGAGTATAAGACTTGAAGTTAGGAGCCATCTGCTAATTTCTGTCACTGAGTGATTGTAGGCATTTACTTTTCTTTACTCTCTAGGCCTCAGTTCCCACAACTTCAAAATGAAGCTTTAAATTAGGTGATTTCTCACTTTCCCTCCGGGCTTTTAAGAAGTCTATATATTCCTGTCATGAACCTTATTTAAACCTATCTTTAAAAAAAAAAAAAAAAAACCTTCGGGGCACCTGGGTGGCTAAGTGAGTTAAAGGCTCTGCCTTTGGCTCAGGTCATGATCTCAGGGTCCTGGGATCGAGCCCCGCATCGGGCTCTCTGCTCAAAAGGGAGCCTGCTTCACCCCGTCTCTCTGCCTACTTGTGATCTCTCTCCTCTCTGTCAAATAAATAAATAAAATCTTTAAAAAAAAAAAAAACCTTTAAAAATTATTGTTTAAATTGTTCAGAGGGAAAATATATAAGAGACTTTGGAAACAGTCCTGGAAGATTTTTACATCATAGGCTATTTGTTTAATTTTGGAGAGAAGTGCTAACAGCTACAGGTTTTACAGAGGTTTAAAAAAAAAAAGACATATTATATTCACTTCAACTAACATCTACCTACCAGCTCTCTGGGAACTCCTCCATTTTTATGATGCCCAAATTCGGAAGGTAGGCCAATGTATACCAATTACGTCTCACAGCTTTGCTATGAGAAGTTCCCTACTACTAACCACCCATCACAGGATCACAGACTTGGGAGCATCCTTGACTTCTGTCCTTTGCTTTCTCCATTCCATTGGTTGCCATATGTTTACCCACCTGTAGCCCTTCACTAGTTCACCATGCCAAGTCTACCCCCAAATTCAGGACTCATGAACCATCACCTAAACTATTTTAATCATTCAATCAGTATTCTTCCTGCTTCCAAGTTCTTCTTGGTTTTTAATTCAACCAATATAAGACTTTCAGATAAATTTCCTTAACCACAGGTCTTATCATATTCTTCCCAAAGACATCCACTGGCTTGCTCATATCTACAGCTAGGTTTCAAACCCTTTGGTCTGTTAAAGAGTATTCTGAGAGACAATCCGAATCATTCCTCTGGATTATTTTTATATCTGCTGGTTCAAATTATATTCTTCCAAGGTCTAGTTCAAAGTCGACCTTCTCTTAAAATACTCTTGAGGCATCAGAATAAATTTTCTAATCCCTCAAAGTGACTCTTTCATAGCATTCATGACTTTCGCACATCAATTCTAATTTCTGTGTACTTATTAGCCTACTTCTTCATTAAATGCAAGTACTGTTTCTTCCTTTAGTATTATAGCCTCCATTAGCATTTACTGAGTGGCCATTATATGAATTTAGGATGAACATATGGTTTGTCTCTTCCTTAAGTAGACATTAACTTCTTCTGAGGTAAAAATAGGGGTGAAGTTATTCTAATACTTTATAATTTAACTGAAAAATTAAAATAATATTGCATCTAGATACCTTCTCTTAAAAACCCATTCAAATTAAGTTTTATGAGACATTTCTTTGGAGAAAGACATTCTATTTGTTTAATAAAGGTATTTTAGCTTCAAAATTTGTATTCTACTTGTTTAATTAATATATGCGTTTCAGTACTTTGCTAAGTAGTGATATTCCACAAGTTCAATTCTACTCATAACTCTCTGGCTTAGTGTTCAAGTTCACCTCTCCTTTTGAAACATGCACAATATAATCCCTCTCCTACCCAACTCAGAAAAGTCACAAGTTTCTTTGGTTTTCAAATAAGTATATCTTCCCATCCATCAGGTAGAAGAACAGGATTAAACACATATCAGAAATAAATAACTCCATTAGTCACAAGAATAGACTCATCAATCAGCCTCTGAGGTCAAACATTTGACAGGTGCCAATGAGCTCTTTCCAGTATCACCTTTCAGAAACGAGGACATCAAAGGAGTAAACCATGATGCATTTGAGGGGACTACCAAATTAACTGGCCAAAAGACCCCATTTGGCTCCAGTGAAGGTTGCAGGATGAACCCAGAACCAGACCGTACTTCGTGATATGGTGAGTTGACCTAAATAGGTAAAACTGGTGAGCTGAACACAAATATTTAACATTTGCACAAAAAGTGATACTAAAGGTCATTCAAAAATATCAAAGCACAGAATGGTATATATAGTTTTACTATTACTATAAATCTAGTCAGGATGTACCTTGCCTTTTAAAAGAGAACTAAAACATAGCAGCATAAAGTTGGGCCACACTCCTTTTATGGTATATATGAGGAGCTTTTTAAGTCTCCTTTCTACAAACCTTTCGGAAACAAATTGAATTTTAGTACAATATCTCTGAATATCCATTTCCACGTACCTCACACTCTCATGAACAAAAGGAGATATGGTATTTTTATTTGCTCTATTTGAATTCATACATTTACTAATCATAAGAACAAAATGAGCTATAACATCTCTAACAACCCAGATGTCTCCCTCTCTACCCTCTGCCTCAGGAAGCTCTTACTATTCAGGGCTCTTGCCAACAAACTTCCTTCCCTTGACTATGAGAGATGGAGAAAAGGAAGCCAAACTCAGGGATTTGCATTCTTGTTCTGTTCTTTGACAATGCACTATATCCCTTAATTTACACAGCTGGATGGAAACATCTACAAAGAAGCCTCTTTGAAGAAATGGAAAAACCATTTAAGGTTCATACACAAGGCAAGTCTTACAGGAAAACTGTAGGGTTGACAAAAGTTAGAGTTATTGACTTCTTATGGTTATTATCTTTTTGAGGATATGTCTCTCCCCAAATCCCTAACCCCATTAGACATACTCAGTCAAATTAGCCTCAACTCACACATAGGTAATAGAAACAACATACAACTGGTTCCATAGTTCTTCTCCAATGCTTGCCTGCCATAGAAAATATCTCACCCTCAATATTATTCCTACTAATAAAGAAGAGGCTATATCTCCACCAAATTCATCTTCCCAGTCTACAACCTAAGAAGGTTTGCACCTTCTTCAAATAAGGATTTTATTTTCCACCTCAAGTGAGCATTCCACCAGCCAGATTTCAGACTTGGGTACTAATTTTAGATAATTGGGCACCGTAAGCGTTACTTTTATAGGGCCAACCCATATTCCTAACAAGCAATGCATTGCTGTCTGCCTAACAGGGATGGAGTATAGGGAATAAAGAGCAAGCATCGGTGAATGAACTGAGCAGCCACAAACAAATTACCAGAGACATGTACCTTCCTGAAAGGCAGAGAATTATGGAGGCAATATTGCATGATGAGATATGTAAGTACAGCCTTGAAGGTTCATGTGTGGATGGAAACCATTTAAGTAAAGCACTTAGGAAAATTGCTTTCTACTGTCTGGATGAGGATTTATCATGAGATACAGTTTTTAAGTAAAAAACTTACATGTAAACCTGGACTAAGTGCTTTGTCCAAGGTGACACAATAAGGGAAGCAGTAGAGATAAAAATGGAAAGCTTGAAACCAGCCTCCTGATCTAATCACCAGATACTTTGCAAGTTTATCTGAAGAGGTCCTAATGCAAAATAGAACCTTAAGAGTGAGAGGTCAGCATAAGAATTGCCGCAGCCAACTGGGCAGCAGAAGAAATGGAATTGATTGCTTCCGTAATAAGTGATAGAATTTTATCAATAATGACACAGAAGAAAAAAATTGCAATCCTATGTATCATAAAAGGAAAGGCATTTTCTCTGCTAAAATGCCTTTTGCTAATCATTACTAGTCACTAATGCTCAAACGACATCTGACCCTCTTTAATCCTGACATTCTGGTTTAAGTATAAGCAGACAATCCCATTGTCTTTGTCTCTTTTTTTTAAAACCCATTTTGGTATGATTTCTTTCACACATTTTGGTGTTTTCCAGATCATCTGCTACATATTGGGTGCTGTGAAGGAGGAATAAAAATGGCCAAAGCTCACTTCTACCTTGCAAAGAACTCAAGTTCTTTTGCTCAAGGATGCCTAAATAATCCTTCTGCACACAGGGGGTGAATGCTCTGAAACAGCTAAGGATAGAGTCCTATGGGAATACAGTAGTGGGTGGGAGATTGAGAAGAGAAACCTGGCCATGAGGGCAGATAACTTTGCGGGTAGATACAGGTGAATGGTACTGGAGAGAAGAGAATTCTAGGCAAAGGCGGTAACTTGAGCAAAAGCTCTTCTGCTTCAATCACTTCAGTTTTCTTTGTCAAACATTTACTGCTCACAACAACCCAGGCCTTATTCATCATCAGCTGTTTTAAGTTTCTTAATCTCAACATCCTCAGTTTTATAATGATAGTAAGGGTACCTTCCTAATATGATGATTGTGAGAATTAAATGAGAAATTCTGCATGAGGACTTTAAAAGAAAATTGGCATGTTATGAGCTCTGCAAATAGTTATTACAATTATTTAATGATTGGATAGAGAATACAAGTCTTCTCTTTCTCCATGCTGGATATGAGTTGGATGAGACCATTAAGAGTCCTACTCCTGGAGAAGAACCCAAAGTCATGCCTGATCAAAGACAGTATCCTCAGCAGTCTCTCATATCAAATCACACAAATATTAGGTGGATTAGGTCACTGTTCTCTGAGAAGTATTCCTTTAGCCAGCCACATCAGAAGAGATTGGTAAACCAAACTGAACTAGAAAGAGCTGCAGAGTGCAAAACCATGAGGGCATGAGAAAACAGGCATATTGTGATACAAAGAAAAATCTAAAGTGCCACAGTTGAGAATATTATGGGCAAAATGACAACAGAGGAGCATGGTGTCTAAGACTCATTTTGCCGGCATCAGGATTCTGCTTGGTGTTAGTCCCCATAAGCCTGTTATTAGAAGAAGATCTATTAGAAGGAATGCTTTTAAAGCATCCTATCCACAATATGGACAGTATAATTGGAGATACAGGTGGGAGAAAGAGCATGGTGGTAAGACTTATACCTTTTGTTCATGGCAACATTTTTCCCCCAGCTAACTAAAGAAACTTAAAAACATTTTATGGATAAGGTGGCTGTGTTGTGGGTACAAATTAAAACCAACACAATTGGTTGCCATTAAAAATTAGCTTTACTAGAAAAGCATTTTAAAACATTACTTTTCTCTGTGGGTATTTTTCTCTTAAAAAAGAATACAGGTGTGTGAATGCACTTGGGTGTGTGTGCGTGTGAGTGTGTGCACGCACCGTGAAGATGGAATTGCACAAGATGTATACAAAAGGTAACTAAATATAACCTGTATTTGTCATTTGAGGATCCATGACATATAGTTAAAAATAATTAAGACTGAATAGCACATTGGAAATTGTCACAGATTCCCATGGTCTCTTGGGAAGTAAGAGGAAGTAAAAAAAAACCTTTTTTTTTCTTACTACATCAAGGCTTATAAAGAAGAGCTTTGAAAAAAATAAAGGAAAAGGGGTTTTTTTACCCCTAAACCCTACCTTTCCCTTTCAATTTTTCTTGGTAAGAAATATTAATTCTAAATATTTAAAAAAATGATGCTGTGTCTGCATGCTTTTTTTGTTTTTTGTTTGTCTGTTTGTATGCTCTTCTTAAATCCAAATTATTCTGGAAAATTTCAGAGCCCTGTGGAGAAGAGGGGAGTTTTGTATCTTCCTCTGGTTAGTTGCATGGAGTAAGTGTCCACATCCTCCTCAAAGTGGCAGTGATAAAATACTTCCTATACATACATCATACCTTATTTTTAACACATACACACACAAATAACAAAACCCAGTTTAATATATTAATTAAACCAATAACCTAATTTAATGATTATAACCCAAGTTTTTACCTAAATAAGAATAAATATGAACCCTGGCACATGACTTAGAGTGTCAAAAAATACTTGAAATGTCACTGTAGGTGATTAATTAAGAGTATGGACTCAGACATTCTATAGACATGGGCTGGAATAGATACTCTAACTCTTAAGAGCTATGTGATCCTAGCAAGTTGATTAATTTAAGACTGTCCTCATCTGTAAAATAAGGATAACAGTTTGGAACTCACAGAGATGATGAATTCATAAAACAAGAACTTGATATCTAATAAAGCTCTGGTAAATACTACTTATTATTATCATTACCATTTCAATTAACTAACATTTTCAAGTCATAAAGCAAGAACTTAACAGAGCTGTTACTTAAACCAAAATCTTTTGCCCCCATGTCCACAGCCCTTAATATTTTCTACATGCATACAAATAATTTCTAGAAAAGAGTTCACATGTAAAGGGACACTTCCTTTTGTTTACTATTTTGTTAAAGTATTAAATTAATAGTAATAGAAGTTTCACACCCTACTCAAACCCTAGACCCATATAGTGGGGAAAAAAACATGTTCTTCCCATCCATGTCCCATAACAAATAAGGTCAATATCATAGCAAGTGGTGAAGCTGCATGGACCACATCAAATTTATTTCATTGATGAAATCAACTTAAAAAAATGACTGCATGTTTGCCAGCCACTTTGCCCATAACAGGATGAGCACCCATTACCACAAGGTCATTGGGGGTACCCTGAGCAGTATCAGTACCCTGTAAAGTGAGGCATAAGACTGGCTGGCTGGGAGCACATCTGCCTATGCACGGGCAAAGGAGAACTGCCTATGTGCTGTGCGGGTGACGTCAATACAGTACATGTGGCAATCAAACAAACGGGTCCTATTAAACCTATTCAGATAGATGAATGAATGACTGAATGAATGACCGAATGAATGAATGAATGAATGAATGAATGAATGAATGAATGAATGAATATTGGGCAAGTACTATGTGATCTAAGTCTTATAAACATCATCAGGCTGCAAAAACTTGAGACTCAGCATCTCCATCCCTTCTCTTTTACATATATTGGTCCTCTTAATATCTGTTTAATCCATACTCTCTACACCCAACACCAAATTAGAGAAGCAATTGCCACCTAAGGCAAAAATAATTAAAGTTCTTTATTTTTTTAAGGGTTTGTTTTTTTTTTTTTCATTTTATTTATTTATTTGACAGAGAGAGAGCACAAGCAGGGGGAACAGCAGAGGTAGAGGGAGAAGCAGACTCCCCACTGAGCAGGGAGCCTGATGCAGGGTTCGATCCCAGGACCCCAGGATCATGACCCAAGCCAAAGGCAGATGCCACCCAGGCGCCCCCGTAAAGTTCTTCAGATATGTATGCTAGAATTCAACAGTAGATTATGCTTACCACAATCCATTCAACAACTATTCAGGTATTTATAGAATACATTCTGTGTGTTCCAGATTCAGATGTGTGTAAACAAAACAAATGCAAGTAGGTGGAAATGCCTATGCCCTTTAAACTTATAATCCTCTGGCTGAAAACATACAATAGCTTATGTAAATTTGGAGTATCTTAGAAGGGGATTGACATGAAAGAGAAAGGGAAATTGGGTATGTTTCTCTTCAAAGGGTTCATATGCAACTTTAAATAAGGGTAATTAGGAGAAGGCTTTCTGAGAAAATTTTTGAAGGAGATAAGGAGCAAACCAAGTGGATTTCTAGGGGAAAGAGTACTCCAAGCAGAGCCAAAAATAAACACACAAAGGCCTAAGTAGAAGCATGACTGATGAGCTTGAGAAGGACAGGGAGACAGTCCTGGCTGGAGGAAGGTCAGGCAAAGAGAGGAATAGATGAGGTAAGACAATTAACAGGAATGGATCACATTGGACCTTGTAGACCACCATAAATACTTCGGTCTTTAAATGAGGTAGGAAGCTGCAGAAGTGTTTTGAATACAAGTATAACATGAACTTACTCATCATTAACAAGATCACTATGGCGCACTCCACTGCCTGTTTTTGTACAACCCACGAGCCAAGAATGTTTCCTACCTTTTTAAGTGGCTGACACACATACACACACACACACATTAAAAAAAACGTCAAATGAAAAATAATATATTGTGACTTGTGGAAATTACAGAAAACTCAAATTTCAGTGTCTTAGTAAAGATTTTTTTGGAATGCAGCCACGCCCACTCATTTGCTGATTGTTTATTGCTGCCTTCATGCTACAATAGCAGAGTAGTTTTTTTTTTTTTTTTAAAGATTTTATTCATTTATTTGACAGAGAGAGAGAGAGAGATCACAAGCAGGCAGAGAGAGAGGGGGAAACAGGCTCCCCGCCGAGCAGAGAGCCCGATGTGGGGCTCGATCCCAGGACCCTGAGACCATGACCTGAGCTGAAGGCAGAGGCTTTAGCCCACTGAGCCACCCAGGTGCCCCAATAGCAGAGTAGTTGTGATGAAGATGGTATGGCACCAAAGCTGAAATATTTAAGCTCTAGCCCTCTTCAGAAAGTTTGCCAACCCCAAGGCTGGACTACACAGGAAAACAAAGAAGCAGAAGCCGGTTAGGAAGCATGGCGAAAATCAAAGCAACAGATGGTGTGGTTTGACCATCTATCACAAAAATCAAAGCCAGAGATGGTCAGTGGCAAAGGTGGGTAGAGACAGTCAGGTTCATGATAATATGTGGAAGGTGAAGCCAAGTCCCTTTGCTAAGAGATTGTAAGCAGGGTGCAGATGAAACAGGGTCAGAATGACCCCAAGTTGCAGTACCCTGGTCCTGACGCCAATCTCCAAACCCCAAGATCACTCATCCAGGTGTTTCATTGTTTGTTTGTTTGTTTAATATGCTTTCAATTGATCATTGCCCCTAAATTCTAAATTCTGTGAACTCTCCTCCACCTCACTTTCCTCTAGGAAAGAGCTCTTACACTTGCTTACTAATCTTTCTCCCAGATCAAGATTATGTCTTCATCTCTTCACTTTTCTACCTTTGTTTATATACCAGAAAGTGAAGAGAAGAAAACTGAAAGCCAGGTAGAAGATATTTAGAGGAAATCCTCACGGTGCCCTTTTCTTCCTGGCAATACTTGTAAAAAGCAGTGTTGCCTTAAAAACTCTCTGGCGATGTGCAGCATACATTTTGCCTCTCTAAAAGAGAGATCCCAGAACCAGATGACTGAATGGCAAGATAGCCTTGTAGAACAAACCATCTAAAAATAACACTTAAAAACAGATAAAAGTGTTTTTAATCACTAGTCTTATTAAAAGAGTAAATAACTGATTCTTAGCCATTTTTACCAAAAAGCAAACATGTAAAATTTCACTAAAATTGTGATGCGAGTTTACCAGAATGACTTTTTAGTGCTAAAATGGTATGAAAATTTATATTTCACTTGTGATTTTCTTTAAAGCAGAAATACATGGTTGTCATTAAAGCTCTGATTTTGTCACAACTTTGTTAGGCATCAGATTTGTTCATCCAAAATGACACAGGTGGATTAAACTGCCTCTAAGGTCCTTTTTATTTTTAGCATGTTGTGTTGGTGAGTGCCCTTGGGGGTTTGCTAATATTCAAGAAGTTTAAGGAAGAGGATCTGATGTGAAATGCTAAATCCTTTGAGACAAAAATTCAATTCCTTGCATTTTAAACTGCATATATTTCCTTCTAAATATGTCTCCTGTTTCTGTCCCTACAACATACACCTTTGTATAGAAACAGTCTCTTAGCTAGCACTTTCTTTCCTTTCTAGAATCAGAGGTCAGCCTCCTTAGCTTATAATGTCACCACTATCCCAGCTGGCTAAAGGCTGTAGAGAATGCCAATTATTACACCTGCAGTTAGAAGCCAATTATTTTTTCCTTAAAATAATGTGTGTCCTGTAGTCAAAATGAAGAATGCAGCTCTTCTAATGAAATCCAGTCAAAGATTGAGCAAGGGTGAAAGATGAGGGCAATGGGGCAAGAGAGAGGTCAGGATACAGTATTCACTGAGAGGAACGGTCACAGAACTACAGAATGTTGGAGCTAAACAAGATCTTAGAGATCATGGGATCAGAAATATACCCTTGGCCCTGATCTAGTCTTGGTGAAGAGGATGTACCCCTCAGCTGATGACTCAGAAATTCAGATGCCTCAAATCATGTTATTCAATTTTACATATATTCTGCAGGGAAGCATGTAATAAAAAATAATAAGGTACATTGGGAAAGTCAGACAAGTCTGGAGATGGATCCCAGGTCTAGCAGTTCTTAGATCCAGATTCTATGGAAACTTATCTACTTTGTCAGGATCCCAAGTTTTCCATAGTAAAATGGGAATGATCATACCGACTTGGAGGGAACTGTGGGGTTTATTGATGATGTAAGTCCATCTTCTGGTACTGAGTAGGCACTTAACACGTAGTGCTCTTTACCATGTTCTGCATGTAGCTATGTTTAAAGCGCTCCTCCAATCTGGTCCTGCTTCTAATGTTTTCTGCAGCTCTGTTCTCCAGTCATCTTGATCTTTCTTGAATGCTTAAAATATCTTCCTCAACCTAGAGGGGGTGCATCTCAAAAATCTGTGGACATATTGTCTTCCAATAGGTCACACGGAGAATTTAAAAGTTGTTGAGCAGCTCTTCAGTGAGAGTAGCACTCAACCAGTGCTACTGCTGTTCACAGCAGCCATTTCCTGGAACTTGATGTGGGGACCGATTCTAGACTAAGGGATAACAGAAGTCTCTGCAGGATGGTGACTGCTGTGTGCAGGCACGTGTGTGCACTCTGCCAATGCCCCATGTGATCATGTGCCTGATGGGGGAAGGAACCCTTAAGCTGGAATCTAAGGTTCCCTGATAAGGATTCCTATTAAGAGCTAAGCTTACATCCAGTAATTATACAGGGTTAAAAATCCACACCCCAAACCTCAGTAGGAAGTGGTTGGGGCATTTTTCTGTTAGTATTATGGAAGTAATAATAACCACCACCCCATTTCCCCTTTCCTCTCTGGAGAAAGTATGAAGAAAGACAATAGACTAGAAAACACTTAGTAAGTTTGACTTGATTCTCCACAGTACAAGCACTCAGATTCCTTAGATATGAAATTTCTTGGAGAACATCTAAGGTTGGGAATTCTACAGATAAATCTGCACACTAGAATCAGCCTAGAGGTGTAGAATTCCCTGAATTCCCTCCAACACCACTAGAGCAACTTAAAATCTCCCCCAAAGAAGGAAGAAGAGGTAGAGTTCACTGTCCTCAGATGCTGCCTTACAAATCAGCGATTAATCTAAGGGGAAAGGTCGCTTTTCAACTCTTTTTTTCTGCATCTATGCAAATGCCATGAAAATCCCCATGTCACATTTGCATGTGTCATAGGGCCCAGCATTAATAGCATATTTAAAAGTCATGATGTCACCGCCATTAATCAGGCCCTGTGGTGCCAGGCTTCAGTGTCATCTATTAATCACCAGTATCTGCAGGCACGTGTGTTTGGAAAGGCTAAGTTTAGATTCATAAAGCGTGATTTACTTTTTTAAGTAGCGTGATTGAAGATGTATTGCCATCATGTCCTGCCTTGGGATCTCTCACCACTGTGTCCTTAGGAAAGGCCTGGCATTTCCAAGCTGATATTTAAGCAGCTGTACTGAAACAGAATACAGTTTTAGAGGTCCTAAAAAGGCCACTGATGAGTATCTTGCTTCCCCTTTAAGAGAGTTTAAGTGGAATGTGCAGGCAGTTCAGTCTCTTTCTTTCAGAGCCAGGACTTCTGGAAGAGAGGACAGTCCTCAGGGAGGGGAAGCAGCCACACCCCCGCAGGACAGCCACCTGGAGGCGAGGCGGGGCCCTGGATCAACCCCCCATGGATTTCTCTCCACTGGGTCCTGCTTCTTATCTGATTTCTGCAAAAAGGAGCTGCTGGAGATTTCTTTGCTCATGGATTGCGACGCAATCCTAAAATTGGCCACATTACAGAAGAGCCACAGAGGAGAATCAGCTCTGTGGTCGAGGAAGAGAAAGAAAGGACTAAAATGGAGGGGCAACGAGACGCAAGTATAAAGAAAACAGGAAACCAGATGTGAGATCAGGGAATTAGAAAATAATTTGAAAAGTGACAAAAATGAAGTCGATTGCAGGAAGGGAAACTAAACGGGTAATGGAGAAGGAAAGAGTGGAAGGTCGGAAGAAAAGCTGTTCAGAACCGTGGGGACCACAGGCAGTGACTATGCTGCCAGTGTGGAATATTCTGCTTCCGACTTTTCTTTCTAAGAGTCCTTGTCTTAGATTGATCTGAACTGTTCAGATGTTGGCCTACATTTAACACCAGATTGTATGCTTTGCACAGACTTCCATGTCTTAGCATAAATAAATAATATCACTTTCTATTTACTCAGTCTGCTACGACTAGAGAAATGCATCATGAGGATTACTTATGTGATACATTCCCTTCATTATATCTGCATGATTAGAAAGGCATTTTAATTACCCCTATTGTACATAGAGTTGGAAGACTCACTTACACAAAAATCCTCTAGCTTTCAAACCTGGGATCGCAACCCTGGAATAGTCACGAAGGTTCAACAGGGACTTGAGCATGAGGCTTCATTCAAAACAAGGAAAGAAAGTTATCTAAATCAATCACAGAAATCATTTTATATGGATCTACCATTTTAAGATAACATCTTCTTTTCACCCTACAGCCCCTCTCCCCAAACCTTGACCACATGGTCTTTCATATAAACTCTGTCATTTTCCAAACATCCCAGAGATGCCACACATGGCTTCTTAGTGGAGATTACTAAATTGGAAGCTACTAGAACTGGAAGATCAAAGGGGCACTTCTCACTGTCTCATCATTTCTCTGCATCAAAAAAGGAACGATGTAAAACAATGCTTTTAAAAATGGTTTATACATAGGCTTTTGACCTGGAAAAATATTTTGTCATTACTTTGGCCTCCATTTGTATAGTTCAGGTTGCTTCAAACCTCTGCTCAACAAAGATTCTGAATGAGGAGGAAAGAAAGAAAATGTACAGAGGACTGACTTTTTGAGTCTCAACCACACTACCCACTGGATACCATGGTGATGAACTGCAACATAGTCTCTGCTGCAAAGAACATACACCTGGGACCAGGGTGGTAAAAAGACTCCAAAACAAGAAAAGACAGTAAATGTTAAGGTTTATAGTAGAAATCCAAAGTTACCAGAGGGGCATGTGAGAAGGCATGATTTCTCCCCGAAAGGGGAGACTTAGTTAGGGAAAGGAAGGAAAAATGTCACAAGAAGCACTTCTATTTGAGAATACAGTGCTAGAGGAAACATTTTTGGAGGCTTTCGTTTCACATAAAAGGACCAATGTTTTTCAGAAGTATTTTGTCTTGAATGAATATAGATATTTATCAGACACTTTGTACTTGAAATTTCAGCCAATATCAGAGAGCTAGATATTAAGCAAATAGCAAAACTCAGGTTTATCACTAAATTTAAAATATTTATTTATTTATTTTAAAAAGATTTGATTTATTTATCTGGCAGAAAGAGAGAGAGAAGAACACACAAGCAGGGGGAGCAACAGAGGGAGACGGAGAAGCAGGCTCTCCACCAAGCAGGGAGCCCAATTTGGGGCACAATCCTAGGATCCTAGGATCGTGACCTGAGCCAAAGGCAGACACATAACTGACTGAGCCACCAAGTGTCCCAAATCTTAAAAATATAGGAAATTCTATGGTTTAATATTGGGATCCATCTTAGAAACACAGTGAATAAAAGTAAATAGAAAATAAAAGTAAATAGAAAATAAGTTTGTGAGACTATTATCCACCCAAAGATGACACTAACAGTGGAGCATACTTATAATCTAAATAAATACGGAACACAAATTACACCATGTTAGAAATTTTTTATTCCAATTAGAAATTATCATTGTCCTGATAGTCTAGGAAACAAAGTTGTGTGCTCTCTGCTAAAGTGAATGGCTGGAAGCATTTTTATTTTTAAAAATTCTATGCTTTTTACATGTATAGCAACTTAGATCATCTGTTAATTATGATTAAAGTAGAAAAAGCAGGAACAGGTAGGTTTTTTTCCACGCTTCTCTCACATTGACACAGAATTCTGTAAATGATAGCTATTCGTTGAGGTTCAAACTTAACCTTTCTCTTTCACCATCCGAGTGGATGCTAAGATAGGTAAAGCAAAGGAATGCCAATGATAAGAGCTATAAAATATCCATGGACAAAGAATGAGATCCAGTTTTTACCTGTATCTCCTCTGCACACACACCTACCTTCTTCAAAATAAAAACCCCTTTTAATAAGATTGTGATTCACAAGAGAGGTGATTCAGTCAGATACGTCAGAAGGATCCTGTAACAAAAACTTCGTTGAGCCAACTGTTTCTTTTGCATTCTTTGATCTTTCTCCATCTGTGAGGCTATCCTTCACTGTCTTAGGCATCTCTGGCAATACAATGAATGCCACAGAATAGGTAACTTAAATAACAAACATTTATTTCTCAGAGTCTGGAGGCTGGGAAGTTCAAGATCGAGGCACTGGTAGATCTGGTGTCTGATGAGCATTCAAATCTTAGTTTGCAAATGGCTGTCTACTTGCCATTTCTTCACATGGCCAACAAAAAGGTCATCTCACTCAGGTTTCTTTCTGTAAGGGTACTGATCCCATTCATGAGGGGATCATGACCTCATGACCTCAACACTTCCCAAATGTTTTGCCTCCAAATACTACACACTGGGGATTAGGACTTCAACATTTAAATTTTGTGGGGGGACTCAAATACTCAGTCCATGGTACTCATCATCTTCCCACAGGAATCTATACTCCAAGAGGACAAGCAGACATAAGGGAAGGGAATAGAAGCTGGTCCATTTTCTCTAAGAACTAGAAGAAAATACGTCTTTAAAAGAACGCTCACACTTTTTTTGTATTTGTTAAAATTACCTCTTTTCCTTGACTGCCTACATTTCTTCTTAATTTGTCTCTCTAAGAAGACAAAGTAGACACACATCCCGACTCCTTTCTGTAGCTTTGTTTGCTTTCTCCAGATAGGTCTTTAGTGTTCCTTACTTCAAGATCAACACCTTTGTTATTGTGTTTATTCCACTAGATCAGAAACTATTAAAACAGAGGAACTGTTTAATTTATAACATTGAATGGATGAACAAAAACCCTAAACCTATTTAGTAAAGAACCTGGAGAAAAGCCCTATCAACTCAGGCCTTATTTAAATAGCAAAACTCCTAAGACACTTTAATTAGACATTCACATGGACATTAACTACTTTGAAAGTACCAAAGCACTAAGAAAGTAAGTTGGAGTCTTATTTCACAGGAAACTGTAAACAAAAGAAACAGCAAAAGCTATTTTGAATGCCTTTCATAACACATATTTTTATTACATTTTATCAGTGGAATTAGTAGTATTAACTAGACCTCAAAGAAAAGGCAATGGCATTAAACCTTTATGAGTGACCAGGAAAACATTCTACCACTTTCTTTTAAAAAAAAGCAAAAGAAAGACAGTATTAGGAAGTAAAGAGAAGAAAAAAAACTTAATAATAGCATCTGGGAACAACTTGAGGAAAGGTTCAAGGTTGTATGTCAGCTGTGGATAGAGATGGGTAAAACTGAAAGAAAAGAAACCTTCCATTTATGACTGCTGACAGAGAATTCGACTAGAGGCATAAAGGAAAAGAGAAAAGCAGCTAATAAATGGTAGGATTAGAAAGGTTTTGGTGTGTATCCAATCCTAGATTATTAGAAAAAAGAGATCAGATATAACCACATGATTTCTCAGTGTTCTACTCAAGACAACTTTAGCCTTCCAGCGTCAGTTATGAAAACAGAGCAATCACTCTGACAAGACAAAAAAACCAGTTTCATTTCACATATTCAATATATTTTTTAAAGGTGTATATAAAGAAAACATTTTAACATTAATTCCACTTCCCCAATGATTTCTACTAAGATGCAGCATATGAACAACCCAATGAAAAATACTCGAGGCTCATCGTTTGAGAAAATATAAACTTACAAATTCTAACAGTCACCTCGACATTCAACCTTTGTTGATACATCTGTCTATCTAGCCTTGAGCTCTTCTCAGTCTCCTCTGCCATAAGCTAATCAAACCTCAGCTAATCCATACCATTGGATTGAGACTTCTGCTTCCAGCCATGATAAACTAGCTTGTAAGAGACTAACTCTCCCACTGTGAACAACTGTTAAAGCTGGATAAAATACAAAAGTATATAAATGGATCAGAGAGCAACCACTGCAGCCATAATTTAATGATCCAAGACCCCGAGAAGGAAAACACATTGAGGTGAATCCAACTTTCTTCACTGCTTTTCTCCTCAAGGCATCTGCCAATTTGTGAGCTGTGCAAGACTGAGAGTCAAAGCAGAAAGTAGGAGCTCAAAAGTTTTGACAGGCTCAAAAAAATAGGGAGATGGAAAATAATGTTCAGAATTAGCTAGGCCGTCAGGGCATCAGAGGGTTGAGTGTGGTCAGCTGCTGGCTAGCTGCTAAAGGGACCTGTTGAGCCCTGACTCATGACCCCTACCCGAATGGGCAGAAAGCTGGCGCTAGAGAATGGGCTCGACAAGGGGCCTTGAGGCATGCTGGTCTGTGATTGGTCATACCTCCTTGAAGGACAAGCTGTGCAGGTTGTGATTGTTTAGATCATTACACTGCGGCAATGCCTCTGAGGCATGTGCACATGCTACTCGTAGTCTTACCCAGACTTCTTGGAGCCTGTGATGAGGGGAGCTTGTTTTGATGTGTTAAGAACAAATTCCTAGAACGTGTGCCATGTGACTCCCAGGTGTAATCGTTTTTTTGGACTTGTTTTTCACACACTATATAAGAAGGTGCGCTCTTGAATAAAGCTGAACACAGTCTGGACATCATCCTTTGTGTTCCTGCAGCTCCCATACTTTGTCTCTGTCTTTTTTCCTCATTCCCTTACCCTCAGTCCCGGTTCGAGATTGTCGCGCAGGCCGTGGCAGTTGAGACTGAAGAAAAGAGAGAACTACAGAGAAATGAATCCTTCTTTACATGCAACTTCTGTCCTGATACACTTGAACATTCCTAAATTAGACTAGGCAAGAGACCCAGAAGGCAAAAACAAAATGGCAACTAAGAAGTTACAAAGCCAAAGAGAGCTTTTCATAGTCTCAAGATAACAGGAAGAAAAACCTTGGAATTCTAGGCCAGTCAAGAGAGATCAGTGATTACACCCAGGCTTTCCGTCGGGAGCTCTAAAAAGTGTATAGTTTAGGCATGAGCACAAGCCTCCCCAAAGATTGGCCCTAACAATGACTTAAAATGCACCTATCATCTCAATACTTTATTGGAACAAGAAGATCACTCTCTAATCCATGCATTCTCAGTGGAGGTAATGTTGTTCCCAATAGAGTCAAAATTGATCCTTAAGTGGTAAGAAAAAAGTCTTATATGTTAGCTCACTGCCTTCCAAAACTCAGCTCTCCCCAAAGAAATCTTACACCTTATATATTTTCTGTCATTGGGTTTTTTTCCCTTGGGTATCCTATGAGCAACACTGACATTGAGTTCACAAAACATACATAAAATGCATGCAAGATTAGTGCTATAAGACTATGGTAAATAGATGGTTGTAATTGGAGGCTTTTTGTCTTGATTGATGGTTCAATACTGAAATCATTGTAAGAGGTGGCTTACATGTACTTAAAACATGAATACCTTTTACATGTTGTATATGCTTCATCAGTGCTTTCGTGTGTGACATGAGCTTTGAAAATTAAATAAAAATTGCTTCTATTTCATTTTATTCTACCCAACTTATTCAACCAGCATTAATTATGTCAAATGCTTAAAAAAAAACAAATGTCAAAAGTATCTGGATAAATACCTGGCAGATACTTAGGTAATTTTCTCATTTCATGCAAAAGGTTAAAAATTAAATTCACCAAAGACAATTTCAAGAAATTAATTTAATGTTTCCAATTGTTTTAGTGGTGAAATATTAGTTTTAAATGATTTTTAAATGTTATTGCATTACTGATAACATTATATATTTATATAAGCTGCTAATTTGTATTTATAATTTAATATATTAAAGTTACAAACAAAATTGTAAAGATAAATGTTAATAACTTTTTAATTTCAACTCTTAACATTTTTATTTAGTCCTATATTGAATAAAAAAGAGAAAGGCTTATACTTACTCATTTTATGTAAAAAAAACACATAGATGTACATTCAGAAACAGATACACAGTATATATGTGTTATTACAAATTTCATGGGTAGGTGATTAAGAAATAAAATGTCTCATTAGTAAGGAAATAGTTTTAAAAGGTTAAGAAATGCTAATCTGACTGTCTTCCAGAGGAAAATTAAATTTTCTCTGGAGGAAGATAGAACTTTTTCCTTATTTCATCCAGAGACTCCAAAATTTACCAAGCACAGGGGTTGATATTTCATTAAAAATTACCAGTTATGTCAGGAAATGGGAAGAAAAGATCAAAATCAAGTGGAAAAAAAAAACAATAGAAACAGACCCACAGATGGGAATAAATGCTGGAGTGGTCAGACAATGATTTAAAATAACTATGACTAAACTATTTAGAAAATAGATGACAAGATGGGAAGTTCTACCTGTGAACTAGAATTTTTAAGAAATGAGGAAATAGGAATTGTAGAACTCAAAAATGCAATAATGAGGCACCTGGGTGGTTCAGTAGGTTAAAGCCTCTACCTGCAGCTCAGGTCATGTTCTCAGGGTCCTGGGATTGAGCCCTGCATTGGGCTCTCTGCTCAGTGGGGAGCATACCCCCCCCCCCCCGCCTCTCTGCCTATTTGTGATCTCTCTCTCTGTCCAATAAATAAAATCTTTAAAAAAATAAAAAAAAATTAAAAATGCAATAACTGAAATCATAAACTCAATGTATGGTTTAACGACAGATTAGACACAGTAGAAAAAGATTTTAACGTACTCTTAATCAAAAGATAATGAAAACAAAAGCAATATTTGAAGAAAAGATGGTAAAGAATGTTTCAAATCCGATCTAAGACTTCAAGTCCCTGATTCAAGGAGCTATGCAAATTCTAAGGATAAATAGAAAGAAAACAACACCTGGGTAGAGCATAGCAACACTACTGAAAACCAAAGAAAGAAAAATTTCAAGTTATTGGAAGGGAAAAAAAAGATATGTTACATTCAAATGAACATGTATAAGAATGAGAGCTGGAGTTTTAACACAAATGCCAAAAGATATAATATGAAAACCATCTTTAAGTGCAGAAAAAGTAAAAAAAAAAAAAGTGCAAAAAAGTAAAAGTATCTTAGAAGTGTTAGTCTCACATTGTACTAGTGTAAACTGATAGCATAGGAATATTAGGTTGTTTTGTATATGCAGACAGCTGTCAAGTGAAGCTTCAAAGGACTCAGTTCATGAAAAGGAAAAAAAAAGTATGTATATCTCTACTCCACCTTCATCTACTTCCTTGCATATAGATCCAAGGCAATCTCTCTCAGTTCAGATTACAACATATTCTTGGCCTGATGGTCATTTTTATCCGAATGGCTAATCCCTCCAATACTTTAGTTATTTCAAGAACCTATCATTTATCTGTCATTCAGTATTTTCAACACTTTTTCCCCCTTTTTTCCTCCCTTTTTTTAACCTCTTTATTTATAATAGGCCTCATGAGCAATAATGGCAGAATAATTGCATTATTGATGGCACAAATACTCCTCCCTCCTCTTTTAAAACTCTACTTCAGGTATAGCTGTGACCCAAATTATTTTATTGAACTATTCTTCGGCATTGTCTTGTTTTCTTCAAATATCTACTCCTCAGAGTCTCCTGAAAGAAGATGTGACATCACATTCTTCATGCTTAAATCATGGTCTCAGGATAAATTGCAAGTTCATTAATACAGCATAAAAGACCTTTCATATTCAAAGCCTTGATTAACTCACCATTTCCTTTTCTATATAGTCTTTGGAGAGGCTTATAATCAAGATACACACACCCCGTTCCCCGCCCCCAACAAACATGCACATCCCTCCATAGCCTGTTCATAATGTTCCCTCCACCTAGCAGAGCTTTCCTCTCTTCCACACAAGGCTAACTCATATTCATCCTTAAGTAGTCAGTGTAGGTACTACGCTCAAGCAGCCTGAACTGAAGCTCTAGACTGGGTATTGGTGTTGTAACTCCGTCTCTTTATACATGATACTGAATTACTGACGACATATCCGTACTCATTCTACTAGGATATAAGTTTGAGCGCAAGGGTGCATCAGCCTCTAGCTATCACTGGGCTCAGGAGATAGTAGGCCCTCAATAAATGTTAAAAAGAGAGTAATGTAGCTCTCAAGAGGATATAAAAATCTGAAATATAGGCTCATTGGCCAAATTAAATTTAAAATACTCAGTGATATTTTGAAATTAACAAAATCTGTTCTGGACTTAAATATCGAACAAATTACTGCATCAAGTATATTCTCTGGATGGATTCTATAAGACGAAAGATTAAATGGTAAGTGCTGGGCTTTGCCAAGCATGATCTGCCACTCAGAACTTGATTGGGTCATAAATACAGGCTTTTTCTTGCAGAGGAAGGTAGGTGAAGGCTCTCCTTCAGTTGACAGCAAGATCTTTGCATCTCTCTCTCTCTCTCTTTTTTTTTCTTTTTAAAAATCTGATGTTTCCCTATTCCTATTTCTTATCTGATAATCCTATCCCCACAAAGTCATTCACATAGAATTCTGATTTTATGCTGATTACCTGGATTTTATGTCAGCCCTTTTATTTCAAACCTCGATTGCCACATGACTTACAATTACTGCTCTTAGCCCCTGTCCTATAGGTCAAACAACTGCCTTGAACCCACAAGGAATATGCATCTTGATTTGTCCTTTGGCACAATGCTATGACATTTCATTTCCTGAGCATGGATACTCAACTCTGACTCGAAGTTCAATGGATAGCTTATGGAAGTTGGGAGAAGGGTCTATTTCCTAAATAAACGTATCCTTTCTTTATTAAGATCAATCTGTTCAGGAATACTCACTGAGCATTGCATGAAAGCAAACAAATAATAATTTCTTGAGCAACATCTAGTCTTCAGACACAATGGAGGAAAAAAGAGGATGGAGGTCCAGCAACCAGAAGTAGAATTCTTTAGAACATTCTTATAAACGTGGAGGTATGTTACACCTCAAAAAGAACAGTATCACTGGTTTCCTTTCCAGAACTCACCCTCCCCAACTCTGGATACCCACTGTCAATGAACCCACTGTTCAGTCAACAACTGCCGAGTGCCCTCTGAATATCTGGTACTGAAATCAGACTACAATTAGAAAATAAATTAAAATAAATTAACTGGTTGAAGGTGGGACAGTATAGTTTTGAATAACTTTATAAACAGTTTCAAGATGAACTCTGACAAATACTAATTTTCCCAAATCAAAAAGGTGGTATTATTTATTCAATAAATATTTCTTATATATTTGAGACAGGATCTATGTTAGATACTGGGAATGTAAAAAGGCACAAGATATGTGCCTCTCCCTCATAAACATACAGATACAGATAACTCAGTAAACAATAACAAAGAATTACATAAGTAGTAACATAGGGAAAGAAAATAGATTCTCTGGGTGCAAGTGATAACACCACATCACCTGGCCTAAAGGTTAGCATGGAAGTCTTTCCTGAGAAAGTACTGAAAGGTAAGGAGACATCAGCCCAAGAGAAGGGATGAGGAGGGAACATCAAAATTATACCTAATATGGTAAAGCTACATCGTGTGATCAAGCGAGCACAGTGATAATGATTAGAGTAATTTTCAGAAAACTTTTGAAAGACAAACTTCTCCGACAGGTGTTGGTTTAGGAAATCACTGCTTTTCATCTATGCTCTGAGATGGCTTGGATTTTTGCCCCAAAGGAAAAACTGAGTTCTCGTAATACGAAAATTATAATTCTGAGCATTGCTAAAGATAGGATAGGATGTGAGGGGAAATTCTATTATCTCAACCAACATAAATGTTCAAGAATTCTAGCTATAAACGAACGCTAATCATTCTAATTATCCAGATGTTGTTACTTTAGATTTGAAGAAAAAAGGAAGAAGAAGAAGAAGGTTGTGGCTATCACTGACAGCACCAGTCTCCATGATGGAAAATAACTAGTCTAGGGAAGAATAAAAATGCCCTGTCTTACTGCCTACACTCTGTGCACTGAATGAAATGCTGGCTAGTGGAAGCTGCCGTCATCTGCTGTGCAGAGTGGAGAGGGAGGGCCATAGGGCATATTTCAACTTACTTGTGAATCGGTACCATTAAGCCATGTCTGTCCTGGCTCTCAGCCTTCTTTTCAGCCTAGAATGGAAGGTGATGTGTATAAATCTTCCCCAATGGATAGTGTTGTCCACAGTTTGCTATGCTATTTCCTGACAAGAGATCCAACATCATGTCTGACGAAATAAACAAAATCAGAACTCTCTGCGTATTCAACACGACTCCCTGTCTCCTGTAATTTTTGATTTCTTTGCTCCAATTCACACCCACAGACCCAATTATGATCAAATCCACCATTTCAGTGTGAAAGAGAAGATGGGGGGAAAAAGTTCATCTGTCCCTCGATTACCCAGGGATTTGTCTAAATTAGTCTTGATGAGAGATGGCCTGTAACTGTAGCTTAAAAAAAATTTAAAGCCATGGGGCGCCTGGGTTGCTCAGTCTGTTAAGCATCGGCCTTCAGCTCAGGTCATGATTCCAGGGTCCTGGGATCTAGCCCCACAGCAGTCTCCCCTCTCAGTGGGGAGCCCCATGTCAGTCCCCTTTGTCACTTCCCCTGCTTGTGCTTGCTCGTTCACTGTCTCTCTCTGTCAAATAAATAAAACCTTAAAAAAATTTTTAAAGCCATATAGCACTTCGTTCATACAAAATCTTATAAGGAAGTCCATATATAAAAAAGATGAAGTAAAGGGTGCTTGGGTGGCTCAGTGGGTTAAAGCCTCTGCCTTTGGCTCAGGTCATGATCTCAGGGCCGTGGGATCAAGTCCCACATCAGGCTCTCTGCCTACTTGTGATCTCTGTCAAATAAATCAATAAAATATTTAAAAAAGAAAAAAAAGATGAAGTGAAGCTGCTTGGGCTCAGCATTTTCCCTTCTTTTAGGACTCTTGGGCCTAAGAAGTTGCATCCCATGGAGCTAGGCCTCGGACAGCCATGGTCCTGTGAATTCACTCATCTCGGGCCATCAGGACTATCCACCAACATCTATTCCTCCTTGCTCGCCTCAGTCACTGCCAAGAACCTAAATCTCTCTGGACATTTATTTTAACTTAGACTCATATCCACATTTCTCTGTTCATCTGCTATTCAGACTTAATCCCCATTCTTCACCTCCCTGTTTCTTTCTGTAATTAATTTCTCAGAACATCTCCTTCACCTCCTTACCTTAACTGATACCAAATCTCTGAAAAGAATGTTTTTTTCTCTTTCTCAAGTAGGAATCGTGTTCTGTCTTACACACCCTATTAGCTCAGAGCCAGAAAGTGAGGTTAGTGTCCTCTTTGCTTCCCCTTGTGGCTTCCAGACTATTAGACCCCTTCCCCTTAACAAAAACCACTACTTCTCTAAAATGTACACCATCTTGATAAATCACAGTCTCCCTACTCACTGCATATACCTCCTTCTCCCCTTGTTGCTTCCTTTGTTTCCTCAAAAACTACCACACAGCTCCTCTCTGCCACAACTGTCAACCATTATTCATGGAGAATTCAACGTCCACATTAGTGAATCATTTAATTTGCTTCTCTTTTCTTTCAAGTCTTCATTTCCCCCCACTACCTCCCATCAACTCAAGTACACGGTCAAGGGCACACTGTACACCTTATGCTCACCGTGAACTTAGTTTTAAACATTCTATTTGAATACTACTTCTAAATATGCCCCCTCCCCCTCAGCAATTTGCTCTGATTCTCCTACTCCCACAATTCTCTGATTTCCACAATATCCCATTTATCCTCACCTGTCTCCACTTTCTTGCTTTTCTGTGATTATTTACACTCCCTTGCAAATGCTCTCAGCTTCCTCTGTTATAGTCACCTGGGAAAACTCCAACTCTGAGAGAATTATTCCATTAACCTTTTCTGTACAGTCATACCTCATTTTATTGTGCTTTGCTTTATCTCACTTCATAGATAATGCATTTTTTATAATGTGAAGTTTTGTGGCGACGCTACGTTGAGCCAATTTATTGGCACTATTTTTCCAACATCATTTGATCACTTCATGTCTCTGTGTCGCATTTTGGTAATTCTCACAATATTTTAAACTTCTTAAATTATGTTTGTTATGATGATTAGTGACCTTTGATGTTACTACTATAATTATTTTGGGGCACCATGAACTATAACCATATAAGTTAGTGAACTTGATTGATAAATGTTGTACGTGTTTTGATTGCTCCACTGTCTGGCAATTTCTCTATCTCTCCCCTTCTCCTTGAGCCTTCTTATCCCCTGAGGTGGGATAAATAAATAAAATTTATTTTATTTATAAATATTTATAAATAAATAAATAAATAAATAAATATATATATTTATATATATATTTATATATAAATATATATTTATATATATATATTTATATATATATATAAATAAATTAAACCAACCAATAACCCTACAGTGGCCTCTAAGTGTTCTAGAAAAGAGTCACAAGTCTCTCATTTTAAATTAAAAGCTAGAAATTGTTAGGCTTTGTGAGGAAGACATGTTGAAAGCAGAGACAGGCCAACAGCAAGATTCTTGTACCAAACAGTCAACCAATTTGTAAAAGCACAGGACAATCCTTGTAGGAACTTAAAAGTGCTACTCTGGTGAATATATGAATGATTAAAGAGCAAAACAGCCTTACTGCTGTCATAGAGGAAGTTTTAGTGGTCTGGATGGAAGATCAAACCAGCCACAACATTACCTTATGGCAAAGCCTAATCCCGGGCAAGGCCCTGATTCTCTTCAATTCTACGAAGGCTGAGAGAGGTGGAGAAGCTGCAGAAGAAAAGTTGGAAGCTAGCAGAGGTTGGTTCATGAGATTTAAGGTTTCCCCTTATGGTGCAAGGGGAAGCTGCAAATACTGATGTAGAAGCTGCAGCAAGTGCTCCAGAAGATCTAGCTCAGATAATTCATGAAGGCTACACTAAATTTCATTCTAGATGATATAGCCTTCTGTTGGAAGAAGATGCCATCTAGGATTTTCACAGCTAGAGAGGAAAAGTCAATGCCTGTCCTCATGGCTTCAAAGCTTCAAAGGACAGGCTGACTTTCTTAGTAGGGGTTAATGGGGCTGGTGATTTGAAGTTCAAGCCAATGCTCACTTATTATTTTAAAAATCCTATGGTCCTTAAGAATTATGCTAGGGACGCCTGGGTGGCTCAGTAGATTAAGTGTCCAACTCTTGATTTCAGCTCAAATCATAATCTCAGGGTCCTGAGATCAATCCCTGCGGCTCATTCCACATTGGGTGTGGAACCTGCTTAAGATTCTCTCCCCCCACCCCCAGCTCTCCTCTGCCACACATGTGTGCACTCTCTCTCTAAAATAAATAAATTAATTAAATTTAAAAAGAATTATGCTAAATCTACCCTGCCTGAACTCTGTAAATGGGACAACAAAGCCTGGATGACAAAACATCTGTTCAAAACATGGTTTACCAAGAACTACTCCTCAGGAAAAAAAAAAAAAGATTCCTTCCAAAATATCACTCCTCATTGACAATGTACCCAGTGACATAAGGGCTCTAGTGGAGCTGGCAACTCAGTATTGTTTCTGTGCCTGTTAACACAACATCCATTCCACAGCCCATGGATCAAAGAGTCATTTTGACTTTCAAGTCTTACTATTAAAGAAATACATTTCATAAGACCATAGCTGCCATGGATAGTGATTCTTCGAGTGGATCGGGGCAAAGTTTGGAAACTTTGAAAACCTTTGGAAAGAGAGATCTGGGCAAAGTTTTGAAACACTGAAACCTCTGGAAAAGATTCACCATTCTTGCCCCCATTAAGAAAAGCCGTAATTCATGGGAAGAGGTCAAAATAGGGACATTAATAAGAGTTTAGAAGAAGGTGACTCCAACTCCCATGGGTGACTTTGAGGGTTCCAAACTTCAGAGGAGGAGGTAAGTGTACACGTGGAAGAAACAGCAAGAGAACTAGAATTAGAAGCGGAGACTGAAGATGGGACTGGATTGCTGCAACCTCATGATAGAAGTTGTATTCTTCTGGATAAGCAAGAAAAGTGGTTCCTTGAGATGGGATCTACTCTTGGTGCAAATGCTGTGACAATTACCGAAGTGACAATAAAGAATGTAGAACATGGTATAGACTTAACTGATAAAACAGCAGCAGCGTTTTATAGGATTGAGTCTAATTTTGAAAACACCTCTGCTGTGGGTAAAATGCTATCAGACAGTATCAGATAGTTCAAAGAAATCACTCGCGAAAGGAAGAGCCAATGGCTCTGGCAACCTTCACTGTTATTTTTCACTGTTTTATTTTAAAAGTCTGAGTTTTAGAATCAGCATTTCCCACACCCGGGGGTGCCTGGGTGGTAGTCAGGTAAGCATCCAACTTTTGGTTTCAGCTCAGGTTGTGATCTCAGGATCCTCATATCAAGCCTGCATTGGGCTCCATGCTCAGCACTGAGCTACTTGAAAATTCTCTCTCTTTCTCTCTCTCTCTCTCTCTCTCTCTCCTTTGTCCCTCCCACTTGTGCCCATGTACACCCTCTCTACAATAAGTAAAACTTACAGGAAAAAAAAGAAAGGAATTTGTCACAACTATCCCAACCTTCAGCAACCACCAGCCATCAACACTGAGGTGAGACCCTCCGCCAGTCAGTTTATGACTCACTGAAAGCTCAGGTGATGGTTAGCCTTTTTTAGAAATCAAGTGTTTTTTTTAATTAAGATATGTACATTGTTTTAATAATGCTATTGCACACTTAACAGAGTACAATATGGTATAAATAAACATAACTTGTATACACTGGGAAATAAAAGAAGTCACTTAACTCATTTTATTTCAATAGTCATTTTATTGTAGTGGTCTGAAACCGAACCTTCGAGGTATGCCTGTACTTGCATCTAAACAGCTAAATATTCCTGCAAAAGATGCACCACAAAGCCAACTTGTTTATTTCAGTTGCATCATCATGAATTGTCTGGCAATCTCATTACAGGGTACTAGAAAATTCACTCTTTATTCACGAAGAAAACTTTCATACATTCTAATCTTGCATCAATGCCCCTACACCCCCTTCTTCATTTTCAATTAATGGAAGATTTTCCCTTGAACTTCATTAAAAAAAAAAGTCACTAACATTGACTTTCTTCATTTTAAGATCACTTTCTCTGTAAACCCACTTACATCTAAACCCCTCTTCTTCCCCTGTTATAACGTACAATGACCTTCAATCCAACAAGCCCAGGTCCTAGTTTCTGTAGGTCCCATTCATTCTTGCCATCTCAAAGACACTAATCCTTTTTCAGTGGTTCCCTTTACTACCAATGGATTTCCCAGCTTCAGTCACAGAAGAATTTCTTAAAAGATCTGTGTACACACTTCCTCCAGTTCCTTTTTTCACTTCACAATTACCCCAAACAAAGCAGGTTATAAATCAAAGCACATATGATACCTTATTTTATTTTATTTTAAAGATTTTTACTTATTTATGTGACAGAGAGTGATCACAAGTAGGCAGAGAGGCAGGCAGAGAGAGGGGGGGAAGCAGGCTCCCTGCTGAGCAGAGAGCCCGATGCAGGGCTCCATCCCAGGACCCTGAGATCATGACCTGAGCCGAAGGCAGAGGCCCAACCCACTGAGTCATCCAGGCGCCCCACGATGATATCTTGTTTTAAAGTGTACTTATGTGCACATAGATTGGAAAGCTAGACATCATAAAAGCTGTAGTTCTCTCCTAATCATAGGATTATATCTTTTTTTTTTTTTTCTTAAAGACATTTCCTGTATTTGTGTACACACACTCATACACAGATTCCTAATCATAAATATATTGTTTTAACTGGAATTCTGATTTGCAAAGCAATTTCCTGCTCATTTCAAGAATGCATGTCATTCTACTGATAATCAAGTTTCTAGATTTGTCTACTGGCTAAATGACCTTGGGACAGAGGCAACCACCAAAGTTTCGGTATGTCAGTACTGCCCACTCCAACAATCCTAGCAGGACTCATTCTCATATTTTAACTAGTTATCCCATATTCTATTTCAGCAATCTGCAATCCCATATGCTTGCTGCCATCATTGTCATTCTTCTTAGGCAGTCATCTCTCAGAAAGCCCCTGCCCGGAGGCTAGATTTGTCATGCCCTGATATGCAGCTTTAAAAAATGTGTAGATGAACAATACTCTTTGAGGGTAAGTTAAAAGCAAAAGAGAAAGAAACCAAGTACACCATTAAAATATTAAAGAGAGTAGAGTTCTGTGATGATAGGAATAAATTATCAGTAAGTAAGAGAGAATAGATCCCATGGAGGGAGTAGCTAGATGAGCAAAAGAAATATGAAGGGATTTTTGGGGTTTTTTTGTTTTGTTTTTTAAATTTCTTGGGTCATTGGTGGGGAGTGGGAAGAAAAGGGACATTCTTTTGCACTGAATTTATAGCTGAAGCTGTTTGTAGCTCACAGATGATAACTCCTTCCAATGTTCCTTTGGCTATTTCCTATCCTATAATACTTTTATTTCTCCACACAGGGATGGCAAGCTGCTGTCATTCTTTAATTCGGGTGCCTCTTTGGGATGCCTCAGCTTCCTTCCTCACTCTGATTTTAATGCTTCCATGATTGGCCATTTCAGGCAGACAGCGTGTTGCAAGATTTCTCACATCATAGCTCTATTAAATCAATCCTATTTGAACTCTTCCTTCTCACCACTTCACTGAAAATAACCTCCTGAGGATTGGAGGGTTTGAAAAGGGCAAAAAGCTTTAGTTATTGCTTTGAAGAAAACTTTGTGTACAGAGGAAATATCAGACGGAGCTCCTTCTATTCACATATCATGTTTACATGTCCATTTGGGGCTATCTTCAGAGGTCATCCTGCATAATGACTGAACAGTAAACTGACTACAATGGAGAATAAATGGGAATGTACTTTATAAAGAGTAGAAGAAGAAAATAAATGGTTAAATGACAGCAGCAGTAAATATATAGAAATACATGTAAAAACCACTAAACTGTTAGGATTCAAAAAAGCAGAAATAGCGCTCACTTGGGCAGTATATATGAAAGCAGATATACACATATATATATGAGAGCAGATATAAATGCCCTTACAAATATTAACACAGGATATCTACTCTTCCACTTAAGGAATCATTTCTTCCTATTTCCCCACCCCTTATCTTAATATTAGATATAAAACAAAGGACTTTTAAGGAACATCAAGATGATAAAAAAAGGAACAGGAGCTCCCCAGAATCAACTCTCACAGGTAGCCTTCCACTTTAATCTACAAGACCCCCCTTCTTCAAAGACTGCAAACTGCGCTCTACAACAGCAACTTCCATACGTATCATTTGACAATAATAATGCTAACCCATACAACTGTAATGCATGTTTACAATTTTCTTTCTTTTTTTTTTAAGGTTTTATTTATTTATTTGAGAGTGAACCAGATTGAGAGAAAAAGCAAGAGTTGAGGGGAGCACCAGAAGAAGAGGGAGAAGCAGACCCCCTGAAGAGCAGGGAGCCCCATATAGACTTGATCATAGGACTCTGGGATCATGACCTGAGCTGAAGGCAGAAGCTTAACCACTTGCCAGCTGAGCCACCCAGGCACCCCTGTTTACAAAGCACTATCCAAGGCTCAGTGGGTTAAAGCCTCTGCCTTCAGCTCGGGTCATGATCTCAGGGTCCTGGTGATGGAGCCCCACATCGGGCTCTCTGCTCAGCAGGAAGCCTGCTTCCCCCTCTCTCTCTGCCTACCTCTCTGCCTACTTGTGATCTCTATGTCAAATAAATATAATCTTAAAAAGTTTACAAAGCACTATCCATGCATACATAATCTTTTTTAAATAATGCAAATAATAAAATTGATGTCACTATCCAATCTATCAAAATCTCCTGGTGCAGTATGTGAAAAAGTTCTGCACATTTTTCAGAGATACACACAGTGAGCTGAAACTCCACGTTTTTCAGGAAAAAATAAGACCCCTCACATCAATAGAAGCCTAACTCACCCTAAATCCCCGGGGTTCTCCAACACATATTTCTTTAGTTCACATTCTCTCCCTCCATCCTACCTCTTTTTCCTTCCCTTTCCTTTCAGTATCATATTAGGATACAGTCCCTAATACAATTCTGTGTTATTTTGTATTTCACAGTTTACAACGTGCATGAATATACTATCCCATATTATCCTCATAATTCCATGGGATAGATAGTCCTGGAATGATTCCAGTCTTCCAGACTAGGAATATAAAGCTCATAGAGGAGAAGAGCCCAGGGACGTAGATGCAACCTCTTGCTCATCAGTGTTTAGAGCCCTTACATTTCCCTCTGGCTATGTGTGCTTTTCCTGACTGTGTCATCTTGATGACATCCACCCGACCCATTCCAGTTGCTAAACTAACTGTGAGAGGACCTCTGAATGTGGACCAACAATCTGGTCATTAGAAGAAGCGGTAAGACATCAAATGTAATCTAGGAAGACATAAAATACAAAATAAAAGAAAAACATTTTTAGAAGGGCAATATACAGCTTTGAGGTTTTT
Organism: Procyon lotor; assembly: GCA_028646535.1. Classification (NCBI taxonomy): domain Eukaryota; kingdom Metazoa; phylum Chordata; class Mammalia; order Carnivora; family Procyonidae; genus Procyon; species Procyon lotor. Next base: position 131,565,150 of record CM053603.1, on the reverse strand, counting down.
GAGCTTGAACACTGAAAAGCAAACCTAGACATTAAACACAGAGCACTTTAAACGTGCTTAAAACTGTGTCGATATGAACTAAGGTGTTAATCTTTCTTCATATTGTTATTATGTCCAAATGCATAAAATCAAGTAAGTAGTATTTAGCTTTGAAGGTTGGAATGCTATATTAAATAAGTTTTAATTTAAAAAACTTGGAACACACATATTAATCTCCTTTTCCAGAACACTTGATATATATGACTAAGAATTTAGAAAAAAAAAAAAGACTAAGAATTTAGTTTCCTCTTAAAAACTTCACATGGGACTTCATAAATACCAGTGGTCATAGCTACTACAATTGTAGGAACTAGCTGTATCTAGGGCACTTCCCCCTCTTTTAGAGATAAACGCTCTGGGTGTAGTATGAGGGGTGGGTGAACAGAGAACACATCGCAAATTGAGTAGATGTCCACAACTATACTGGTGTCAGAGCAAACATCCACCAGTTTATAATTTTCAAAAGGTCTAGCCTTTCATTTTTGATCAGATTCTTTTGGAAATTAGGAGATCATGTAGGAGTGCATAACATTCAGGCTATTTTCAGGTCATTTGTAGTGGAAAGTATGATTTAGCAGAAAGATAATTAGATTTGATATCAGAAGACCCTTTGTTCTAGCCTTGGCTGACTCGAAACTATTCTTCATCTGTGAAATGAGGGGACCATTAAGTCCTTCCTAACTCCTGTAGTTTCTGGGACAAAAACGATATACTTGTCAGTTCTCTTTTTAGATGTCCTCTAAAGCCAGCAGGTTTTAGGGTTAGGTGTAGCAGTAATATGGGATGCACCCATGGGAAGACATGTATTAATTAAAAAGTTGAGGAGCGAGAGAAGCAAAACAACATTGAACTGCTCAAATACCAAATACAAGAGGTTTTCTACTCTCAAGTGTTGTTTATTGCTTATAGTTTTAAGCCTTACAATCAGTCCACTATAGATTGGTAGATAAAAATCTTTCGAATTACATTTCTGCTTTTACTGACTTATTTTTTACTGTGGTAACAGCTTAAACCAGAATTCTTTAAAATATAGACTATAGCCAATGTAATGGTAAAGAAATTAGAAATATTATTGTACTTAAACATGAAATGAGATTTTAAATCAATTAAATATATTTATTTACATAACAATATTTTTTAAAATTATTTGAAAGAGATCCATGAGGAAAATAAAGGAAAGCAAGAATAAAAATACTGCCATTTCACTTAGAACTATCAAGAGCTACATGAAATGGGACTGGAATATCTTTGCCCAAGCTTAGGAAACTCAACTACTTTAAGACAGAGTGTCTACTTCTCAAACCCTGAAAAACATCCTCAGTTTACAACTATCAAGAACACCATCTTGTATTCCTGAAATATTTTTTTTTATTTGCTATTTAAGGAGTGAAGGCAGTGCTAAATGTTTATTTTTAAATTCCAATTCCAAATATGATTGTTTTCATTTTTAAAAAGCTAAATGAATTGACCAGCCACGAGAATGAAGATGTTGTCATAGCACTTCCCAAGATAATGGCAAGCTGGGTGAATGTTCTGGTCCATAAGCTACAAGAAAGCAGATTTATTGCTAGGTCTAGCAAAAGAATTAGAATCTTAGTAATATACTTCATTTAGCACATGCAAAATATCATTTCAACATGCAGTCAATATAAAGCACATTGGTAAAATATATTGCCTTTTTCTCATATTAAGTCTTTGAAATGCCGTATATATTCGACACCTGGAGTGCATCTCAATTTGGATACTAAACTTTCATTGGAATATTTGATGTATATTTATATTTCATAAAATTTACACTTGAAAAGTAAATTCATGTACCTAAATTGTTCCAAACATATTGAAAAGCTTTCCAATAACTGAATCAACTGCAAGTTTTAAAAATTTAACTTAATTAAAATTGAATAAAATTAAAAATTCAATTCTTTAGTCCTAGTAGCTACATCTCAATTATTTAATAGCCAAATGTGGTTAGTGGCAACAGTATTGAGCAATGGAGCTGTTGGGAGAGGAGAAGGGTGATGATGCTCAAACGTGGTGCTGATAAAAAAAAAAAAATCCTAGGGGCGCCTGAGTGGCTCAGTGGGTTAAAGCCTCTGCCTTCGGCTCAGGTCATGATCTCAGGGTCCTGGGATCGAGCCCCGCATTGGGCTCTCTGCTCAGTGGAGAGCCTACTTCCCCCACCTCCCTCTGCCTGCCTCTCTGCCTACTTGTGATCTCTCTCCCTCTGTCAAATAAATAAATAAAATCTTTAAAAAAAAAATCCTAAAAAATTCCAGTAATGTAGTAAGTCAAGGAAGCATAATATTTAGGAAATATTACATCCTGTGTTATTTTCCGTCACCTACACAGTAGTTTGCTGAGAATGTTGTAACAAATTACCAGAGCCAATGGCTCAATGCAAGAGATAGTTGCACTCCCACAGTTCTGGATGAGACAAGTCCAAATCCAGCAGGGCCACCCTCTCTGGGACTCAGCAAAGCCTCCCTTCCTCGCTTGCCTCTTCCAGCTTCCTGCAGCTGCTGTGGTTCTCGCAGGCTTGTGGCAGCCCTACTAGGATCCCTCCTTCTGTCTTTACGTTGCCTTTTCCTCATGTTTCTGTTACACATAGCTCTTTGCCTCTGTCTTCTAAGGACACTTGGGAGTAGCTACCGAAGCTTGCGATGGCATTTAGGGTCCACCTGAATAATCCAGAGTAACCCCCTCATTTCAAAATCCTTAATTTCCCCCACGAAGTCTCCTTTTCCAAATAAGGTAAGATTTCCAAATTCCAGGGAGTAGGACTCAATATATTTGGGTGGTCACTGTTCAGCCTATTAAATTTATAAAACCTAGAAGGGTCTCCTTTTACCTGAACAACAAATGCATCCAAATGCAAATACACCCAGGCCCAGCAGCTGTCTGTTCCGACTGCAAAGGGCAGTGGCCAGAAGATCCTGAGCCAGTGAAGAACGGATAAGCTACAAGAGACCTTATGGGAACAATCAGAGAAATAAAAGCTGATATCCTGATGAACACATAAGCACCTCTATACACGCTCCTTCTCTCGCACGCATGCGCTCTTGCTCTGTAACACATGCACCCCTAATACCTTCCTTCCAAGACAGTTGTGGGCAGAACCAAGAATTTTTCAATATAGTCCTAAGGAGGTGCAGCTGCCACTGCCCAGTGTAGAATGGTCTAGGGTACAGAATACTCCAAAATGAAAATTATAAACTACAGAAATGAGCTGTCATGGAGAAACACAGATGCTCTTAAAAGGAAGAGATGAGCAAATGGTTTATGCACACAAATTGCACAATTTCCAGTACTCCAGAAATATAGCTATGATGGTCTGCATGTATGTTCATATTGTAATTTAAAAGATACTGACTGTAAGTCAAGAGAAATATTTAGAAATTGTTTTAAAAGATGAAGTTTGAATGTAAACAGGGGTCTGGCAGAAGAAAAAAAAAGGAGAGATCATCCCATATGGTTCCTTTATCAGTGCAGAAACGGAGGAATAAAACGAAGGGTTCAGAAGAATCCTGAGTGATGTAAAGTAGTCATCGCCTGTCTTCGTGAATGATAGCTCCTGATTTATTATCAGACAGCTAGCGCTAAGTAAGATCATAGACTCCAAATAATAGCATATTAATAGTTCTACTTAAAAAAAAAAGAAGGCAAAGCATCACTTATTACTTTATTATGGAAATTAAGCATTTAGTAGATATCTATATAATCTTTTCTTGAATTGACAAGGGAAAACTTGCTCACAGAAGAAAATAAGTTTTGGTTTCTTTGCTTTCTCTGAAGGATGAAACTTTTAACAATAGCAGGAAACAATTTAATAAGGGCTGCCTCACTTTTTAGTTTACTCTGAATTGAGTTATCATTCCTCTAAATACAAAGCAAGGAAAGCCTACTCGAAGTGTTAAAATAGGTGACAGATAAGCACGTTGGTTTCTAGCTTTTGTTTAGAGTTTCATAAAAGTCTTGGGATTATCTAACTCACGAGGCAAAAGCATTGGATCTGAAAGACAAAAAGCACAACAAAACCCCACCAACTTTCCCTCAGGTCAATATAGCAAATGTATAATGAACATAGACTTAATGGGAGAGTCCACAGTTTATGGAAAAGTCATCTTCCCACAATGGTAAAGTTTATTAAAACCCATCAGAACCTCTGGTGGTCACCTAATCTATTGGAGTCTTGAGTCACTGATGATAACAATTTTTTATTCTCAGAACTGTTTTCTCTAACCCCCTCCCCCCCCCCAACATACACACACTGCAGCCTACCCTTCCCAGACTTCAGAGAAAGTTCACAGAAAGACAGCAAACAAGTACTGGTAATTGGACTATTACAGGCTTCCATGGATAATCTGGGTGATTCTCAGCACTGTCACCGAAAGTCTCTGCAGTCTGTAAGGAAGCTGAAAGTAAGGCACGCTCTTAGATGGATTTTGAGATGGTTTCTATTTTAAAAGGCAGCCAACCACCACCACAATTGGCCCTAATTGCTTCTCTTGTTGGCAGTCTCCGGAGAGAGGACAGGGGCTTTATGAGCAGGGAGACTCACACTCCTCATTAATAGCTCAGCCTCACCAGGTCAGGGCTGAAGCCCTGGGGGAGTCAAGTGCCTTCAGTGGGGACCCTCACAGCTCTACCTGTCTCACGGATAAACGAGAGGGCAGCCTAGGATTTTCCGTTTAGCATCCTCGCTGGAATAACCCGAATTGAGTAAAGGAGAAGAGGAACAGAGGACAGAATGGGGGTGGTGAAAATGAGGGGAAGCTACCTTCGATTAGGGGAGGAGGGGAAGTAAATGGCTACCGTTAACGCAGGGGCTAAGAGAGTTTTCCTCTAACTTGAATTGTGAGATCAGAGGTCTCATCACCTCTGAGCTACTGTGACGTTGCATTGGATACTCTCCTCCTCTCTTTTTCTCCATTATGAAAATGCTATTCATTATTGAGGAGGAAGTCATCAATTCCACAGGGTTTTGGAAGGGTCTGCCCAGGCCAGTTTCCTAGATCCTTTGAAGTTTCCAGTTTTCTTTCTCAGGTGGATTCCACAGTCTCCAACTTCTGTAATTTCTAAATTTGCTTGTATGATTTGATGAAATGAAATAAAGTAAAAAGGAATCTACATAAGCATATTTTGGGTCATTTAAGGACCACTTTATACCTCAAATTTGCTAACTCAATTCCACATGTGTATTTTTATCTTTCTTAAGTCCTAAAGGTCAAATAACATTGAAGGGCACTGATGAAAACAGATTTCCCAGTGGTATAGGAAGAGGAAAAAAAAAATACATTCTTGGGATGCCCTAAAGTGGCATTCTTAGGGGTGTGTGAAAGTATTTTCCCATCCTCTGTTTTTGTTGTTGTTTCATTTAAGGGAGCTTTGCACATGGTTATGTGAGCAACTCCCTCCAAAGACTTAAGTGTTCATTACAGAGATAAAATTCACAAAGACTTCTAGCTTTTTTTCTCTCTCAAATTAGACTCATACACATTTATATTCTTTATGTACCTAAAATAGTTACCTAGGACTTTTGCCTGATAAGACATGTAACTCTTTTTAAGTTTGTTTTTTTTTTAAATATTTTATTTATTTATTTAACAGAGAGAGAGAGAGAGTGAGAGAGAGGGATCACAAGTAGGCAGAGAGGCAGGCAGAGAGAGAGGGGGAAGCAGGCTCCCTGCTGAGCAGAGAACCAGATGTGGGGCTCAATCTCAGGACCCCGAGATCATGACCTGAGCAGAAGGCAGAGGCTTTAACCCACTGAGCCACCCAGGCACCCCAAGATATGTAACTCTTGAGACTAGAGAGTTTCCAAAAGCAAGACAGCCTTCCTGACGGTCCCCCCCTTGTCCCTCCCCCCACTTTCTGTATGCGTGTATGTGCATGCAAGTTTACATGTATGCACCCAAAGTTTTTGGTTTTTTTTAAAGATTTTATTTATTTGACAGAGAGAAACACAGCGAGAGAGGGAACACAAGCAGAAGGAATGGTAGCGAGAGAAGCAGGCTTCCTGTGGAGCAAGGAGCCCGATTCGAGGCTCGATCCCAGGACTCCGGGATCAGGACCTGAGCTGAAGGTAGACGCTTAACAACTGAGCCACCCAGGCGCCGTGCACCCAAAGTTTTATCCCTATTGCACAAGTTATAGATATTATTTGCAAAAATCCTACATGTGTTAGAAAGTATACCAAATGATCTCCATACACTAATGCATTTCCCCTTTTCACCAAGTCTAGAAGGTAAGTATTATTATTATCACATCATTTTACAGATGAAGAAATAGATTCTGGAAGAAGTTAAATGACTTGCCAAACAACACACAAAATTATTAGGAGAGCAGAAAGTCAGAGCTCCGTTCTTTCAGACACCAGTGTCTCATGCTTTCCTACATCTAGCTCTGTACAGTGTCAAAACCTCTTCTGTTAAGTTTACCAAAAAGAACATTTTAGAGTATTATGTCTCATCTAACACTGCAACTACCTTTGCATGGCCTTTCCACAGAATACATTAACATAAATAACCCACAGATCTAGACAACAATATCTGTATGAGAATAAAAAACACTGTGCTACCTCCCAAAGTGGGATCCAAGTACCACCCATGTCTAAATTACCTGAAGTGATGGTCAAAATGCTGATTTTGATGCCTATCCTACAACACCTATCCTGCAAGTATTTTAACAGACCACTTTTAAATTTGCCAATGGTGCCCTCACAGCTTACCTATTCAGTTCTCAAATAAACCAGCGCCCTTTTCATTTTAATTTGGATCAAAGTTGGTTTAGACATCTTCATTAATGTGGAAAATGAATTCTAATTTGTCTTTTTGTCAGGAGCTTCATAAATAAGGGCAGAAATAATACAAAAAGCAAATGTTCTCGGATGTCAGAGATGGCAGACAATTATTTAAAAATTCATTAATGTTAGGTAAAAAAACTACTAGAAAATACAAAAGACATGCACCTGCGGGAGAGGGTTGGAAGATCAGTTTGTGTTGAAGTTGAAGGAGGCCGGGGGGGAGGGGAGTATTAAAACACAACTAAGACAGGAAGGAGGCAGAAGGGTCTTCTGAACAAAATCATGATGGCGCAGAAAAGGCTCCAGACACTGGAAAACCTGGTGAAAGAATCCTTCCTCTCTCAGGAAACTGTAGGACTAGACCTGCAGAAACATTAAGTAAGTGTAATAAGTGTCGTCTTTAAGTGTAACCTCGTTTCTGACTTTTTCCCTAGGAACCCTTATGACTAAGTCAGATTTATTCCCCATTCTACCCTAATAGCTATGGTGTCACTTCAATCAGAAAAGAAACAAGCTAATAAATCAAACCCCAAGGAATTCCCCCATCTTTTCCCTGATTCCAAATCTTCAGAGATAAAGGGTAGAATTGTCTCCTCTCACAAGTAGAAAAAGTAGAAAAAGCAAACGTAAATATAGGCCTAAGCCTGGGCCCTTCCTTACATATTCCAAAGTCTTACCCCTAGCAGACTTGATACCTTCTTGCTTGATCCTTGTTCTGTGGACTGTATTCAATTCCAACCCAAACTTGGAGGCTTCTAAATTTCAGTTTCAACAAACTTACCCTACGGGCTGTTCCTTAGTCTCCTTTGACACTCAGCTCTGTGCACAGTCAGAATCTGATACTTTGGAAATAAAATCGAACCCGCAGTGATTCCAATGTCTCCGGCTGACGACTATTCCACTTTATCCATTCAAGTGAGGTCTCTTTTATCCTCTGTCAAGATCATGCTCTGGCCCTGTGTCTCCCCCCCGCCCCCACCCCTTTCTGGCTAAATATGGCTCTTGCCTGGACATTTTTACACTGTCTCATTAGTCTGATATTTCCAGTAGTGGAGAGAACAGAGGCATTTGGCTGGAAAGGATTATTGAAAACAGAACAACATCTGTCGTCCAAAGCAGCTGAGAGTTTTTTTCCATCTTGAACAGAAAGCCAGGATGCTGAAAGTCCAACTTCCCAGCCTTCATCACTTTGCCCAGGGTCATTTCTGTGACCTGGCAACTGTGCTAAACCCCCAGAGAAGCTGCACACAAGATACTTCTTCATATGCACCTAACAAAGACACGTTTCCGTTTTGTTTAGTTTACGGAGACACTGGGAAGCTTTCATAAAAATTTGTCTTACCATTTTTATTAACAAAGCTATCACCGTTGTGAAGCTGAAACACTTTAAAGAAGAAAATAACTCATTTTCCATAAAGCTCAGAGAAGACTGGCTTTATCAGAAGACAGAGAATTTCATGAACAATTTTAAATATTAAAGTGTTCTCTGCAAACTGATAGGAGACTCACAGTGAACTCTAAAGCTCGTCTGTGACAGGTGGGGCAAGAAGCCCCACTAGGGGACAAAAAAATTAAACCTGTGACCTGCCTCTGTGTGGGGCTAATGCAGTGCTTTTAATTTATTTTTTTGGAGCATGATAGCATCTCTTCAGATGGGAGATATGATGAAATCACAGGAGAGGCTGTTCCATGTGACTTCAAGGTTAATAAGAGGGAAGCTTGGCAATGACAGGGCCAGCAGACAGAGAGAAAAAGCTCCCTTTAAGATACAGATCGAAGGGTTAGAGTGATATCTGTGTGACATTTCACCACTGATGTTCCCGATTAATTATCAACAATTCAAAAGAATATCAGTGTAAAGAATGGGGAGCTCTTGACAGTTAAAAGGACATAACCTCATTAAATCTTTGGGATACAGCTTCTCTCAAGTCATTTCAGAGATGGGAAAAATGATCTCAAGTGTGTAAATCAGAAAGAAGTTACATCAAATTGTTAGCATCAATGTGATTTCAAAAGCATTTATTATAATAGTAGCATTTGCCATATTAGTTCTAACACATGTTCCAAAAACATGTGTTATAAATTGATTAAATATTTATTGCAAAATTGTTTGTAATAATGCAAAATTAGAAAAGAGCCAATATGTCAATCAGTAGGGGAATCACTAAATAAAATATGGTATATTCATATGTTAGAATTTGCTGTAAAAGAATGAATCTGATCTACTTCTAATACTTATATAGTATCTATAATATGTCAGGCACTATTTTAAGTGGTGTAATACGTATATTAACTCATTTAATTATCACAACAAATCTGAGAGGTACATTCTATTATATCCCCATTTTGCAAGTGAAGAACTGGGAAATAGAAACATTAGTAACTCATGAAGGGTCACACAGCCAAGCAGTTCGTCTCCCCAATCTAGGCTCTTAACAATGTGCTTTACTTTCTCTGGTCTATCTCAGCAGCATGATTTTGGGGGTGGGGGGGTGGGCAGAGGAAAGGAAGAATCTCTTAAGCAGGTTCCATGCCCATCACAGAGCCCAATGGGGGGCTCAATCTCACGACCCTGAAAAACATGACCAGAGCCAAAATCAAGAGTTGGACACTTAACCAACTGAGCCACCCAGGTGCCCCAGTAGATTAAAAAAAAAAAAATTTGCTATAAAAAAGACAAATATAATAATACTAAAATGCCATATTGGAGAAAACACAGTATCGTACCATATTGTAGTCTTTATGGATATTTATTAGAGGCCTTATATACATACATATATGCAGGTGTATAGATGTGCATATGCATATTTATATATATGTACACAAATATTATTTATGCAAGTATATGTACACACATACATGTGTGTGTCTAATGTATATGTATATACATATACATATATGCATACAGTCTAGGATTCCAGTAAAAGTAGCTTGTCTTTGTCTTTAACATTCTAATTTCTATATATTTTTTTAAAGATTTTATTTATTTATTTGACAGAGAGAGATCACAAGTGGGCAAAGGCAGGCAGAGAGAGGGGGAAGCAGGCTCCCTGCTGAGCAAAGAGCCCAATGTGGGGCTCGATCCTAGGACCCTGGGATCATGATCTGAGCCGAAGGCAGAGGCTTTAACCCACTGAGCCACCCAGGCGCCCCTCTAATTTCTATATTAAGAATTTATCTATATATCTTTTGTATAATTAAGAATTAAAGCAGGTCTATGTAAGCCTAGAGTCTTTTTTCCTACAAAGGAGGACAGATGACAATGCACCCTATTCTCTTCCAAATTAAGTATGAACTACTTAAGGGCCCCTCCTCTTTCCTTTAGACCTTTTTTCTCATCCCAATTCTCACTATTCATATCGGAAACTGTTTTTCAAACATGTGCAGTGTTTCCTAACTCTTGGCCCCCACCCACTGTCTCCAAGAGGGTCGCCTCAGCAAGTTCTTTGGGGAGGCGTCTAGTCACACCTGCTGGTGGCGGCTCCTGGAACGTGGAATGCAGAGATTTAGCTTTTGACCTAAGCCGTGGGTGCCAACTCTGATTATAAAGTAACAAGGAAATTCTTGTTTTCCATTCTGTGAGGCATGGATCTTCCTAAATAACCAGCTAGGGACCTGGGACAGGAACCGAAACACAGAGACTGATGAACAGAATCCCTGAAAGGCTCCAAATGCAATAATGAGAAGAGAGGGTAGAGAAAATGGACACCCCATCTCTGGAATGGTTATTTGGGAATACTCAGTGCCAGAGTTCACTGCCTCCACATTCCTTCCTGCAGAGCCCACCAGGCAGATGTCAGATATCTCCCTGCAAGTTCGTGCTTCCATTCCGGGAAACAGGTTTGAAAACTCCTGGGTGTCCCCACACACAGCAGCGGCCCCGTGACCAGCCAGGCACCAGAGCAGAACGATAGCACAACTCCCCAAAGCCCCTTAGATGACCTCACTTTCCTGTCCTGCTAGCTCTGTGGGAGCCTGGAAGTCTGCTTTCCCTTCCTTTTCTCGGGACACCTGCAAATACCTCACATGCAACCTGCTCTTTATAGAAACCCCCTACTTACTTGTTCCCTCCGAGTCCTTGGTTTTCTCCTCTCTGCTCATTTCCCTAGATCTTTACTACAACTTGGTGGAGAATCTTCACCAGCTGCTTTAGGGCACAACTGCCCAAGATCTCCACTGATCTGTTTTTCCCTTCAGTTTCAACTTCGCAGAAGTTCCCAATAAACTAATGTTGAACGGTACAGACCTCAGCAGGAACCCCAACCCAAAATATTGACAAACTGTAAATATCATGAAGCCAGTAAGTGGAAATTGATAGTTCAGAAATAAACGTTTCTTCTTTCATTATTCTATCTCTAACTGGCAACATAGAAGGGCTAGAGCAGAGAGAAGATGGTATGTCCACTTTCACATCTTTCCATAAAATCATCTTTTCTCCCTCTCAAACACTTGGAGGTATGAAAACTATCAGTGGGTTTTTAAAAAAATCCATGCTCAAGGACGCCTGGGTGGCTCAGTGGGTTAAGCCTCTGCCTTCGGCTCAGGTCATGATCTCAGGGTCCTGGGATCGAGCCCCGCATCGGGCTCTCTGCACAGCAGGGAGCCTCCTTCCCCCCCCCCCGCCTGCCTCTCTGTCTGCTTGTGATCTCTCTCTCTCTGTGTCAAATAAATAAATAAAATCTTAAAAAAAAAAAATCCATGATCTCACTAGGCCAGGATTCTGTGCTGGACAATCCACAGGACCTGGCAAGAGGGTGGAGTGGTGAGGCACGGGCTAACATTTCCTTAGCACCAGCTCTTTTATAGACATAGATATAAAAGAGCTGCTGTAAGATAGATTCAGACTTAGAGAGGGTAGGTAACTTGTCTGCGCCACACCCTAAAAAGCAGCAGTCTGAATTAAATCTGGGTTGGAGGGTCCCCTAAGCCCTGCCATCTTCTCACCACACTGTGCTGCCTTCCAGGACAGCAGAGTCAGCCATGAGACCAGCATTCCCAAATCCTGTCATCGTGAGAGTCCATTGAGAATCTTTTTAAAACATAAATGTTGAGGTCTTTTTTCCCAAAATGTTTATTTTTGAGGTCTCCAGTCGGACTATGGAATCTACGTGCAGTTTCAAAGGCCCCCTTGGTGAGTGTGACAATCAATCGAGTTTGGAGACCACTATTTTAAGGTATCCACAGCAAAAATTCAAGAGGCCCTCACAAATATCACATGGCTTGTTTTGAAAACTCATGATACGTTTTCCAATTACAACCTTATCAAAACCTACTTACACTTAGTTTATCCTACCACTGAGGGGCAGGGATTTGCACAAATGTATCCCTGTTACGGACAGAGCTAGTCTTCTACCCGCCTCTCCGCTCTCCCCCAGCTCCTGGAGCTTTCCCAGGACTGTGGCACCATAGGGGCTGGCCATCTAGTCTGTGTTTACCTTATCTGTGCCCTTCATGGTTTTGTAGAGGGCGGCATGAAGAAAAGGAATCATTTTAATCTGCTCTCATCCAACACCCTTTTGTATCCCTCTGATCATTTTATCTGCCCTTCTCCAGACCTTTTCTAGCTCCATTTCCTCTTTTAAGGTTCATCAACCAGAACCACATATAGTGCAGATGATCTAAGGTTTTGTACAAGGGCATTGCCCTCGGTGTTCCTGGGGGATGCGATGTAGTTATCCTAAAAAAGGCAAATCCCAGGCTTTACAACCTGAAATAGTACGGAAAATACAAAGGAAGAGGAGATAGGCACATGAATAAAACTTGCCTCTTTCCAGTCTCAGCCTCTTTATCCTTTCCTTCCTCCTCATATCTTAAAAGTTAAAAGAGTGGGGGGTCTCATAAGGGGACAGAAGAGGAGCTGCAGTGATTCCGAGAAGCAGAAATGTTCATTATTTCGTTGGTCCATATGGAGTTGAGAGTTCTAAACAAAATTCCGTGTCACTGTCTTTCTGAGTCTACTACTTCTCAGTTTCCCTCTCTTCCTTTGTCTTCCCCTCCAGTCCTTTAAGCGGTCTACTGGCTGCCCAAGGTGCACTCTCAATCACCATCTGCTCCCAAGCCCTTGTCCTCCCTACTCTCCTCCCACTCTCAAGTAGAAGTGCAAATGTGCAGGAGCAATTTTGCTGAGCCTGCAGCCCTAAGGAGCTGGTGAACTGATTATCTGATTAAAGCAATTTACTCTGAGTGTGAATGAATCTGAACCCTTCCGGAGATCATATGAATTTTGGAAGGAATTTTTCAAACCTAAAGAATCTACGATTGACATATTTTTTGGAGCATTGGAATATGTATAAGTACACAGGTGGGGGTTTCTGTTCTGAAAAGATATCTGCTTCTTTATCTTTTTTGCATACTGTTAGGCAGGGTGAGTATGTGGCTGTGTGTGTGTGTGTGTGTGTGTGTGTGTGTGTGTGTGTGTGTGTGTGTGTTTGCGTGCCTGCACACATGAGTGCGTGTTAAATTAAGGAGGAAAAAGGCAGCACAAAATGCATGCTTGATTAAGTAGAGACAGTATGCTTTGGGGGAGAGATACATGTTAACTGATGGAATCTTTTTTTTTTTTTTTAAACTCAAAGCTCACAACTGTAAAGAAGTTTCCATGCTTCAAATTGTTTCCCCCTTTAATACTTTTGCCTGCCCACAGCATTGCTTTCTTATATTCTTGTGCAGACTGGTAATGTCTTTCTGAAGTTCATCAACAATTCCTTTTGTATTTCCTTTTATATTTCTTTCCCTGCAAATCTTAGTGCCAACTGCAAATTGAATCACAGCCTTCTAGAATCTTGGCATTGGAAAGAACCTAAGAAATCATCCTGTTACACTTGTCATCCTAGTTTTAATAGGCATCTGTCATTTTTGTAGCCCATTGTCTAGTCATCTATTTTCCTGATAAAAGATTCGCCTGAATTACTTTTCGGAAACCACTCCTCCATATCCTCAGCCCAGGGGGTTTGCCTAAGTTTGACCCCATTCTCTGCGAGACAGGAGGCCCTGATTGGCTTCTGTAAGAAAACAGCTATTCTATATACCCCCGCTCTAGCCATAGCAATTGGTTCAAGGGTAAGAACAGAAGCCAACTTTTGCTAAAGAAAATCAGGTCAGAACTTTTCACTCTACTGCCGATGATAGATTTCTTTCCCCTAAATGTAGGAACAGAGGATGGGAGTTCTCAAGGGCTGCAGCCATCTTACCATCATGAAACCAACCTCCTTTCATAAAGAAACCACAAGAAAAGAGGGGAAGTGTGTCTTGTGGGCCCCACCAGCACTCTGCATCCAGCCTCTGTTTGCCTGAGGCTAGACAAAGCCAGCCACTTCTCAGCCAATAAGTTTGCCTTTTGATTAATATCATTTTGAGCAGGGTTTTCAATTGTTTGCATCAGAGAGGATCCAAAATGAAGGGCCTATGATGGGAAATGCATTTATTTCTATGGTAGCCTGCTACAGTTCTCTAGATCTTAGGAAATCCTTCTGCATAATCCTCTTCTCTGAGTCTTCTGCCTATTTGTTCAAGTCTTTTTTAAAAGTTTACAGAAATAATCAACATGCCTTTCATTCCATCATCCTTCACAACTGTAACTTATTTAACCACAATTAGCCCTCAGATCCCCAAGTTAGTTATCCATTCTGTGGGCTAAGCATTTTGAGTTACAAACTTTTTTGTATGACAAATCCCCATCCGCTGAATTATACATATTGTTATGACTCTTATTTAAACATGGTTCCTATAGAGGAATACCACGTAACTATGTAGGCTTATAGCTCTTTGTCATCCTCTCCCATTAACCCCCACTATAATTTCATTGTTCTTTATGCAACATAATTATACTCTTTTTTTTCTTAGCTGTTGTATCACACTGGTGGTAACTTTTGTCCTCCAAATAACCCAAAATTTTTTTTTCATTTGAGATGGCTGTCAACCACATCTTATCTTTTTAGGATAATATTTTTATCACACAATCAATACATATATCTTACAAAAAATTGGAAAACATAGATAAGCCTAGGAAGAAAATCTCATACCTAAAATTATCAACCACAAAAAACACTGACATATTCCTGGATATCCCTCTGTATATTTTTTTGGTTTGTTTTTAACATACTTACATATCTATATACACAAACTTTATTTTATAAAAATAAAGCATATAATAGCTTTCTGTAGTCTTTTTATCTGCTTTATCATTAAGAGTTGCATATCAATAAGTAAATGTTTACCACATAATTTTTAGTGACTGCTTAGCATTTCACTACGGTAGTGCTGTAATATGTTTGACCAATCGACTAATCCTGTTTTTGTTGGTTTTGCTCCTCTGTCATTAAATATTTTCTTGATTATTCCCTTAGACTAAGTCTCTCAGGTAGAATATTTAGTTTAAAGGTCATGAATACTTTATAGTTTTGATTATATATGTCCGCCTTTCCCTCCAGAAAGATCAAACTAATTTATAACTCCATCAGCAATATCCTGAACATCACTAGGTATTATTAAAACACAAAAACAAAAACAAAAAGATATTATTGAGGACATACATCTTTATCATGTTGATTTTGGCCCAGGAGTTTAGGCTATCAGGATTGTTCTAATGCATTATCTATATTCACCTCCTGTCACATTATCATCTACAACCGATATGTTACTTCTATGACACAGTCAATAGCATTGATAAAAGTCTTGACTGGGACCAGGCCTTGGTAAGATTTGGCCCTTTGAGAGGTCTTTCAAGGTTGATTGTTATTTCTTAAGTTAATATATGTTGGATTTAACAAACAATTGTTGTACCTCCCTATCACCCAACGCATACCTTCATTTTATCCACTAGATTAGTGTCTTGCCCAAAATAAATAAATAAAGTAATAAATAATAATAATAATCAAGATAAGCCCATGTGTATTTCCCTACCGCATCTCCAGCCAGCTCTCCCTTAAGATTAGAGTTAAGCCCAAAGTAGCAATTCACCCCCGTGATATCTTCTACTTTAAGAAAGATGAAACTGTCAGCCAAGCAAGTCAGGTCAATAATTTATCAGAGTCTGCTTTCAGTAGATATTTCAGTGTGGAAGCCCTCAACTAGACCATTTATGAAAGTGTCAAAAATGGCCCTAGGACTAATTCCTGTGAGTCTTAATTATTAGCCTTTCTCTACATACAGAAAATGTATATTGCTATCTCTTCACTTCTTTTCCTTCTTCTTTTTTCTTCTAACCAAGTACCTATTATAAACTACTGATTCTAACTCCATAGTGATTCTTTGTAATAGTTTTTATTATGTAAAGATAGTGGTAACTTTTGATGTTCTAAAAATTCTCTTAAATTTCTCAAGAATATCAGTGTGCAAAAGCATACATACTAAAGAAAGGGACTCTTCAGGCATATTCACACTGGAATGGGAAAGAGACAGAAGTTAGGCAAATTATTTAACATCAAGTATAATAGTCTTAATTTGTTCCCCTATCCATCAATCACATTAATATTTACCATGTATATCTAAGAGGTTCCAACAGTAACAAATAGAAAGACTGTGCGTGTATGTATCATGAGGCACCAAAAAATTAGGCATTTATTACTGCATTTAATAAGGTATTAACATTTTAATAAAAATAAATATATACAAAAATTAAAAGTTTCTCATTTAATCCTCAGTAAAATTAGGGTCATTAACTCAATTTTAACAGATGTGGCTATGGACCTCTAAGAGTTTGCCATCCTCCAGAGTAAATGCCAAAACTGAATCCTTAGCCCCAGCACTCAAGATTCCAAACCAATGGCAATTTGACTTTACAGGCTGTGAAATACATGGTTGAAGGCAATTCACTACTTATCACAGAATACCAAAGTCTGTGAACTAAAAATAAAAATAAATAGATTTAAAATGATTCAAAATTTAACCTTCGGTTGTATCACTCCTATTCATTGGATTCCCATGCTCCTTCCCGATATAAAAACTGGGTGAAGGTGCTGCTAGTATGAAATCATTTATATTTAATACCCAGGCTTTCTGAAGGACCCAAAAGGAACAATGGATACTGACACCACTTCAATAATTGTGTTGACTATGAATTTTTGCTGTGCCTGACTTCACTGTAAATGTTGTGGCATTTTGCCGAAATCCGGGTATACCCATGAGAATATGCTGAGCACACGAATGTCATCTGTCATATGCATCACAACAGAAACAATGACTGAGAATACTAGGCAACACTAGACAACAACCTTGAATGAGGTACACAGTGATTCATGTACTTCTCCTGAAAAGAGCTCCTGATTGAGCTATCTGGTGTGTGGAATCACTTCTTCCTCCAAGGACAGGAAATTGCATTATTTTTACATTTGAGCCCATGTATCTAGATTTTGTTTCCATGAACAGGATCCTATTGTAATCCCTCAGCTCCCTATATCCCCTGTCATTAAACTTTTTAAAGAAACAAAGTGGATCCTTGATAATAAGTACAGACACCTGGAATGAGAGAGACTTCAGAGTTCTACTGAGCAGGAGCAAATATGCCTGGAGAAATAAAATACACGGACACCTGGGGATAAAGAAGCAGATGTGAATCCCAGGATTTTGTTGACCTAGTGAGTTGAAAATACTTAAATAACCAAAATATCACAACTAGTGTTGTGGGATGCCCTTTAAACGATGACTGTTAAACCCAGCAAAGGAGTTCCTTGGGTGTGTCTCTGAACGGGTAACTCTGGTTGCTAATGTGAACTTTCAAAAACTGGTCTGATTTAGTCTATGTAGCAAAGATTACTCTTGCCAAGCTCCTACATAACTTAAAAGACATTCCTAATTGCAGGAATTAGGATTCCTAACATCATCATCAGAGAAGGCATCATCGGAGAAGGCAGTGTTTCACATAAGTGGAATTTTCTGCAGACTTAAGGCTTAATCATTGTAAGAGTCAGGTCTTTGGCAGTATGTAAATATGGCTAGCCTTACTCTAAATGGGTCCCAAATACCATGATGAAATGTAAGCTCCTGTTCCGGCTCTGACAGGAAGCAATCTGACAGCAAGGAAAAACCATGGGCTGAAAAACCTGCTAAATCTAAAGAAATCATCTCATGGAAGAGTAATAAGCTTCGAAGGGCAGTTCGAGGAGAAAATCCCCTCAACTTTGATACATGTGTAGTATACACAGCTTTGTGGAGGGGAAAATCCTTGTAGGTACAAAGAAGAAGGCTAACCCATGTTATTCCTTACATATCGAACAGTATCTCTGCTCACCAGAAATCTTGACTCTTCCTGACATAGGCAGACTGGATCAAACCCATACCATGAGCCGAGCATGGGGGAGAGTGTCACAGGCAGACCAATAGGGAGCAATGCTTAACAACGTACTCTGGGCCGCAGCTGCGAACACACGGAATATCAGAGAATTTTCTAAAACAGCCAGAGACTATCTATTCCATAAAAATAGATATCATGCCTGAGCTCTCAGCAGTGGAAAGTACAATGTAACCCTTTTTCACCTATAACTGATAAGGACAAATTTTAAAGAAGATCTGACCTCTTAATAATTGCTGAAGCCAAGGATTAGGTTTCTCTGCAATTAATAACAAGGATCTGGACTAAAGCATCCCATTAGTCCTGGGCCCACTCTGCGAGATGGGAAAAATTAACAAAACCAACATGATGAAAAAACAAGGAAAACCAGGAAACAGTGCATTGTAGCCATGTCAGAGTGAGCGAAAAGAAACAATATCAGAAACCCATTTCCTATTATATATTGCTACTGCATTCCATTATGCTTCAATTAGTGCTAGAATGCACCATATTGACACTTCAATCCGTAGGTACATTGAGACTTTTCAAGTTCTAAATCAAAGTTACCCACCAAGAATTATTCTAATACTAATGTCAGTGACTGAGAACCCTAAATGACAATTGCAGTTAACATTTTGACATGCAAAGAATATGGGGATGTGACCACCAAAATATAGGCAAGTTAACACAGCATGCTCATTGGAGTCAACTCACACAATTAATTGTTTTTCATAGGGAGATTTTATTTTTGCTTCTTTTAGAAACAAGGGATATTTTTAGATAAGAGCTCTAACTCTACATTTTAAAATAGAAGAAACAAAACAAAATGAAAACAAATCTCTGCTCTCTAGTACAAGGATTTGTTTTTGAAGTTTAATTTGCAGTTCAGAGTGGGCTGATCTGATACACAATAAATAAATAATATGTATAGTAGTGAGGATGTAAAGTATCTAACTTACTATTTCCTCACTGACTTTGTTTCATTTCTTCCCTCATTTACATGTATCAGTGATTAAGCTGACCCTTATTTTTAGAATGCCAAGCAAATTTCAGAGGAAGTATGTGAATGGTGCTTACTGATTTAACTTTTAAAGATTAAATACTCATCTTTTCATTTAAATAATCATCTTATCAATTCTCTGAATAAAGATCATGTTTTTCACAGTACTACTGCAATGAATTTAGCACTTTTCAAGGCTCATTGTACACTGAAACATTCAGAGTGATGAAACACAACGTGTTACCCTCTTAATTATCCTTCATTATACTGTATAACAATTTATATCTCCCTTTCCCACAGCACATTACATTTATTCATTACCACCTTATCAACAAAAGATATCCCTCACCTTATCTTTCCTACACCTTTGTATAGGAAGCTCCTCTGCCCTAGGGAACACTCAGAATGGTAACATTCTGTATCAAATTAAGCCCTTCCTTTAAAGATCACTGGGGCTGGGGGGGAAGGGAGGGGATGACTAGGATAAGCTATTGATGAGTAGTTCTAGGATAGACAGAAATTGACAAAATGAGCAATGAAAAGTGGTAATTTTCTTTTTTTCTTTTTCTTCCTTCCTTTCTTTTTCTTTTCTTTCTTTCCCTTTCTTTCTTTCTTTCTTTCTTTCTTTCTTTCTTTCTTTCCTTTCTTTCTCTTTCTTCCTTCCTTCCTTCCTTCCTTCCTTCCTTCCTTCCTTCCTTCCTTCCTTCCTTTCCTTTCCTTTCCTTTCCTTTCCTTTCCTTTCCTTCCTTTCCTTCCTTTCTTCCTTTTTTTTAGAGAAAGAGCACACGAGGGAGATGAAGGGGAAGGAAGAGAGAGATTCTCAAGCAGGCTCAATTCCCAGCACAGAGCACAACATGGGATAGTTCTCATGACCTGAGCCAAGATCAAGAGCTGGATGCTCAACCAACTGAGCCACCCATGTGCCCCCCAAACTGATATTTTTCAATGAAAGCAAAGGATCACATGAAATTAATACCAGTGTAATTATTTACCCATAGATTAACAGTGCATGCTTCCCTAGGATGGATCTCTCTCTCTGTTAGTTGTCAACTGGATCATACAGTGTTTTTTTTTTTCCTTTATACTCATTTGATGATGAAGAAACTGAAAAATTACAGTACAACCTAAAATAAATTCAGAATACTGCACACACTCAAACACACACATATACTCAAAACACATGCACCAATTTTATGCACAATTATTTAAATAATGTTGAAGCATAAGAAAAACTTAGAATAAATTTTAAAATATCAATTAACACATCTCATATGGCAAAAAGTATTATCGGTCAATAGCAAGATGACATGTTTATGAAAATCATGTCTTGGGGATCAATTTAATCACTTTCTATGAACGACAACTTAATAAACAGATTGTAGGGGAGTGACAGAGATGGTCTTGCTTGATAAAAATCAAGATCTTGGTCTGCATGAAATCCTATAAAGGAACTAAAATTTAAAAATTGTCCCCACGCGTTCAACCAAGTCTACACGTTTTAAAGTTTTAGAACTAAAAGTTGAGCCTCTTTACGAAGAAGTTTGCAGCAGGCTGCAAATTGTGAAAACTGCAAGCTTCATCAGAAAGAACGTGTATCAATGTTAATTAAGCATTCATTAGAAAAGAAGGCTAAGTGAGCCATGGGAAAAGAAAGGAAGTAATATCTAGCTGTTAGTAATTTAGAAAGTCAGAATAACCTGTCTTGATTAGAAGTTAAGGGTCACAATTTCGGGAGGAATACAGAAAAAAAACAGCAGAGGGATTTTTCCCCCCTTGCTTTTCATAGCTTTCATTTTAAGACTTCAAGAGCAGTTGTGCAGTAAGACAGAATGAATATTTTTTAAAGGTCAGAATATAGAAAAGAACCACAATGCGAGTTTAAGATCTCTTCAGAAGGACTGATTAAGAAGGCTATTGTAAAAAAGCTAATTAAGGCAATTAACCCAGCATCAGGCAGAGCAGCTGGTGGGATTTTCCAAGCAAAACCTGAACTAGCTTAGATGTCCCACTGCCAATGACTTAGTTCAGGATCTCTCAGCTTTTACAAAAGATAAGAGTAAATTGTAATTTAGGCCTGGGAAGGAATCCAAGGGTTTGATTAAGTTAAGAGATAATTGATAATTGCTGAGGAGAACTTAAAATTGTCTAAGTGTACTTAAAAGTAATAATGTATATTGACAGAGCCTCCCAAACTAGAAGGGACAGGCACATTTTGACTTGTTAATTTGTCTCACTTTGACATAAATCTAATATCTATTACTTTAAGGTAAACTTATCTTTGTTTTGCATAATATGAGTGGTTGGACCATTAGCATCACCTTTATTAACCCCATTGTCTAATCATAGATCATTGCTTGTCCTACACAGCATGATCACAAACCTGATGGAGAAAATTAAAGTGGCTATTCAAGTCTATGGCAATTACCTTTTAAATTTGAGTTATTTGTTCATAAACAAGCTAGAAAGAAACAGGTAAGAATGCTTTGCTGAACTCGAAAGTAAAAAGAGGCAGAAATTACTTAAGGAAAATCATGTGATAGGGACCTACAGTTCATTATAAGGAATTTCACATTTGTGGGAAAATAAAAGCCTCAACAAAGACAGCGGAGCAAATGGCCAACCCCCCAAAAAAGCCTAAGAAAAATTATGAGTCGAGACAGTTTTGGCTGAGAAAACAGAAGTCTGTCAACTGAGCTGGTAATAAAGGAAGAAAAGAATCATCCAGACTTAAGAGTCTAAGAGAAACAGGGTGCCAGCGGATGTCCAATTTTGTCAATGGAGTGGGACCCCATACTAACAATTTGATTTCAGTCAACACACATTTGCTGTCATCTTTATTGAACTATTCATAAAAAAGGAGTTTGCATTCTATTTAATGAAAGCTTCAGAGTCAATATACATTTATTTTTTTTAGTTATAATAGCTTATATTTCATAAGTACTTCTAAGTGCTTTATTTGATAAGCACTTTGTAGGTAAACTCTCACCAACCTTTTGAGGGATGTAAGATTTCACCTCTATTTTATGTCTGAGGAAAGGGAGGCCTAAGAAACCAAGTCACTTTCCCAGAGTTACGTAGTTAGTAACACTGCTGCTACAAGTCTACTTGCATGTTTTTTCTTTTTCCCGCAAAGAAAGAAGTGGTTAAGCATTCAGTAGTGTAATCAACACTTTTTTTGTTGTTGTTTGTTTTTAAGAACCTGATCATTAGATTTAAGAATTAATTTGTCAGAGTCCAAGAACTATTCTCTTGGGGTTTTAATTGAAATTGCACTGAATTTAAAATTTAATTCAGAGAGCTTTTTATAGCTTAAGACATTTGGATTCCTAACTATACATGTTTATTTTATTACTCCACTCTGTAAATGGTCTATGCCCTCCCTTAATGTTTAAGTTGTTTTTTTTTTTTTTTCATAAAGGTTGTGATTTTTAACTTTTTTCTAGTAGCTCTGAAGTTTTTGTTTCTATTCTAAGTGGATCATTTTAATTGATTATATTTTGAACTGATTATTATTGATATAGAGGACCACAACCGACTTTTCTAAGTAGATTTTGCTGGACTAGTACCATCTGGCAATCCATGCCCACACTTTCTTAGACAAGTTCCAGGGTCACCATTTACTCATTATCAAATATTCCTTGAAGAAAATCTATTAAACATAATGATGCTATGCAGAATAGTCAATAAAAAGTGATGAATAAAGACCCAGTCTTTGCTCATCCCTAGTAACTAATACATGCATAGTGATTCAGGAGGGAATGGCAAGGCATCTAAGGCTCATAAACAGTAAAACAGCGTCAAAACACACTATGCATACACAGGCATCTCTAATGCCACAGCTCTTCCTCCTGGAATGGCTGTCCACTCCTTTCTTTTTTTTTTTTTTTTTAAAGATTTTATTTATTTGACAGAAACACAGCGAGAGAGGGAACACAAGGAGAGGGAATGGTAGCGGGAGAAGCAGGTTTCCCGCCGAGCAGGGAGCCCGATGCGGGGCTCGATCCCAGGACCCTTGGGATCATGACCTGAGCCGAAGGCAGACGCTTAACGACTGAGCCACCCAGGCGCCCCTCCACTCCTTTTCCATTTAAGTTTCTATGAAGAAAAAGTATACAACCGGAAGAGCACAGCTTGAATTTCCAAAAGGTGTAAAATTCCATGTCACCAACATCCAGCTCCATAAATGGAACATTCAGAAGTCCCTGTGTATCCTTCAGTTCAGGACAGCCTCGGTAGTGTTCCAAGTCGGAACACCAGGAATCTCAGCTACGCTCCGCCCTCTCCAGACCTGCACACAGGTAACACTGACTGCGGCTGGTGCCTGGTGGCTCCTCTGCTTCCCTCCCACCATAGCCTCTTTCCAAGCTTTATTGCCAAGGCCTTCTTCCAGGCTCTAACCTCCTTGCAGAGGAAACTTTGCAGCCGTCTTCCTGGCCTTCCTGGTCTCTGGTCTTACTCCCCTCAAGCCCACCACACACACCATTACTTTGGTGTCAACACCAAGAAACCTTCCTTGAGCCCTCAGGTTTTGAACTCGAAGGGCTCCAAAATGCCATATCCTTAATTAACCCTAGTGTTCAATTTGTGTACTGTAATGTTTTGCTCCTCAGTCTGTTTCCCCCAAACAAACTTTACTCGTACGTGTATCCACAAAGTTAAGTAGAATAACCGACACCTTCGAGATGACCATTATGTGTCTACTAAACTAAAGGCAATGGGTTACAACTGCCCATCCTCTTTTTAATAGGCAATCCTCAAACCATTGCTGGGTTTTTTTTTTGTTTTTGTTTTTGTTTTTTTTTTTTTCAGGATTCTTTTCCCCTTATAGGTCACTCTTTGATCTTTATTTCAATTTGATTTTATCTGGGAAATATTGTTGGGTGACAGGGGAGCCCTAAGAGTTTATGTTCTAATTTATGGCCCCAAACAACCTATGAGGATTGATCTTCAATTGGATGAAAATGGATGCTCTAGTGTTGGTATAGGAGAACAAGGGTGTCTCTCACTGAGATGAGAAGAGGCACACAGACATCCCTGTAATGAAAATTTTAAGAATGCGGACAAAAGAATCCAGGTTTGCAGAGATAATTTGAGTAGTACTTTATACAGAGTCACTATAATCCTTATTAAATTAAGAACCATAGAAGAGGTCCCGTCTGATACAGGAGACTTTTCCGTAGTTCACGACAAATCTAATACATGGGGTCTGGTACTTCTGTTTATTACTGTTGCACAGTTTTGTGGGTTTTGTTTCTGTGGGTTTTGTTTCTCTTCTAATATCTGTGATGAGGGAAGGAAAGAAACACTTCAGAAATGAAAGATTAGTTTCCTAAATCATAAAGATGAGCTTTGTAATCATTTTCCTTTAAGCGAGGAATTAAAGGATAATAAAAGCCCTAATTAAGGACCTCATTAGTTTAACTAGATTTTCATATGCAAAACATTGTTATGAAGAACTGTGGTAGAATGGAAACACCTCCTGTCCATGACCAACCCGAAGGGAAGCATTTCTGTGGGGTTACTTTTTTGCTTCTCTTTTTCTGTCCTTTCAGGGTCCTTCCCTTTTTCCGTGACCACTAATTCTCTTCACCTTCTCCACGATTCCTCCTCCTCCTTCTTTTACTAGCCCAATATTTCAGCCTTCTTTCTTATTTTAGAATTTTCAGTGATTCATTCATTCCTTATTAATTCAACTTACTGTTGCTGAGTGTGCAATATGAGTGAGGCACATACTAAGAGTTTGGGAGGCACAGATTAACAGAGCATGTTCTTGACTGTCTTGTCCTCTGGACCATTCACTCATCATTAATCTCCATGTAATTACGTTTTTGGTCCCTCTTTTTCTAAGGGTAAAATGGCCCTTCCGGAGTGTTTTTATAAGCTCCCACATTCTTTCAGCACTCTTCTTCTCTTATGTAATTACCCCGATATTATATTAGCTACTTTGGACTCACCCAAGTTCAGGGTTGATATCGCCATATTATATCACTGGGTTATTCTATGCCCTTCATTATCAGTGTATATTAAATTAAGTCAGTAGAGGCAATAGGCATATATTTGTACAATGCTCTTTTAAAACTGGGTAGAGCTGAGGCAACTGCGTGCAAAAGGATTCCCTCTGCCAGTTTGGGAAAATGGTAATGATATATATTCTCCCTTTAATAGTATGGTGCTTTTGGAGTTAATATTTAATCTAAAACACTACAGGAATTATTAAGTGAGGGGCTAAGCATTCTCAAATTACTTCAGTAAAATCCCCTGGTTTTAACTTCAAACTCAAAATCTGAAAATTCTCCTGCAGGTGGAGTCTGGGAGTTAAAATACTTAAAATATACCTTGGGAAACTCAAAGACTAAACCAGAGAACCACTGGGACAGGCTTTGAATTCCAATCTCAGTTACAATCCCAGCTCTACAATAATTCCTACCATGAGCTTTGGTTTCTTCATTAGTAAAGTAGTAGGAATAATATCTAGTTTATGGCGTTATCCGAATTAAATGAAATGGATACTTTTTAAGAAGTATGTAGTTTGGGGCGCCTGGGTGGCTCAGTCGTTAAGCGTCTGCCTTCGGCCCAGGTCAGATCCCAGGGCCTGGGATCGAGCCCCGCATCGGGCTCTCTGCTCTGCCAGAAGCCTGCTTCTCCCGCTACCATTCCCTCTGCTTGTGTTCCCTCTCTCACTGTGTTTCTCTCTGTCAAAGAAATTAAAAAAAAAAAGAAAAAAAATTTAAAAAAAAAAGAACTATGTAGTTCATAAACAGGTCGACAATCAAAAATATTTTCTATATGTATTAACAACGAAATCTCTTCTATTGCCATATCTTCGAACCAAATAACAATTGGTTCTTTCTTACACTTTGTCAGCTTTGTGAATTCAAACAATACTATAGAGCACTGGCAGACGAAAAGCCAAATAAAACGCTTCTTTGAAAATAAAGCAAAACTGACTAGTAAAATTACCCGGTTAAATAAAGTGGAGAAACTGAACTACACAAAGAGTAAAGAGAGGAATTCGTGTTTCCTTTGGCAGTTTCACTTTTATTGCTATTAATAACAGTTGGGTGCCCACAATGCATTAGGCTCTGTAAAAAGAGCAGAAGTCGAGAGTACCTGGGCCCTCAGGAGGTATA
Source organism: Procyon lotor (assembly GCA_028646535.1). Taxonomy (NCBI): domain Eukaryota; kingdom Metazoa; phylum Chordata; class Mammalia; order Carnivora; family Procyonidae; genus Procyon; species Procyon lotor. The sequence goes on along the minus strand of CM053603.1, from coordinate 131,538,913 downwards.
TTATTGATCCAGTAAAGGCCTCAATGAAGATGTGAGCCTAACAGAGGAAGACAGAGCGGTCAGTGGGAACGAGTTCTAGAAGTCTTGGTCAGCAGGCAAGAGGGGACAGTGCTGGCAGTGAGAAAAGGGAAGAATATAGCAAATATTCAAAAAGCAAGCAGATTTCATTCTGAGCTATAAGGATGGGAGAGGTACAGCAGCCAGGGAACCAGAAAGCAGCCGATTCCAAAAGGGTCAAAACTAGAGGCAGTGGTGGAGTACAGTCTATTCTAGTAATATTTCAGGAAGAAAGGAAAAAAAGCAAAACAAAAAACCTTAGCCATCCGCATGGGTAAGTAACTGAGTATGTGTTTACTGAATGGACAATAATAAGAAAGGTGATTAAGTAATAAACATTTATTAATGCAAAATGACAAGCAATAAATACTCTCAGCACCTGATGTGTGTAATATTCAGTGTTATATTGAGCGTGTGTGTTCAATGTTCAGTGAGGCTTGGCTACAAGATAAATAAGAGTTCAATCTCTGGCCTCAAGTATGTAGAATATCAAGAATAATAACAGTCCAGATGTGTACTATTTGAAAACCCAGTATTATTAAATATAAAACAAGTCATGGCAATTCCATATTTATCACCTTATTAAACTAAAGGACAACAGGTTATATAGGCTTTCCAAAGCATCCATTTAAGACTCTCATGTCTTGAATAACCCCAATCAATATTAGATTTTATTTCACTTTAATCTATTTGGATATTTACTAATATAAGATACCGAGTGTAAATTATCTCAAAAAAATGTCATTTATTGGCTGGAAGGTCAATGTACCTTCCACATATAGCCTGAAATAGCAGCTTCTCTTTCTGCTCTTTAGCGAGTCTCTTGGTGAGAAATGGTTTTATTGAGGTTTTATTATATGCTAACTGAATGTGCTGAGTTATGAGTTTCTTTCCAGTCATTTAGGGATTATGTTTTAATAACACATGGCCTAAGAAAACCCAGCCATCAAATTCATGTTATCTACAACTGAATAAACAATTACTAGAGAATATTTATAAATGATTAATAAATGATATTAAAATGATAAATAAAATTTTTTGTCAACTTGCTCTATGACAGAAACTGTGTTAAGTACTTCGCAGGTATTAATTGCATTTATTTCTACCAACAACCCATTGAGGTAGATATTGCTGTCTCCATTTTACAGATGAGGAAACTGAGGGACAGAGAGGTTAAGTAAACAAGCAAACTGCACAACTCTACTGCTTCATTTTACCCAATTTCAAACCTTAAAAAATAGGTTCTTGGTTGAAAATTCCCTATTCTAGAGAAATTAAGTCAATAATAATCTTATCACAGGACACTCTTTCCAAAATTGACATTGAGATGAAAACAGAGGAAAAGAATAAAAAAGCAGAATGTAATTCTTGCTGAAACTCTGAGACAAATGAATAATATATACATTGTGTTATTTTAGAAAGACAGAAATAGATTTCATTTTTAATCCCTTTCATTCAGTGAAGTGAGTGTCATATCTCTCTTAACGATATTCCTCTTCTAGCAACAGCAGAGAGAATACCCAGTGTTGGACATCTGCATTTTTGCAGAGCCAGTATGCCAAAGAGGTACAGGACAACCAGCAGAGAGCTGCCCAACAAAAGTGGTGGTGGTGACAGCAGCAGATGGAAAGTAAACCATTGGCGGATTGGAAATAATCAGACATCATCCTACAGCTGGGAAATCAGCAAGAAATGAAGATGGGCTTTCTCCTCATTAAATCTGTAATTAAGGTCTCATTCTGCTTGGCTGAAATCCTGCTGTGTTGGTGGGTAATACCTTCTCTGTACTAGGGTGAGGGAACCCCTACAAATGTCAGAGTGATAAGTTAATCAAAAGGTTGCATGGAGGTAAAGCAAGGTTGGTAAGAGATTTAGGAAGAACCATAAATAATAATGACATAATTCTGATCAATTTCTACCTGCCCATCTGAATCTGATCGGGGACCTAAAGGATATGGAAAGTACTGGGGACTCTGTCAGTACTAGTTTCAATGGTAAGAATAAAAGTCAGTAACTGTTCTGCAAGCTTAATAAATATAATCTGCTGGCATATATAAAAATAATAAAATATTCCATTTGGATTACAACCTTTACCAAGACCATAAGAAATATCACAAAGTTAGATCTATGGTATATTTAGTCAAGTAATTAAATTCCAAAGAGAATTGGAGGAAAGGATTCTCGCCCTGTCACATCAGCATTTGAATGTGAAGCATATATCCAAATATTGCCAGATTTTCATAATCTTGACTTGTTATCGATAAGTTTATATTAAAAATGTGTAATCATTACTATCATACCAGTCTATACAAACTCTTAAGGTAACAACTTCTGTAACTTTATTAATTTTGGTTTAGGTAGTTCTGTTTATAGACCTATAAATTTGCTCTTGCAGACTTAAGAAATTTACCCAGCTCTCATTTTTCTGAAATTGAATGCAGCAACATTGACCTTTCACAACTTGGTAAAGTAGAGTTATAGCCTTCTCAGTTTTTCTCATTTGGAAACTACTTGAAATACCTGTTGAATAAAATACAATTGGCTTTTGAAATAACTTTCAACAGTGTTTTTAAAAACTCGTAACATTCTGGTCTTTAGAAGAGTGAGAAAAGTAGTATGTAATTGATACTATGTAAAGAGATATGAAATCCAAATGTCTGTAGCAGTCATAACATAGAAGACACTTTACCTTGGGAGAAGAAAGCAGGGTCTATAGCCTTATTTTCTTTTTATGGCTTAGACATAGGCTTAAATTCTTTCATCCAACTAGTTCCTAAATTCTGTCACCATGTAATTCTCACAGAAATGCGGTCTCCTCCTTTCACAATTGTGTAAAAAGACCCAAAAAGCAAGAAGTCTGGGTTTGGACCATAAGTATGTCACTCACTAGTTGTGTAACTCTGTTCAGTAACTATGCTCAAGTCATCAACCTTCTAAAACCATTTTCTCACACCTCAAAGAACGATAACAGAGCCATGTGTAAGAACATATAGGAAAGAGTTTTGTAATGGTTAAGGACTATACAAATGCTACTTGGCTGATGGTGTGGTTTGCAGGTTCTAAAAACCCATAATTCTTTCCCTAACAGATTTCCATTTCATTTGGAGGGCCAACACACTTGCTTCCTTAGATGTCAGACCCCAATCATTCCCCCCACCCCAAGGTTTTCCCAGAAACAAAGAATAACTCCATCATATTTTAAGGAAAGTTTTTTTGTTTTTGTTTTTGTTTTTTTTTTAAGGAGGCAAATAATCAGCTTAGAATTCTTATTATGCCATTTGGTAAAATCTGTCAGATGTAGAATATCCAGATTCCAACACATGTTCCAGAGCAAGGCTTCTCAAAATTTAATATGCTTACAAGTCACCTGAGAGGCATACCCTTAAATACAGAATTTGACACAGAAAGTCTATGGTGGGGCCTAAGATGCTGCATTACTAACAGGATCTCAGGTGATGTTAATCACTGGTCTTCAGGTCTTTGAGTGGCAAGGCTCTCCACTTTCTAGAGGTACATTCTTCAATATGGTAGCCAAGAGTGACATGTAGCTATTTACAATTAATTAAAATTATATGAATTTATTTCTTCTGTAGTGTTCACAGCACATGTGGCTAGTGGCTAGCACATTGGACAGCACCAATATAGAATATTTCCATCACTGCAGAAAGTTCTGTTGGATACCTCTGCTCTAGAACACAACAGTAACATGAGGGAAAGGGCCAGGGAGAGGGTTGCCTTAATCTAATCAGCTTCTCCACTCCTCTAAAATAGTATCTTCGTGTATATATTTGGCATCAAAGGTTCAGTCTACTGTATCTTTTACATACAAAAGAATATAGGATATAAATGACCCTATCATAGGTACACACTTGGAACTATAGTGACAGAAGAAAGATAGGTTTCTGTGAGTCTGAGCTTTTAGATAAAGACGAGGGAGACTGAATGGTAATTCCCTGCCAGCAGGAAGGAGAAGAGGGTCCAATGATATCCAATGAGAGAATGACTAAGATCCAGCCTTGCTCCTCTCAAGGGAAGAGTGAAGTGATATTAATCAGCACACTATTGTATACAAAGAGGGTTCTCTCAGGAGAAGAGCAGCGCATCTGTCCCACTCAAACATCAAAGAGGCCCAGCAGCTGAAAATGCTTGTGTCAAATCTCCACTCAGACTCTTTTTCTCCTTGCTTTCCTTTCCTGGTTCATTTGCTATTCTGTGGGCTGTTTAGCAATAAGCCCTTCATCTGATTAACATTTCAAACCCATTGTTGGTCTGTGCTGACTTAAATGAACTAATCATCATTAGTACTTCAAAACCTGTCTGGCTATGCCTGCAAGGGGAAAAAAAGAAAAGAAAAGGAAAAGGAAACAAGCCTGACTCATTAAATAAGTCACCCATAAGTAGTTGGTCAAGACTGAAACAAAAGCAGAATCCTGAGTATTTTAATCATTCATCAAGTCATGGACACAGATGACTAGAGAGGCAGAAGAGGGGCCTTGAATATGTATATCCATAGGTGTATGCATAGGTATGGCATGGACCCAGATATAGGCATAGGTATAGATACATCTCCCCAGGACAATGGGAAGATGAAGAAAGGAAACTTGAAATCCTATTTATTCTCTTTCCTCTGATTTCCTTTCCCTGTAGGAAATATTAATTTATGACTCTGCTTTCAAAGCAAAACTTGTTACAGAACTAGTTTTTTATTCTTTTTGCTTTATCTATTTCAATTGAATTGTATTTCCCAAAGTAACTGAGGTGGGTCATCTTTTTATTTTACAATTGTGTTGATACTGTGTTACTTTTACTGTTTTGCATCAACGTAAAGAATGCAGTTGACCTAGTGTCTTATTGGGACAGATCAGCCATTAACCTGGCTTCACCAGAGTTTACTAGAGGAGATTTTTTTTTCTAGATCAGACTTTCCAAGAAAATACATGAATTATTTATTCTACTTGATACTAAAGTTTTCATCATAATACTATAATTCTGAGGCTCAAAAAAAAAAAAAAAAAGAAAAGAAAAATCCAAACTGTTTCCTGTGCTTGCCTGTAAGACACAGAGAAGTCTTAAAGCATGTTCTCCATTTAAATGGTGAATTTCAAGCTTAAGAAAGAACATTTTTCTTTCCTGTGAGGTCAACATTTCCCATAGATTGCACAACTCTGGTGATATGGTTATTAGAGTGTGGGTACTGCAAGGGAGATGACCGAGAGGGTACAAATTCACAGCCTTCCATGTCACTGAGTCATATAGCGTGTACCATATTCTGTTTTCAATTCTCTTTCAATTATTTGATCAAATCAAGGAGAAAGTCTCATTTTGTGTTTAACACCATTTCCACTTGCCAATCTCCTCTTCTAACAAATAAATCAGCCCTTAAGCTCAAAGCGTCCTGAGGCGAATTGTATCTAGCTAAAAGCCAGTAACTTTTTTTTTCACTGAATCTATTATTTTTAACATCTTTCTTTTATGCTGTTTTTTCTATTCGTGGTAGCAATAAAATGTTTACTAACAATACATTAAAAATGTAGTACCTAAAGAAAATATTAACCTTCTAACAAAGCAAGTACATATGGCAGAAATCATGAAAAGTTAGTACTAATCTGAAGCACTCTTCTGGGAAGATGAGGAAATGTCTCATTCTTTTTACACAACGGCTAGTTAGGGCTCAGAAAGGTCCCAGGGAGCACCCAGTGAGTTGAGTGGCAGGAAACAAGCAAAAAGCAGCAACAGCAGAGGGTGTGCTAAGGGAGCAGAAAGAAGAAAATAAGAAAACATGCTTGATCCATTCTCACTTAGTTGATTTCAACAGGGTGAGTTGCTTCAGGGTTGTCACTAGCTCTTCCCAAGGGTGAGTTTTTAAGTGTCCTCTTGGTATCTTTGGAAGGGGGTAAGAAACACAAGGCTTATTAACTATGCTTCATCCCCGAGTCACTGTGCCAGTTCCTGACAAATGAGACCAAATTCATTCTAGAAGGAAAATCTGTAGAGCGTTTTATCATTAATCACCCTAGTGAGAACATGAAATACCAGTTCTCATCTATGGGTAATTTGTTAAGATAAAACCCCTCATTTATGGGGTGCCTGGGTGGCTCAGTGGGTTAAGCCTCTGCCTTTGGCTCAGGTCATGATCTCAGGGTCCTGGGATCGAGCCCCGCATCGGGCTCTCTGCTCAGCAGGGAGCCTGCTCCCCCCTCTCTCTCTGCCTGCCTCTCTGCCTACTTGTGATCTCTCTCCTCTCTGTCAAATAAATAAATAAAATCTTCAAAAACAAAACAAAACCCCTCATTTGTGTTTAATCAATAACCTTTTATTAAATACCTACTATTTATGAAACAGTCTGTTGGCTGCATCGAGGATCAGAGTGGTGTCCTGATACTCAAAGTGTGGTCTGTGGCATCACCCTGGTGCCCTTGAGCAGCCCTGGTGTCACTTGGGAACTCTGCAGAAATGCATATTCTCAGGCCCTATCCCAAACCTACTGAATGAAAACCTGCACTTCTAAAGCGATCTCTGTGCACATTAAGGTTTGGGAAGCTCTGTTTTAAGATATAGAGACTGTCTTCAAATAGCTCAAAATCCCAGTTTGGAAATGATGCTGGCACTAAAATCATGAAGTAACAACAAGGGATAGTAGTTAGTATAAATGGCATGATGTGATTTTAGACAAGATAATGATCTCTAAAAATTGTGGAGGAAGACAGGAACTATTTCTGAAATTCTATCCAGAATTACAGGACAGAAGCCTAATCCCACCTTCACAGTATGGCAATGATTTTTAGGCTAAGAGAGGACAGAGCTATATGCATGTCATCATAAATGTACAGATTAAAAATCTGTATCACCAGAGTGAAAAATGCATCTTGGGAATGTGGAAAAGTAGACCCAGTGGGAAGTACAGGGCAGTTTTGACAGGCAAGCAAAAGATTTTATTTTTTATGTAAGAGGGAATATATGCCATCTCTGGAAATATGCAGACTAGGAAGTCGCAAAAGTAGAACCAGTCTCTTGCACATAATAAATGCTCAGCATTTGTGAAATTGAGTTGGTTAAACTATATGTTCAGGGGTGATTACTCTAGTCCCATGGTGGGTAAGACAAATCACCAGGGTGGTGGGTGGGGGGGGTGGTGGTTTGCGGAGAGCCAGGATGGCGGCATCTATAAATATCCCTGGTGCGGGATCAGGTGCCTTGAATAATGTCTGTTTAGCAAAAGAGAGGCAAAGGCCCTAAAAACAATAATTACATGTAAGAGACTAATATAGCCAAACTACTGTATCACAATGACTATGCTGATTTGAATTTGCTTCAATTAAGGAGCTCTTTCATTGAAATAAAGTTTCTAAAAATGTTACTTAATGGCACTACTGCACTTCTGTTCAATTCATTCAGCTGAAACCCATGTGCTTGTTATGTCTCCTTTTATTCTCATGTTCTATTGTAACTGGAATGACAAAAGTGAGCGTAAACTATGGCAGTTGAATCCAGGAAGCACCTTCCCTTCAAGTGAGACCGTATGTGTGTCAGCCAGCTCTGAGCTGTGGAGCCCCTCTTGGGTTTGAAAGCTGGCCAGACACTGGTGCTGTTTGACATCGGCCTGTGCTTAACTTCCTTGATTCCCAGTTTCTCTCTCTGTAGATGGAATGAGATCTTATCCATTTCACCAGACCATTGGCACAAGGCCTGGCACAGAACTGATCCTGAAAATAGGTGCTGCTATTAACATGCTGGTCATTACCATCCATACCCGTCTCTTCACCTCCCCTCTTCCTCCTCCTCACCATTGTCATTGACTGGATCAGAGGACCAAACCCAAGGCATTTTAACATATCCTTTTCAGCTTAAGAACAGGGCTCTGCTTCTACACCAAACCAAGTTTCTATATTCTGTAGTTAAGCCACAAAACCTTTCAAATAAAGGAAGAAAAGAGAGCATTTCCTTTCAGCTGCTCAGCTGTGTTCTGCAAACGTTCAAGTGCCCTCAGCGACCAGTGATGTGCTGATGCAGGAACTCACATGTCAAATGTGGGCAAGGCTATGAGCACCTGAAATTCCTTTCCTCAACTCTTTTTATCCTCAGGTTAGATCCTACCCTGTGAGTTCCACCCAGCTTTACCAATCCTGTTTTCTGGTTGTTCTCTACTTTCCTTCCCCTCTGAGCCTTCCTCTCTAAACTTTAGTGTTCTTGATGCTACAAGCAAACAAACCCTCCCCATCACTGCTCCTGCCTCCTCTAACACCAACCCAGACTGCCCACAAAATTACTCTTTCTCCTCAAGAGAGGAGAAAACACAGGAACCAAAGTACCTGACTCACATCTGCACAAACATTCCATAAATCCCAGAAAGTCTAGAGCTTTCTAATGACTACCAACTCTCTAGAGTTTTCCTAGGAGATCTAAAAGAAGCTTCTGACTCACAGTAATGATTGCCTTTCAATCAAGTCTCTGTCTGATCTTTCTCTAGCACTCCTGGTAGTTAAAAACACACACAACTGTCCTCTCTTATAAACAAAGAAGTATTTCCTAACTCACTCATAGATGAAAAGGTTTTTCTTTGGAAGCCACTGAGTGGGGTGAGGAGTATAGTTGGTGGGAAGGACTTAAGTTAGCATTAGTGGCATATACAGAGTTTAATCTATGGCACAGATTCTGGTAATCAATTTTAAACCTTCAGACATTGTCTAGGAGTGAACACTGGTTCTAAAGAACCAGTCAGAGCCCAGAGGAATCTCTTCACTGCTCATGAACCACCTACATACTATAAAGAATCACAGAGTTCTACGTGGCAATCTAGTCCAAAGTGCTTATTTTCCAGTGGGGAAGGAGACCCTTGACATGACTTAACCAAGAAAAGTGAGAGCCAAACACACATTTCACTATATCAGAGATTCTCAAACTATGTTGCATGAGAAAAACACAGAGGGCTTGCTTTTCTCACAATTAATGAACTGAAGTAAAGGGGCTGGGTGAAAGAAGTGAAGGGGATTTAGGGGACTTAGTAAAACACAGGTCTCTGAGCACTACACCCAGAATTTCCTTTTTTTTTTTTTTTTTTTTAGGATTTTATTTATTTATTTGAGAGAGAGAGAGAGAGTTAAGAGGGAGAGAGAGATAGGGCACAAGTGGGGGTAGGGTGCTGGGAGAGGGAAAAGCAGATTCCCCACTGAGCAGGGAGCCCAATACAAGACTAGATCCCAAAACCCTGGATCATAACCTGAACCAAAGGCAGATGCTTAACTGACTGAGCCACCCAGGCACCCTGGAATTTCTGATCTGGATGATCTAGAGTAAGGTCAGAAAATTTGTAAATCCCCAGGTGATTCGTATGCTGCTAGCCTATGGACCACATTTCGAAAACGACTTCTCTACATCATACCGCCTCTCAGTCACACAGAAACATTACAAAATGCTCACTAGAGATTTTTTTTTAAATAATCATATTAAATACTGCCGTTTCTTAGAAGAGAAAAATTTTTGGAAAACTGAATTACCAACTACATTTTACCATCTTTTCCCCATTCTCCAGCCCACTCACTTGTCATGATCTTCATAAAATCCCATCTTGTATGTACTCCCCAGCATGTTTTAGCTCCATGTCGGTTTGTCAAAATCACTTAGTAGTATCTAAAATTAAACTAAAAGTTATCATTGCTTACTTTAAAAGAGGAAGCTTTTTAAGATAAAAGAGCAATACCATTTGCTTGAAAATATCATACTGTGAACTTTCCTACATTTTCCTTAGGATGAACAAAGGGAAAGTGTTGATTAAACAAAATGGCTTTTAAGAAGTAAAAAGGCTATGTTGATAGATTAAGAAAAAAAGCAAAGAAAAAGGGAGGAAGAAATTGAATATTTATGAGCAGCTATGCAAGAACTCACATGTCAAATGTGGGCAAGGTATCCAACCTTGTATCCAACACCAGAGAGGTATCTCCATATATTTTCACATGAACATACAATCTGCAATGTTTCTTGTACAGCAGCTTGCATTTTCTCTTAGTGCTAGGAGACAGTTTATACTCTGTGTCCCGTTCTCCCCATAATGATCACTGTCTCATCTTATCAACTGCATGTATGCAACATATATGACCTGCACAACATGCCAATAGTCTTTACAATAACCCTTTATTTCAGACATAGAGATAGCATTTCCATGACTAAGCAGTCAAAGAGAGACAATTTACCCTAGGTCACACTGCCATTGTGTTCTAAAATAGGAACTATTTTGGAGCACCTGGGTGGCTCAGTCTTTGAGCCTCTGTCTTCGGCTCAGGTCATGATCCCAGGGTCCTGGGATCTAGCCCCGCATCTGGCTCTCTGCTCAGCAGGGAGCCTGTTTCCCCCTCTCTCTCTGCCTGCCTCTTCTCTCTTTCTCTGTCAAATAAATAAATAAAATCTTTTTAAAAAAAATTTAAAAAATAGGAACTATAACCTAGCTTGTCTGAATCAAAGTCTACAGCTCTTTTCAAAGGATCAAGGGTCCACAGAATGCTATGCTGTTTTCCTTCTGTACTGGACACTACACCTGAGGCTCTAGGTATAAGCAAAGTGATCCATGACCGAAGAACTCGCAGAAATCCATCAGCGGGGGTGGGAGGCACACATGTGAAATACATCTCTCCCTCCTCCTCTCTCATCGCAGTCCTGCAGTCTTTCAGTGCACCCTGCACATTGTCCTTGCTGGAACAGGCACAGAGGAGGGGCAGAACGTGAGTTCAAGAGGAGGGAAGGGGAAGCTTTTTAGGTGTCCACCCTTCTTGCCTCGCACACACCCCGAGGATGGCTTATGGGCACTGCCACCGTCTCTGGAGAGCTTTCTGGCGTCTCAGATCCATTTCCCTGAAAATCACGAATACTCATGTCATTCTCTGAGCCGGTCAGCACAAAGAAAAGCAAGGAAAACTAACTAGCTGTACAAAACAGCTCGCTGCCAGAAATCCGAGAAAGCACATGACAACACAGTATCTCAGGTCTAAAGAGAGGGTTCCAAGCCAAGATTTCTGCATCTCACTCGACCACCCAGCCAATCAGCATCAGGGTTTCCACTCTCAGACACGTGACCCCTTTCCTGGGACGCTCAGCAGTCTTCCAGCACATGTTCCACGTGCAGGCTGAAAGCGGTTGCTTGCATTTCTCTTCCGGTGCTGAAGGCCAGTTTTCACTTTCTATTCCCCACGCGTGAGGAAATAGAGACCAGTACCTGTATAACATGCAATAGTAATAAGGGTATCAGAACTCTGGGCCTTTGTTTTTCCGTGTTTCTGAAAGGAAAACTAATGCGGGGAAGAAAGGAATCGATAGCAGAAATAGCAGGTAGGCGCACACATGAAGGTATCAGCTCAGCTGTTTGATGTTAGTGCTCTGTGGTTGAAGCAGCGTGCGACACTATCGTGGCATTTCCTCCTGTTCCTTACGGAGTTCAGTGCAACTTAGCTGTTGGCTACGGAATTGAATTCTGAATTGAATTAATTTACTTTTGACACAGCCAGTATGGCACAGTGTGAGATGAAGCAGATGCTGATTTAAATGTAACATTATGAGTCCCTGGGTCTAATATCTTCATAATAAGGAATGTTGCTGTGGACATAAAGGAAATTGTATTTGTGTGTGCTCAAAACCCATGCAGGTCGGAACGAGAGCTTCAGAGTTTATTAAGTTAAATGATAGATTGAAGAGAAACAGAGTTAGAGTTGTATAAATATTAAGCAGAGTTTTTACCACTTCTGTAAGTTCCAAGTGTTAGATCTGAATCAAGTAGAAGGAGGGGTGCCTAGTGATTCCAGCTCATGCTTACAACTAGCAGAAGTGACCATAAACCACAGGAAGTAGAGATGACAGCTGAGAGCCAATAGGCTTGGCACTAAAGACTGACAGATTGGCCAGATGGCGAACGTCAGTCAAGTACATGCCATATTTTGATTAGGATTATCTCTTAATACCCTTGATAACTCTTTAAATTCTATAACAGAGACAGATCTTTATATTATACCTACATTTGTCATTTTTTTCCATTAATAACATAATAAATCACTTAGCAGTGAAAGAAGCATTTTATTTATTGTCAGTAGACATTTTACAGTCTATGGTCAAAGTACTGCAGTAATACTTAAAATTGTCTTCCAGAGGTAATTCTAGCATAGTCACTTACAAAATCTTGCTGTTTTAACCTAAAGACAATCATCTTTCTACAAATTGTTACCACTTTTATCTCTAGGTCATAGAGGTCGTGATTTTATCTTTTTTTCTTTTTTCTCATAGTCCTTTACAAACTAAATTTTCACTACAGTTTACTGTGCTAACTTAATTCAGTCTATAAATTCAACAAGAAATTAGTGAATAGCTAACTTATTTAGGGGATGAGAACATATTTCTTTTAAAGATTTTATTTATTTATTTGACAGAGAGAGAGAGAGAGAGAGAGAGAGATCACACGTAGACAGAGAGGCAGACAGAGAGAGAGGGGGAATCAGGCTCCCTGTTGAGCAGAAAGCCCGATGCGGGGCTCGATCCCAGGACTCTGAGATCATGACCTGAGCATAACCCACTGAGCCACCCAGGCGCCCATATGGGATGAGAACATAAAGAAGAAAAAGATATAATCTTGGCCTTTAAGCAACATGAACTCTTCAAGGTCAGATTTAGTCTATCTCTATTCCCATGCTAGCAATTCCATTTTATTTATCATTATTTTGCAGACACACTCTCCCTCAAGTTGGCTCAGTCTTCTCACTCCACTCAAAAACTACTATGTTAATTGCATAACTCTCATGTCTCCCCTCTGCCTTGAAAGGCTGCTTCTACTTGTCTGTATCAGTTAGGATAGACTAGTTTATATTTGGGTCACAAATGACCCCCAAATCTTACAACAAGAAAGATAGCTTTCTGCTCTTGCTACGAGTATATTATGGGAATAGCTGTGGTCCTATTCCAATGGGAAGCCTTTATCTGGAACACTGCCAGTCCTGTAGCAACAGGAAAAGACATGGTAACAAAGTATGTAATGATCCCCCAAGTTTCCTCTAGGAAATGGCACACATTTCATTGGCCAGAGCAAGTCACATGGCCAAGCCCCACCCAGCCCGCAGAGCAAAGTACAATCCTCTTCCAAGGACTGACGGACAGTGACTATCTACGAACCATAATCCAGTTGACTCCTTTGTACCAACCTTACTTATTTGGCAATTCTCAGCTCAAATCCTGCTATTAAATATTCCCATTTCAGTTCTCACTGACCTTTCTAATGTTCTTCAGTGGGGTCTATCTGTAATACACACACACAAGCATTTATCTATACTGTATTATCTTGCAATATTTTAAAATAATTTTATTTTCGTTGCACTTGTCTTTTTCATTCAATTGTAAATTCTTTGAAGGCAGGGATCTTGTTTGAAATTTTTCCCTTGTATATACACATAGTTCACAGAACTCACAGAATGGAATACTGCAGAGATTGCACTAGCCTTGAGTGTTTCATGTTGATTGGCTTCAAAAATAACTCATCCTATGCATGTACTGAGTTTTAATCAAGGCAGCTAAAAACAAGACTCTGCCCTCCTCAACTACTTTAAAACTGGGTAGTTGTAACACAGCCTGCCTTTGTAACAAACAGGAAAACTATGTTATATATAACATTACCATAGAATTTGTGTCAAATGTCAAAAATACATTTAACATGATACAGAAAAGTAAAGATTGCTATTATTTTAAGAAATATAGAACCTTCAGGTGACTTTTCAAGACAACACCAGGATAGGAAAAATACAAAGTTAAAAAACCATGATCTAGAGAATAATTAGGCTGAAGATTATAGTGAAAGAAGAAACTATAACTAGGACACTTCAGCCTATATTTAATATAATTGGAGAAAAACTGTTCCCTGCACATGTGTCTCACATTAGATCCAATAGCATATTTGTCAAAGCGCTGCGCGTATTGGCTGTGATTCTGCTGCTTGTAATTAGAGAGGCACTGGGTGCATCAACTTGTATATCATCTACTGTTTAAAAAGTGTTTGGAGGATTGATAAAATAATTTGTTTGGTAGCTGTGGTATTCAAGGGGGAACACAATGGTGCCTGATACAAATGTGTTGACCATGCGGGCTTCAAAAAGGATGTGCAATTAAGAAATGGAAACAGAAGCAAGCAGATATGTAACAGCATCCAAATTTTAAAGATCCACTTAATAACAATCAGCTGAATATATCAGATGTATTTAGCTCCTTGAAATCATTTCATTAACCTGAAAATTAAGCATATGCTGGCTCCTGAGTAGAGGAACAAGGGAGACTGGTTTGCTCCAGAGATTGGTAAAAGCACGCAAAGCTATTTATCTTGAGATTATAGGTCTGGCTTCAACCAAGAAGCTAAAGACGGTTATTGCTACTTTATGGCCCATATGAAATGAACTATCATTATCAGTTTAGATGCTCATTTCAGCAGGCTGTCACCATAATATGGGTTTGGATAACCCTAATGGATATGTGGACAAATGTCTGCTTGGAGAGGTAATATAGTGTATTGAAAAGAGCCCTTGGCTGAGAATCCGGAGTCCGTGTAACTCTGCCTCTACCACCTAACATGGGTGTCTCCCCTCCGGACAGTGTGGGCAGGGAGAAAGGGAAGAATTCACATGACTTCCCCAACCCCCTCCCGCCACCAAACCCCTCTAGCCTTAAGGTTGGATAGTATCCCATGCAGTGGAGTTCCTTTTGGCTCTTCTCAACAGGAATGTTGTCCTAATCTTGCCCACACTATCATCTAAATCATCCCGGGCCTTGCTTTGGGATCTTAGATCTGATTCTTACTGCCTTCCCCTTCAGATAAAAGGGATATGGTGTCATCTCCCTTTTCCCCTCAAATGTCCTATCTACAAACTGGCCCTTAATCTAGGACATATTCTTAGGCCTAGTCATATGGCTATCTCCCTTATCAAGCTCTTTTCTTTAATCTATGATATGCCACCAACTATTACAAAAGGTACAAGGAAATTGACTGAAGTTAATTGGTTTCAAATAAAGTTTTCAACAAGTAATGCTATACCTTTTCATGCAATACTTTATCACTTTGTTTAAAGAGAATAGGGTGTGATGAGTTCTGAGTCCCTATAATTCTGTTATCCTTAGCTCTTTGGGAGGCTCACAACTCTTAAGAAAAGAGCAACAAGCAGGATGGAACTGTGCATCAGTACCTAATTACAACCTAGCTATAGTCCTCCCCTTCACTGGCTATTTCTTGCTGTTTTCAGTGGAAGCTCCGTGTGTGTGTGTGTGTGTGTGTGTGTGTGTGTGTGAAGTGAATATGTGATTTGTAGATTATTTAAAAAGATAACAGGGCTTACCTTTTTTTTTTTAAGTTTTTAAATTTGAAACTTGATGACTCCGGGATTTAGGATAAGAGAAGTGGATGTGAAAGCTTCAGCTCTAACCTGGCATCATGATGCCAAGTTGGAGGTGTTGGGCGACAACTGTATTCACAGGTGACAGGGAGGAGGGGCTGGAAACTAACACTCTTCAGAGCTGCCCCTGGCATGACTCACTGCTGCCTTTCTGCACACTGGCTCTTCTAGTCCTCACAGCCTGGCAGATGGAGACACAGATCCAGGAAGTTTTATCACTTGGCTAAGGTTAATAGGGCAGAGCCCGATTTGTGCTCTGTGAGTTTGACTCTGGAGTTCTTAACCATTCAGCTTTCCTGCCTTGTAATGCTCAGTGTAGGAGGTAGAGGAAGGAACGAGCTTTATCTCTATTTGTCTGGCTTCAAAACTCATGCCTTTCTCCATGAGGCCAAGCTTCCTTCCAAAAGTGAATAAATGGAGTGATTGGGGTGATTGGGGGCAGAGTAACAATAAACGTAAGCCGAATTCCTCCTCCCAGCCTACCTTCCCCTCCCCTCCCCTACCCCTGAACAACCTGTCTCTGGCGTCCTGTGCCCCACCTTAAAGAGAAAATGGATCAGCTTAGGAAAATGCCCAACAGCCAGCTTTCTTCAAGAGATTTTGTATGGGGGGGGATGTTGGTGGGAGGTGGGGCGAGACGTCTCAGCCCAGCTCTTCCACTTGCCCATTGCACCATCTTGACTAAGCTACACAACAGCAATGGGTTTCAGATTTTATAGTTTTCATGTGAGGACACCAGACATGATATAAATTGTTAGTTTTCATCCCCCTGCCCCCACCAAAAGCCATAGAATCCATTGTTTAAATGGTATCATAGACCCAGACCCAACACTGGACAGGGACATAAGTGACTCTCTCTGGGTGACAGAGGAGTTGCTGCCACCTCTCATCTTACAAGGTGCCTGAAAGGGGCCTCCTCTGTGCGCAGGTGCAAACACCTGGTTTAGACCCCTTATCATCTCTAAGCCACTTCCCAACTTTGATAGCCTATGGAAGTCTAGGATCTCTTTGAGAATTCTCCGGTAATCTCCTATTTGTTAATAAAACTATCTCTGTCTTCCCTGAAGAATTCTAATCATAAACCTTGCAATTAGTCTCCTTTGAATTGCAGATCTGATTTATTTAGTTTTAAAAACACTACAACATCCAGCACTTGAGGCAGATTTACTCGTCAGTTCAGAGGAGTGAAGAAGTGGACTTTGATCCATTACCACTGTGCCAGGAATTGATTTTGGGGAAGGATATGTGATTATGGGATAGAATGTGAATGGAGATGGTTTGGGTTGACCTCCACCCTGGTTCTCCATTTGTGTGTGGTGCTGCATGAGTGACACGAGGCGTGAGGAGTGCTTCATAAGATGTAAAAAGAACTGATTGATTTATCGATCTAAGGAAGACAGTCTCCTTGACGGAGACATGCTGTCAAACAGTGGCAGGATGTGCTGCTAAAAGCCCTCCAGATTGATTACCCTACCTGGCACCTGATGCCTCGTCACTGTGGCAGGTGAAGAGTGCTGGAAATGTACTCACAGCTGCATTAATAAGATAGGAGAAGAACAAACACAGAAGCCTAGGTCAGGCAAGGCTCTGGCTGAGAAGAGGGATTCCCACTGCTCTGAATTTCCTCAACACAGAAAGTCTCTCAAATGGTGTGAAACGCACAGGCTGAAAATGAGACAAAATAGCTAATCCAGCTGCAAACGTGTGTGGCAGCAGTGACACCTCCGGCTTCTGAAGTTCTATGATTTGGTTTTCCCATCTGTTACTACTTCTAAAATTTGACAATTCCTGTTTGAATTCTCATATAATTAGAAAATGCTTTGGAAATGGTGTAGTAAGAGATACACCTGGCATAATATGCAAAACGCTTCTCCTTTTAGCCATGCTAGAGAATATCCACACATAAACACTGCCACATCCCACCACGTGGAGCAATAAAAAAATTTAAAAGGAAAACACACACACACACACACACACACACACACACACACACACACACACACACACCAGCAGCAGCAGCAGCAACGAGATTTAAAAGGCGCGTGCGCACACGTTCCTGGAAGTTTTCTTTAACACAGGCTCTTCTCTCTTTTTATAGACAAATCATAGCCAAAGATCAAACACCAGCTGGTAATCAGGGAAGGCATCTACTCACACTATGTGGACAAAAGTAGTGGGGGAAATAAGTCAATTATAATGGTGTTGAAAGAAGGTATTGATGCTATTATTTCTCAGAAGACCAGCATAATCTGTGACAGGTAGAGTCACACCCTTTTGAAAGGAGACAATCCAAAGTCTTGAAGTGTTAAAAGAGATATTAGCCAGCTCCAAATCCTGAAAGAAAATTGGAGTTTTTGACATAATGTTTATGTGCTCAAAAGGATGAAACGTGTAGCTACAGATGCGAAGCATCGAAAAATGTTACTGCAGTATTAGGACTAAAATAAAAACTGTAGAATTATATAAAGTTTGATGCAAAAAGACCAGAAAGTTCTCAATCACCTTATTTTACATGTAAGAAAACAGAGGACAGAGGTTACGAATTTCCCTAAAGTCACACATCCTACGAGTGGTGAAGGAGCTGGGCTTTGAACCCAATCTCCTGACTTTTGAGTGCTGTGATCTCCCCACTGTATTATGAATGTACATTCAAACTCCTCCTTTACCCAGATCTTCGAACATCTTTTAAATAATCCTAAATCTTCTCTCATTAATAACAACAAAAACAACAATACTAATAAATAAAAATTACTCTCCTGTAGTCACAATATCACCAACTCCTCTTCTTTCACAGTTGGAATCTACTAACATAACGATCTTGCCAGGAAGGGCCAATTACAAAAGGCCTCTGTCCTTGAAGGGGAGATGCCAAAATCACACATGGGGCACTCATCATCATTCTGGAAAATGTGCCCTTTCATTGTAGTGGCAGAGATCGAAGGGGTGAGGTCATGTCAGATGATGGTCTTGGGAAGCCAGGAAGTCATTAAGGTGAAGCTAATTTCTAGCTCCATGGAAATAAAATCTGGCAAAGGCAGCAGCACACTTTACCAACCAAAGTTCTAGAGAGGGACTGGGACAGCTGAATTAGATCTCTAAAGATAACACTTTAGATTACGGTGAAAATAACACTTGTGAGGCAACAGTTCTCGGCAATTTCACAGCCTCCTGAATACTCCTTCTGCGCAAGGGTTTTGTAACAGGGGATCTGTGAACTTGGACGGAAAAAGAATCTGCATCATTGTTTCCAGTAGGCCATAAATGAATTCAGCATTTCCTTCAATTATGAGTGTATCTAGCAAATTATGGTAGGATTAAAAATACCTGGGATGTTGTCTTCATCAGAAAAACAGATATTTTCAGATTACCTTACTTCAGATAATGCAGGTTTTCAAAACATAATTCACGCCTTCCCTTATTTTGAAGTTACATTATAATTGAACCCATTTTTTTTTTCTTTTTTTGGTCTATGTACAATTGTTGCACGCTCCATCTGTTGAAAAGCCCATCCTTCCCTAAATGCTGTTACATTTTTGTAAAACTCAGTTGAGCATACTTGGGTGCATATATTCTGGGTTATCAATTCTGCCGCATTGTTCTAGGAGTCTACACTTCTGCCAGTACCATAGAGGCTGGATTACCGGGGCTAGGGGATACATCATGGAAACAGGTAGATGGATTCCTCTCAATTTCTCTCTTTCAAAATTGTTTTAGATATTCTTGTTCCTCTGCCTCTCAATATATACTTTAGAGCATCTTGTCCATACCTACTAATAATCTTTCTGGCATCTTGATAGGAATTGCACTGAAACTGTTTTATCGGTTTAGGGGAAGTTGCCATATTTAGTATATACTAAGCCTTATCATCCATGAACACGGCATGTTTCTCTATTTATCTATTCCTTAATTTCTTTCTTCAGTGTTTTATAATGTTCAGCATATACGTTCTGAATAGGTTTGATTAAATTTGCATCTAAAATTTAACTTTTGAACAACTATAAATAGTACTGTATTTTTTATTTTATTGCCTACATGCATATTGCTAGTAGATACAAATATTGATTTCTATCAATTGAAATATTGATTTTTTTTTAATCCCATGCCCATCATTAACTCACTTATTAGTTCTAGGAATTTTCTGATAGGGTCCTTATGATTTTCTACCAATACAATCATGCTGTGTCCACAAGGGACAGTATTATTTCTCCTTTCAGAGCTCAATAGTTGTTATTTCCCTTTCTTGCTACTGTACCAATTAGAGCTCCCAGTAGTACACTGAATAAAATTAGAGAACAGATATGCAAGCCTTATATTAGGGGAAAAGTACTGTCTTTCACCATTAACCATAGTATTAGTTGCAAGGTTTTTATAGATGTTCTTTTTCAGGTTGAGAAAGTTCGTCTCTATCCCTAGTTATCTGAGTTCTTATCATGAGTAGGTGTTGAATCTGGCCAAATGCTTTTTCCATATCAATTAATAAGATCAAGGGACTTTTCTTCTTTAGCTTGTTAATATTGACAGATTATACAGACAGATTTTCAAATATTGAACCAATATTCTATCCATGGAATAAACCCCACCTAATCACAGTGTATAATTCTTTTTATAGGTTTCTGAATTCTACTGGTAATATTTTATTAAGGAATTTAGCATCTATACTCATAAAAGATATTTTTCTGTATTTTCCACTCACATAGAATGAAAATTTTTTGTTCACTTTTTTTTTTTTAGCTTGGTTGTATCCGGAAAATGCCGGCATCATAAAATCAATCAGGATGTCTTCTCTTCTGTTTTCTGAAAGATATTTTGTAAAATTGCTGTTAATTCTTCCCTAAATGTTTAGAAGAATTATTTCATGAAACTATCATATCCTGGAGATTTATGTTGGAGTGTTTTAAAACTACAAATTAAAATTTAATAGTTATAGGACTATCAAATTTTCTATTTCATATTGAGCAAATTGTAGTAGTTTGTGCCTTTAGAGAAATTGGTCCATTTCATCTAAGCTGTCAAATTTATGTTTGTAGAGTTGTTCATAGTATTCCCTTACCATCCTTTATGTCTGCAGCATCTGAAGTGATAGCCTCTGTTTCATTCCTGATATTGGTAATTCATCTCTTCTCTCTTTTTTCTTTGTGGGGAAGGCAGTGAGGGAGTGATAAGTTTTGCAAATGTTTGCCAAAGAACAAGCCTTTTGTTTCATGACTTGACTGTTTTTCTGTTTTCAATTTCTGTTTTTATTATTTCCTTCTTCCTACTTCCTTTAGACTTATCTTGCTCTGCTTTTTCTATGTTCTTCAGGTAGGGGCTTAGATTATTGATTTGAGAATTTTACCTTTTCTAACGTAAGCATTCGGTGCTGTACATTTCCTTCTTGGCACTATTGTAGCTGTGTTCCACAATTTTTATAAGTTGCCCGTGCATTTTCATTCAGTTCAATTTTTTTTTCTTGCTCTTGGGACTTCCTCTTTTTTTTTTTT
>CM053603.1:131347652-131517478 GCA_028646535.1 Procyon lotor | reverse complement strand
ATTTTCTGTTCCTAGAATTGCTGTTCTTATTCTCTTCTCTCTCCTGTTGTGTTTGCTGGCTTTTAGAGTGGTTTTCTACTTCTTTAGCTGGACTTCTGGGTCCTGGTGCTTTCTGTGTGTCCTATACCTCCGCCATCTTGCCAGATCTCTGGGACTTCCTCTTTGAACCATGCATTGTTTAGAAGTGTGTTGTTTAGACTCTGTTTGGAGTTTTTCATGCGATCTTTCAGTTACTGACTTCTAATTTGATTTCACTGTGATTAGTGAACACACTTTATATGATTCCAGTTCCTTTGAATCTGTTGAAATTTGTTTTATGACCCAGAGAACTTACCACCATACTGGTCTTTTCATCTCAAGGTGCCTGAGTGGTCTGCCCTCCTCTGTCTACCCTTCAGAAACTTATGTCTCTTTTATATATAATGTCCAAAGGGTTTAGTTGTACTTAGTGAGGGAAGAGGGAAAAGCACATCTACTTCCTCTTCCCAGATGTCAAAGTCTGAATTACTATATTTTTGGTTTATTCATTAAAGCATTATTCTGGGAATAGGTCCATTGCCTGTATCAAACTGTCGGAGGAAGTTGTGGCCCACAGAGGTAAGAGACCCTTCTCTCCTTCTCTATATTTTTCTCATAGAGTGAATAACCCACAGCCACTCCGTCTTTCATTGTCCCTGTAGCTGACCAACTGACCAGTCTTTGACATCAAACCCATTCATCATATCCTACCTATGAGGTGAAATCAAATGCCTACCACAGCTCCCGACTCTCATGTATTCTCCCACCCTTAAGCCAGCTTCTGTCCCAATCTATCTCCTTCCTGACTATGGATAATGTATTTGCTTCCCATGTGCATGGACATGTGCATTGCCTGACTTCAAACACTACCATGACCTAAGCCATAAGCTGGACTCAAGGTCAGCTTTCCAATCCAGGAGCTTATTAAAATCACCATGATATTTTTGGAGTGGGTGAGGTAGAAAACTAAACCACTCTACTTGAGCAAATATAATTTAAAAAAAATCATAAGTCAGTGAAGTTACCATCTTCAAGATACTGGAGGAAAAACAAGATTCGATCATTCCTTTTGAGACATCTGTTCACAAATGAAAATAAACATCTACGGAACTTAAGCTTCAAAATCAGTAGTGGGTCAGTGGAGTTACTCTCAAACTAGCGACATGAATTTCAGTGGAAATAAGGGTCAGCCACTACCGCGTGGTCAGGTAATTCCATAGGCTCTTTCTGCAGGGAAAGTCCTGAAGTTTGTCAGGACCTCCAAAAGGCTCTTTTATGGATAAGCCCTCCTAGTGGCAATTAGCACAGTTTCAGTAGCAGAGATGAGGAGGAGAAAAAGGGATAAAAGAATGGATGGATTAAAGTAGAAGGTAAAATCTGTGTCAGCCAGGATGAAGCCTGTCATATAGACTCACGCTCTTAAGCCCCCAGGAGGACACTGTGGCAACTGGAGAATTATCAAGTTCTGAAAATGAGGGTATTATTCAAGGGAAATATTTATTGATCTCAAAATATGGAGTGTGTGAGATTTATGATTGAGAAATTATATTAAGTAATTAATTTATTTACTTACACAAGTGCTGATCTTGGATTCCTTGTAAATTAAGTTTACAACAAGGACAGAGTCATGGAAAGGACAATCGTGCATCTCTGCAAGGTTAGTACCTAAGTCAGGAAGTGTTTGGGGCCTAAAACTTAGACCACCTGACTTGGTTGGATGCCCACCCATCAGTTCTGTGTAATGTTTAATAGTTGCTTAATCTGAGGTTGAGAAGGTTTATCCAAGTAGAAAAAAAGGATACTGGAGGTGAAAAAGTACTAGACAGATGTATAATTATTCTCTATCCCTCCATCTTGGGCACTGGAATTGTTTACATTGAGAAATTTAAGATGCACTTAGAATGCAAGCTGTCCTTTCCCTTGATAGAGGGGAAATATGGCCACAATGTTTGACTATAGCTGCAATCCATGGACTTAGATAACAAAAGAACTTAAACTGAAAAGGCAGGGTGAACCAAAGGAAAATATGGCAAATTCCCATTTACTAATTTTTCCCCCCAGAGGAGAGGTTTTCCATCTTCTTACAGCAATTCTGGATACCAGCTGATGACACGGGCACCTGGGGCCCAAACTACACAATCAGCATAACATCCTCAGCCTCCAGTGGCTGCAGAGTGAGGGTGGTGGGCACAGGTGGACAGAGAGAAGTGGAGTGGCTATGCAGATGAGAGTCAGGTAACAACCATGACCTATCCCCCTGTCGCCTGTGACCATCACTGCCTGGCCACGCATCCAGACTAGAGATTGTGACTCGAAGTCCATCCAGTCACATTCCTCTACTTCCTGGTTCATAGTCCAACTCCAAGCAGCTAGGAAATAATAAAGTGAGGACAGAATGGCTGCTAGAAAACATTACCTGAGAAAATGGCTTTGTGCAATAAACGGGCTCAAAATGGGACTGGAACCTTGTATTACACAATCACAAAGGAAAGGAAAAACCATGGAGCTTTCCCGTTGTTCTCTGTTGGACTGACAGAAGTTACTGAAGTGGCCGAATGATGACACGAGTGCCAATATCACTACCTCGAGCTTGTTTTCGGTTATGTCCAATACTAGATCCATATATGATAGGTAATCACTAGGACATACTCGTTCAGCAAAGAAGAGGTGAAAAAGACACAGAGATTGACATGGAACTGTTCCTCAATCAGAGCACTGCTCATTTCTTTGTTTTTTTTGTTTTTCTGTTGTTGTTGTTTTTTTTCCAGATTGTTTCAGACAAGTGGGAGCAAGCCCGAGGAGGTGCACAGGGCTCCTCTCAATGTGGCTATATCTTCCACAGCCCCCCCCCTCACTTTTTTTTTTTTTAATCAAAAGGTCTGGAAATATCTCTGCAAAGCAACCTTTCCTCGCACTGGCTTCTTGACCCAACTTCATTTAACAAGCTGTTGCTGCGTGGAAATGTGGCAGAGCGGAAGAGGACGAGAGGATGACAGAGATGGGAAGGACAGAAATAAAAACCATTCCTGTAGTCTAGTCTCCCACCATTGCTGCACCTTGGAATCGTGGAAGACTCTCTTTCCTGAGCTCTCTTTACTGTAAAATACAGGGAAGATAATAGACCTGGAAAAGCCAGAGATTGTGAAACTCTACAGAACATGATTTCATCAATAATAGAAACTTTCCCCACAGCTTGGTGGAAATAAAATATTAATATGCCCAGTTTTAAAGAGGGAAACAAGACTGTATGGTGGAATGTTTTTCATCTTAGATTGATACTCTTGTTCATACATATGTCCTCCAGTGAATTCCATGGTTTCTGTCCTGTCTGCCACCCTGACCTGGGGACCTGTAGCTCAGTCAGGAGAGAGAAGCCATGGGCTCCTGGGCCCGTATACAACCTGACTGTGATTCCGGGAGATGCACAGGATGTCATTATTTTCGGTTTGGATATCCTCCAAGTGCTTTCTTTAACCTTCCTCAGGCCTCTTTCCCCCTCATCTTTTCATACTGGATTGTGGAGTTAATGTATTGCTCATTCGCACCCCTCCAACAGGGTCTTCACTTGCCCTAAAAGATAAGACTAGTTGCTGAAAAGAGATTGTAAAAAGCGAAAAGATTTAGGTAGGTCTCATATCATCTCAGCCCAAGGGAAATGTTAATGTGTCTTGATGGGACGTCATTAAGTCTTTATGACGGTATAAAAGCAATAGTAGAACCGGTAAGTAAGACATAATATCCTTCAGATCAAATTTGGAAAGCTAGTCTTCAGGAACTCTAGTACTTACGCTGGAACATATGCAGGTACAGGATCATTTATCATATTTGTATGTTTCACTATGCCCCTCCCCACAAAAAACCTCTAAAAACCACTGGCAAATTTCATTTTAGTAGTTAATATTTAAAAGTATCATGAGTCTGTGATAATTGAATATGTTTCTTGTATAATCATTGGAAAAAATGCACCTAATATATATTTAAAGAAACTTATTGATATTAAAGTACATCACACCATAAATCTTAGATACATGCAAATGACACTCAGATTTACAGAATCCTGGCCTAAAGGAACACCAGGGAATGTCTGATCAATTGGTTTCAAACTCATTTTTGAAGAGCTGTGGAGCACTACTGAAGGGCCTCAGGCCTCTGGGGTGGGCAGGACAGAGAGAAACAGACACCTAATAAATAGGGCTCCGAGGTTTAGTTTGCTTCCACTGGGGAGGCATTACTTTTATCGTTTTTATACTATATTACAGTCCAACATCAAAAAAGAAAGTCAGAGACATACCCATTGAAATTATCCCCTCTTGAGGCACCTGGGTTGGTTGGCTCAGGTCATGATCCCAGGGTCACGGGATCTAGTCCTGAGTTGGGTTCCCTGCTAAGTGAGGAGTCTTCTTCCTCTCCCTCTGCAGCTGCCCCCTGCTCCTGCTTTCTCTCTCAAATATTTTAAATAAGTAAAATCTTCAAAAAAAATTGAAATTATCCCCTATTTTTGGAAACTATCTTCCTTAAATCTGTGGGGAGGATTAAATGAAATGTCATAATGTGGAAAATAATAACGTATACATGTTAAAATAAAAAAGTAATATAAATAACATTTTTGCATAACTGAAAAGTTATTTTTGCTAAGTTATAGTGTATATGGGTATCACTGAACACTATGGACTCCCAACCCTGCCAACTTCCGTGTCAGGATTTTACTAAACTTAAAATTGCATTATCATATCTACAAAATTAACATTCTAAATTGCTTAAAATAAATATGTATGGATGTGCACCTGTGTATTGGCCATGCAAATTAGCACAGGCAAATATGCCTATAGATTAAAATGAACCAGGGTGCAGAATTAAATGAAATCAGTTGGTCAATTTAAATTTTAATAAATTCTACCACTCGTGCAGATTTAGGTTAAGTATTCATTGTGATTTCTGAGAATCTTCCACCCT
Source organism: Procyon lotor (assembly GCA_028646535.1). NCBI lineage: Eukaryota > Metazoa > Chordata > Mammalia > Carnivora > Procyonidae > Procyon > Procyon lotor. The sequence continues at coordinate 131,512,507 of CM053603.1, read as the reverse complement.
CGGAGGTTTCAGATACCCTGAGCTGTGGGGAACAGCCTGTGAGAAGCACTGATAAATGGCTGCTCATAGGGTTGCCACAGCTCCTGAAGATGATCTTGTAAAAAAAGACAAGAAAACAAACACGCTCATGGAAATCACGGAAAAAGCACTGATAGAAGGCATTATGATGTATGCGGCACAGAACAAATTTACAGTGTCCTTGCAACCCAGAAGTTTACCAACTGAACAGGCCATCTATCAGAGGACACATGTTAATGGGATTTTAAGTAGCGCATAGGAGGAAGACCATATCAGTATCAGAGGACAAGAGTTGTTGCAGCCAGAAATGGCATTGGTAATCCTATGAAGTATTAACAACCCAAATGCCAGGTAAGGACAGGTAATAACCTGACTTAGTGAAGTGGACTGGTGGAGACAACCAAGCTGGTAGACTCTGGCAAAGGATAAACAGTCTAAAAGGCACAGCTTTTCACCAGGTCCAGCCTGGTAACCAACCACTAAGAATTTACATGACCCGTGTTTATCGTCATCAAGGAAAGCTAAATCCAAATTTGATTTTTTTTTTTTTAACTCTGCACTTAATTCAATAACTAAAACACCAAGGATCAAAGGAAACAGGACTTTGATTTGGAATCACTGACTCCTATGAATACAGAGTTTGTAGCTAAGAGAACAGAGCTCCAGAGAAGTAAATGGCGCCCACGGGCTCCTAAGTGGCCACTTGCAATTTAGGTTTTTAGCTCTTCTAACCCATAAGCAAATAATCTGCATCTTGGAAATCACAAAGGTGAGGAAAAACTCCCCTCTGTTGTACTTTTATTTTCCCTTGATTGCTGGAGGCCTCAATGATTGTCCACTGTGTTCCTGGCTCCTCGCTTTTCATCTTAACACTGGATGGGGCAGCTCACTGAAGGCTTTTCTGCAAATGAGCCAAGGCTTTCTTTCTTCACCCTACTCGGTCCCCTTCTCTTTGAGAGTATGATGTCAGCACTCTGCTTGGGCCAAGAGGAATCCATCAGGGCCCTGAGGGCCAAGAAGTTACCTCTCCCAACCAACCCCTTCTTCTATATCAAATTCCAGAAAAATCATGTCCTCCCTCCCACTGAAAGAGTTACAAGTTATTTTAAAGGTTGTAGGTCAGAACATATTTGAACAGCCTTCATTTTTCATCTCTCATCCATGTGCCCAGTTTTAAAATGGTTCCACTTTAAAAATATTTTTATTTTGCTATTTTCATTTCCACTTTTTGGCTGGCATTCATCTCTGTCAAAGGAAGGAAGCAGAGAAGCAGTGTTATACGTGTCAGATGGAGGGAATCTGCTAAGTGTCATTGAATTAAAGACAACGGCCTATATTCCGCAGCTGTTATGCATGAGCACGCCATCTTGAAGAACAAGGTTAGGGTTAGAGTAAATTATTCCTGAGAAATAGCTTGTGCAAACACAGCAATCTCTATTAATTTTTTAATAAAAATTAAGCAACGTTCTTTTTCTAGCTCATCTCTACGTAAACCGGTGTCTTGCCACCTAGTGTCACCTCTAGAAGTCACCTAGTCATATTCTGCCAACTGAAGAGTATTACAGTTTGTCAAGGTGGATGCTGGGCTCTGTAGCAAGTTCCTCCTGCAAATAGAAAACACACAGGCCGACAAACAAAATGTGGTATTCTAGGCATTTTTTAGTTTCCTAGAAACTTATGCCTAAGCTTGGGAGGTGAGTCAAGAGGATCATGTATTCTAAAAATACCTATAAAGTTATTCTCCTAACTCCTCCTATAATGTGAGGTTAACATAAGGGGTTCAACTGGATTTTAACCACTGAAAGAAGTTACATTTTTCACTCCTTTGGAGTCCTCCAAGAAGACCATAAGCACTGACTTGGCTAGGATCATGCTAGGTTTAAAAAAACTACAGGGAATGTAATATAGTCTTCCACTTTTAAGTATAAAGATCAAACATGACATATAAGAGAGTATTTTGACAAGATGGAAAAGATTTCCAAATATTTGCATACTTGACATCGAGTATGATTTCCTTTGATTGGTTGTGCCTGAAGAGATTCCCTAACTAGGATGAAGACATGGGAACAGAGGGTAGAATTTGGTGCAGAGGGAAGGCCATGGTCAGAGGAGAGCAAAAGAGAGGGAGGCACCAGATGTCTAGAATACTGAGAATGCCAGGTCTGGTCAGCTTTGGCCACATGCCTTCATGTGAGGCTTGAGGGAGGAGTGGGGCAGAGTAGGATAAGCCTTCTCCAAAGAGGAATGGTAGGTTCTACACTGCGTCTTATTTTTGCTACAAAGTTCTTATTCCTCATCTAGGAAGCTCATCGAACCTATTTCATATTAGAAGGTTAAAAATCGTATAGAAAAAAAGTGATATATAAAAAATAATCACTTGAGAGACAAAAGAGCTAAGAGTATCAGTCTTTTTCCATAAAGCCACTACACCAGTCTTCCAGGTGGCCACTTGCTCTACTTCCGTTTACCTCCCTCCCCTGAGTCCTCCACAGGTGGCCAACGCAAGCATTAGGACCTAGGTTCATTGAGGCCTTAGTAAAGGAATAGCATCTGTAATGCTACAGCATTTCAATAAAAGAAGGCCACAAATCCTGCCAAAGAGGGAGAACTTCCCATCGAACAATGCAAGAGGCAGTCACGACTGCTAGATGCCCAAAGAGAAGTCCCTCTGGTTGACCTGGGCATGGCCGTCCTGAGTGTGCAGGGCCAATCTCTTACTAGAGACACCTAAGTTTCTTTCAAGATGGGGGTTGATTTTAAGCACAGAGCTAAAGATGCAGAACTTCAAGCAAGAGCAAAAGAACTTTACTGATATCTCTGAAATTGCCACTGAGCCAACAATAACTCCTGGTAAACCTGACTGATAGATACTGAGTCGCCGGCTTAGAGTATAAGCTCCATGAGACCAGAAGACTTGTCCATCTTGACCATTGTTTTATACCCCTGATTAAGCACAGAACCAGCACACTGTGTTCATTTCATACGTACCAAATTAATACAGCAAAGGTTCAGGATATTTATCTAAAGTTCACATTTATCTAAAATTCACTAAAACTGAATTTTAGTTTGAGTAAATTTTTCTTCCATGAGCAGCCAGGCTTCTCTTTCCCTCCATCCTGTACATACACAAAATACACAGTGTTGTAACATAACCACTTGCTGTAATCAAACCCTAGAGTCCTATAGAAATTAAAATTTCATGAACATCTTTGCCCTCTGAGCTGTCTGGAGAAGTGGCCGTTATCTTTCGAGAGATACAACCCATAAACCACTGCACGGAGAGCATCTCCATGCCTGGGTACGGTTCACCTGGGATGGGAAGCTTCTTTCGGACACATCTGCCACAAGGGATTTGTTGGTGCTGCAAATACTAATGAGTATTCTAAAAATGTCTGGAGCTCTTTCCATGATGTGAGGGAAATGCAAGAAGAACATCTTCCATAAACATACTTCAAAACTGGTAATAGGGGCACCTGGGTGGCTCAGTGGGTTAAAGCCTCTGCCTTCGGCTCAGGTCATGATCTCAGGGTCCTGGGATCGAGCCCCGCATCGGGCTCTCTGCTCGGCAGGGAGCCTGCTTCCCCCTCTCTCTCTGCCTTCCTCTCTGCCTACTTGTGATCTCTCTCCTCTCTGTCAAATAAATAAATAAAATCTTTAAAAAAAAAAAAAAAAACTGGTAATAAATAGAAAGGTTGTACTCAGTCACATACAATCTAAGTACATTTTCAATATACATAGATACACAGCTTTAGGCCTATTTCTCTAAATGTTTAGAAATTCTAATAAGTTTTATAGATATTGATTTTAAAATATGGATAGTTACTAAGTTTAAATTTCTATTTAGACTACCAAATCGAATATGTTGTTATCACTAGGTTGGAAAGTCACAAAAAGATTATTCCATTTTTTCCATAGTAAGTATGATTGATTTGACAGAAGTGCATCAAATATAATGTGAACTAAATATTATTTGCAAATGTACCGGACAGCAACATCATAAGAGACCAGGAAAAGGGATAAAGTATCAAACTGAATGATATAAATTGAAAATAAATCCATAGGTACATTAGTTAATTTAAGAATCTGAGAGCCGACCATAAGCCAAGCATTATGCTAGGTGCTGCACGTAAGACAGAGAGGAAAACAGATGTGGCTCCTGCTGCCCGTATCCTACAATCCAGTGTGAGAGATGGGTTATTAATAAATAACTGCAAAAAGGTGAAATTTCAAAATGCGGTAAGTGCTCTGAATTAAAAGTCCGTTTGCTAGTTGGCTGGTGCAAGCTGGGCAAAGAGACAGAGGCAGAAAGCGGTTTATGGTATAGCTCAGAGGTTAGTAGGTCATACAGGGATCTGAGGCTGTGACAGAGACTTTAGTCTTTATTCTCAGAACAACGGGAAGACATAAAAGGTCGGTAAGCGTAGGTGATCCACATTGTAAAAAGACTTCCTTACTGGCAACATGCAGAGCGGACAGGAATGTGGCATAAATAGAATCTGGGAGATAAGGCTAGAGGTTTTCTCCCTGGCCCAGATGCACTAGGACAGTAGTTTGGAAGGAGGGTGGTTGTGGGGAGGGCACAGAGGAAGAGAAGCACATGGATCTGAGCAACGTTTGGTACATCAGAGTGGTGTGCTTCGGTTCCCTACTGGGTGTGAAGGATGAAGCAGGGAGGGGCCGATGGTACCTTCAGGATGAAATAGGCACCCTGAGCCACTGGCAGGGAGAACCATGCCCTCCCAGAAAAGATATATCCCAACCAACGGTACCTCAGAATGTGAATGTACTTGGAGATAGGGTCTTCACAGCAGTCATCAAGTTAAAACGAGGTCATGAGGCCCTAATCCTACTGGAGACAGGCCCAGAGACAAGGCCATGTGAAGCCACGGAGAGAAGACAGCCATCTACTAACCAAGGAGAGAAACCTACTACAGACTCTTCCCTCAGGCCCTGGAAGGGACCAAATAAGCCCACACGCTGATCCTGGAATCCTGACCTCCAAAACAGGAAGACAATACATTCCCGCTGTTTAAGCCACTCAGTTTATAGCACTTTGTTACCACAGGTCCCGCAAACCAATAGAGGCCCATAAGAAGTCACCTAAGTGACTTCTTTCCACAATGGACACGAGCTTGGGAAGTCATAAACAAGGTTCCTAAATACTGCCACCCAATTTCTTACAATGTGAACATCTTACATAACCAAGGTGGTACATTACTATTGACTAAAATGCAGACTTTGCTCAGATTTTACCAATTCTGCATTTAGTCACATGTCTCCTTAGTCTCTATTTGTGATTGTTTTTCAGATTTTCCTTGTTTTTGCATGCCCCTAACAGTTTAGTAGAGCACTGGTCAGCTATTTTGTAGAAGATCCTCAAATTGGGTTTCCCTGATGTCTTTGTTTCCTCAAGATTCTGCTGTGGTTTTAGGTCTCGGGGAAGAATATCAGACCGGCAGAAGTCCCTCCTCAATGTATCAGTATCAGAGCCACATGATATAAACATAAGATATCACTAATACGATTAAAATAGTATCTGCTAGATTTTGCCATGGTCAAGGTACTATTTTCCCTCTCCACATTCTATTCTTAGGAAGTGAGTCACTATGTCATGCACGCATTCAAGGAGGAGGATATACAGATTTTTTTTTTAAGGCTGAAAAAGAAAAAAAAATGACTCATCCTAGCCCCTCTGTTTGTTTCTTTATTCATTTTTACTACTGGCCTGACCCACCTATCATCACTGCACTAAATCAGCTAGCTAACAGAGTGCGATCTAGTTGGCTGTCTGAGCAGAGTCTCCCAGGGCTAAGTACTGCTTTTACATTGCAAGAAAATTACTAGTGACTGAAAGGCAATGTAGAGATTGCAAGGCAGAGTAGAAGAACAACTGCAGACACTGGAGAAATTAACTACATAAAAATTATTTGCAAATATTGCCTATGAGTTAGCCGCTAAAGGTCAGTAGATGTTCTTGGATGACAGCACCTTCAAAATAAGGGCAGGGAATCTGCTAAGTTGTGACAGTCTCGGTGAGGCACGGCATAATTACTAAGGGTAATTGAGAGTGATGGTGAACAAGAGACATGGGATCCACTAATTCAAGTGATGAGAAAGTGTTCACTGAGGTTCTCATCTCACCAAGTTGCACAGTATTTTGTAAACTGTCAAGAGTGATTTGCAGCAGTCGCTTTAACTGCTAAAACCACCTAGCAGCCCAACACAGGATGGGTCCAGAGTCATCATTTGCTGCAAACATTTCATGGTCTTAATAGGGAACTAAACTGCACAAAACTTAACTGGGATTGTGAAGTTTACAGAAAAATGTATTGGCTTAGGAGTTACCTGACTAAAAGTTCCTGAGATTTCCCAAATATTTTTCCAACTCTTCTTGACTTCTTATTTCAGACTCTAATATGAATCCAGGGACAAGATTATGAGGAGAGTATAGCGGCCAGCCCAGAAGAGCCATCATATAACCTTACATGATGATGAGGATATGTAGATAGACTCCACTCTGCCTTCAGCTTGAATTAAACTCTTTATGTTCATACAGATTACAGAACTCTCCCATAATATGGCTCACAATGACAGAATTTAGCTTAATTTTAGGTCAAAACTTGTTCTCAGAATTTAGCTTTATCTTAGGTCAAAACCTATTCCCACGAACTTAACAATTCAAAAAATTAAGAGCACCAGAAGCTAGCCAACATATAATCTACCCAGAATATATTTCCTTCTTGTTTCCCAATATCAATAGTGTAAATAAATGTACTCATATAAACTCAGTGATATCAACTGTTCTTCTCTTTTATGTTTTTATATTATTTTTTGATAGGGGATCATTGATGGAATTCTTTCAATATGAGACCTCTTGAAAAACTAAGTTTAGACAGTTATATTTCCTTTTTTAAAAAAAATGAGAATTGGAGCAACAGAACAACTAGCTCACAGTAGGTACTAAAAGAATCTGCTTAGTTGGTAAATTATCAAAAGTGGTAACATAAATAATTGTCAGATATTCCTAACGTCTGGGTGTACATTTTTTTCCAAACTACCTCAATTCATATTGTTCCTCTTTTACTCTGGGAAATAGAGCCATATTCAGAGCTCAAGACTTCCTGAATGTCAGACATGAGCATAGACCTGGATACCTAGGGGTGCACTGAATGAGTCAGACTTCTGGAGCTCTGTGCTTTCATTTATTGATGTAACTTGAGCAAAGGAATTTAAACAGTAATGGTAGCAATTCCCCTCTTCTTGGCAGTTAAGTCAAGTTGACCTAGAATATACTCTCCTTCCCCCTCCTCCTTCCTTATCTTCTTCTCTGGGGTCATCCTTATCATCACCACCTTCACCATGACTCCCTTCAATATAACTTCCCTTATCATCATTCCCTGCCTCTACCCTGACTATCAGACTTCCCCCTCCTCTTCCTTCTGAGCAACCTATAGAAGACCCATTCCAAGGAATCCAGTACCGCAGTGGTGTAAGAAAGGGAATGAATCAGGGCGCCTGGGTGGCTCAGTCGTTAAGCATCTGCTTTCGGCTCAGGTCATGTTCCCAGGGTCCTGGGATCGAGCCCCGCATTGGGCTCTCTGCTCGACAGGAAGCTTGCTTCTCCCGCTACCATTCCCTCTGCTTATGTTCCCTCTCTCACTGTGTTTCTCTCCGTCAAATAAATAAAATCTTTAAAAAAAAAAAAAAAAAAGAAAGGGAATGAATGTTTCAGACAATGGCTTGTGAATGGTCTGGAGTCTGAAGACCACCACCAGGGGCTCTAGAGCTGTTTTACAATATCTTCTGAATGAGAAATGCGGACCCTTTGTGCACTCATTCAATGTGCTTTGAGGTTACGTTAAGGTTACCTTTTCCATTTTTTTTTTAAGTTTATTCACTAAGAAGCATCCTTTGGAAATGAACTGTTATGATAATTGTGAAAATTTTGAAAACCATCTAATACTTTGGCTAAGAAGACAAGAAATGAGGTAGATGAAGGAAACATAGAGTCCACTGATTATTCCCAAATTCTCAAGTTGTACAAATTATGTACAGTAATACAGCATTGATTAAGACATGTAAGGGCCTCTGCCCAAGTCTAAGGCTATGCAAGTATTTCTCCAGACATAGTAATATTTAGCCATCTTTAGAAGATCATTTCTCAGTATTCTGGCTTAAATCAATGTTTTCTTCTTCCACTTACTTATCTACAACTTGTTATATGATCTCTATAAGCTTTACCTAAGTTACTGCCCACTTTTATTGGTTTTCCTTTATAGCAACATTGTGGTTGAGCCACTCAATTCAGGATATATTTACCACAGGGAATAACATCAAACTCGTGTATACTGCAGAACATACCAAAAAGCTGGTATGGATATCCAGAAGCCACAGGTAATCAAACAAACAAAAACAAACATGGATCTGACATTCAACTTATCTCAGTCTGACACTAACAGGGAAGAGGAACAACGTATTATAGCTGAGCTTCAAAGTTATATTTTTTCACCCAACACAAAACGATGGAAAACATTAAATGATATCCCGTTTTATTATTTTGTAATATTTATACTACACAATGAATATGAATGTATACCTGAGTTCCCAACATATTTCAGAAGTGAGAATCACATTTCATGATGTGAAGGAATGTGATAATTAGGAACATTCTGATTTTAATAGTAAACTGTTGTACACTTAACCAACTGGGTCCCAAATTGAGCAATGAATTTATAAGAGATAAAAAGAACAATAAAAGGTATTGCTGTAATGACGGTCACCAATTTACTGACTATATCATTACCAAATAACTTCATGGTGTACTCATGAAGAATAAAAGCTCATGCTGCTCCAGTTTCAAAGGCTATACAAAATCACGGCTTTGGGAATTTTAAGGGATCAATGCCAAAGCAGTATATAAGAGTGCTCATGTGTATTTGCAATATATTTGTCTCTAGATAATTGACAAAAGAAACTATATATGTTCAATAAGGTAAAGTGATTCAAATTCTAATAAATGACTAAAATTTTGGAAGGATATACAAGGAGAATGGCAATAACTTCAACTGACACAAAAACTATGACTTAAAAGTATGTTTGGTCAAGAACCTGGGCATCAAGTGTCCCAAAGAGGAGGAGGAGGAGTTATGCTGAGTGTACAGACCCCAGAAATGTTCCAGGTGGCACTGAGGGAACATTCTGCCCGTGTACACTGACGCCAAAGGGGATTCACTAGGTCAGGGACCTTTTCTTGTTAACACAGTGACCTCTGAACAAACATACATAATCCTAAAATCCTCCCAAAAAGCAAAGCCACCACCAGAGTTTCTCCAGCAGACTGCACAACTCTAAGACTAGTTTCCATGAACACCATAGCATGAGCACGGTAAAATTTGGGCACAGGATGGAAGTGAGGAAAGGCACTGAGTTAGTAGAAGAAAATCTGGGTGGAAATAAACTCTTGCTGTGTTCCCTACCTGGAGAAAAAAAAAAAGCAACTCTGAAAGGAATTTATTTCATTATTTTTTAAAAGATTTTATTTATTTATTTGACAGAGAGAGAGATCACAAGTAGGCAGAGAGGCAGGCAGCGAGAGAGGGGGAAGAAGGCTCTCTGCCGAGTAGAGAGCCCGATGTGGGGCTCAATCCCAGGACCCTGAGATCATGACCTGAGCCGAAGGCAGAGGCTTTAACCCACTGAGCCACTTAGGCGCCCCTGAAAGGAATTTAGAAATGAAAAACCTATCCACATATGAGTGAAACCATGTGACAATTGTCTCACTCATATGTGGAACGAAAAGAATAGCATGAAGGAGAAGGAAGGGAAAAATAAAGTGGGAGGGGATCAGAGGGGGAGGCAAATCATGAGAGACTATGGACTGGGAAACAGACTGAGGGTATCACAGGGGAGAGGGGTGGGGGATGGGTGAGCCTGGTGGGGGGTATTAAGGAGGGCACGTTTGCAAGGAGCACTGGGTGTTATACATAAACAATGAATCTTGGAACACTACATCAAAAACTAATGAAATACTGTATGGTGACTAACCTAACACAATAAAAAAAAAGTATTCATAGCAGCACTATTCTCAATATCCAAAATGCAGCAATAACTCATGTCCATGAACAAACAAATGGATTAAAAAAAAAAACTATCCACACCTCGGACATATGAAGTGAGTAGTAAGTAAAAAAGAGCAATGAACTCAGAGTTGCATGGACCGCCAGGTTTTCAGTCTTGATTTGGCAACTAGCAGATTTGCTAAAAAAGAAAAAAAAAATGTTCAACTCGTATTACCTGCCTGTGCCTCAGTTGTCTGAGAAAGGAAGAGGTATGAACTCTCTGCTGTCTCAGGTTGTCTTTGGGTCTACCACTATTTGATTCTAAAACAAAATGATCAGGTAAACTCTTTGAAGACAGCTACTGTCTTTGTTCCTTCCAGTTCCCACTAGGGCCCGGGCAATGCACTCCCAGGGCTGCCAGTGAATGAACGGAGGAGCAAGACCTAAACAACCCACAAAGCCACATCACTTGACTTTGCAATGTTTGGGGATCTGACTTTTTTCTTTCTCCTTCCAACTTTAAAGTACATTTTCTCTCATTCTCTCATCTCTGTATATTTTGTATCTCCCGTCTTCTCCTGTATGGAAACATGAGTTCCCGCAGGAGATTAATAAAAATTGCCTTTCCATTAAAAAAAAGGGGGCAGTGCCTAAGTGCTCTGCAGAAGCTCCTTAAATAGTGCTCCTAAGTCCTTGTTTACAATAGTTTTGGTGCACTCCCAAGTGTTCCTCCTAGCACCTAACTTCACAGGTGAAATGTGAAGAGCCTAGAAGGTCAGATGCATAGAACTTGAGCTAACTGGTACATAGAAGAAACCTAAGAAGCCAGAGTCAGTTGACTTCAGTCACCCCCAGGGGCTCTTATCTGACAGGTATTGCTAGCCAAAGTTTTTATCAGATAGGAACACTTCACAACTATGCCACGATCTGATTTTGCCAGGCATGACAAAAAACAAAAACCTAAAATTCCTAGTATGTATACATCTATCAACTAATCCTTTTAACATTCAGTGACTCATATAGGTTAGAGGTTTTTTCCTTCCTGAATGAATGCATCATCGACTCATATCAGAAGACACAGTTTATTGCAAGAAGAATTCCTCATAGCACTTGCCTGATTAGAACTCGGGACTAATTCTCAGCTTTGTCTGAGCCTGTCTACCAGGGACCGTTCTACCAGAACCTTCTTCAATATAGGTGTCTTTCGGAGGAAGGTGGTTATACACACTCTGGTTATATACTGTAGCCAGTGGAAATTTTTGAGTTTGCCATCTCCTGAAGGTGCCAAACCCACTGAGTCTCCTGTCCCATTCATCCTGCCCCTGGAAGTAAAGGAACTTCAAGCAGTGATCACAGAGAAACAAGCCAAACATTCAAAGAAGAAATTGCTTTGCCTCCTATAATTTTTGTCTTTCTTTTCTTTACCGTTAATGCCAGTAATTAATGGAAGTATATGTGTTTGGGTGAGATTTCAGTCCCTCCCTCTCCATTGTCAATACTGGCTTTAGATCTGACGGCGAGGGGCAAGAACTACACCACAAGGTGCCATGGCTTAAAAGGAATGAAAGGATGAATAAGGACAGGGGAAAAAAGCAAAGCAAGAATGAAAATTTTAACCTCTAGACTAAAATAAACTTGTTTTAACCAAGGATTATTTAATCAATAGTACCACTGTTTCTTGATTTATTTGAATTTATTCTTTCAGTTCCAATAACATAATTATTGGAATAATTCAGTTCCGACTGTATAGAAATTACTTCTCTCTGAAAACATGATTCATCTCCTCCAAATGCAAATCCACCTTACTATAAAAGGACATCCAAGGGCAGGTTATGTGAATTTCAGGGGAAATATCGTAAAGGGTAGCTCATGATCAAATATCATTATAAACCCTAAAGAAATAATTTTGTTATTGTTGAGTGGTCTCTATACAGTCTCTTTAACATTATTTTATTTGATTTTCCCAGAAACACTATAAAAGGTACTATTATTCCTAATATTTTACACGTGATGAAACAGACTCAAATAAGCTTTGTAGCCTCTATGAGGCCCAAACAGCAGATCTAGTCTGTGTGCCTCTAGAGGCTGTGCTCTCAAAGTGCTCACTTTACATAGAAACAGAGAGACCTGTGGGATTTTTCATGGGAGAGGTAATGTGCAAGATGAGAGCACTGGGGGAGAAGGCAGAAAGTGAAAATGTGAGCCTTGGTTCCAACACACATTCATGACACAACTTTCCCTAGATCATCAGTTGCCTTACCTGCAACACACATCATTGTTTGGCTGACCCAACTTCTGGGTTGTCCTGGATGCCAAATGAGATAGATACACACTAGCACTTAAGAAACTATAAAAGCTATTAAAATATAAATAATTGCTCTTTCAATATTATAAAGAGACATATTAATATCTTTGTTTCTTAAATGATGGATGAGGAGGCAAGCACGAGAACAGTTTTGCAGAAACAGGGAGAAGTAAAGGAGATAATGCACAATGAGAGAAACAACGCCCACTGGAGGGAAAAATAAGAGAAAGCTTGGTGGGTTTCATATTGTAGCTGGAGCTCAGGGGAAACCAAACACAGCTCAGAGGAAGGGTCTAGCTCACCAGATCCAGAGGAGTCAGGCCTCCAGGGGCCAGACAGAGAAGCAAATCAGCTAGGGCAGAAAATTATTTGAGGCCATCTGGAGTCACTCAATCTATTTCCGAGGATACAGAATAATACAGATTGGAATGTCTGTCAAATCTTAGACAATACTAAGTATTGCATGCAGATTAAAACTGAAGTAAACATGGAATAGGATCTGAAATAAGAGGGCAGCCCAAGTCTCATTCACGAATATATGCATCACTGTGGATATTATTAGTTTTCTGCTCCTGAAATAAGCCTACAGTTGTAGGCTTCATTTTTGCACCCATCCTCTCTTAAGAATTCTCATTATTCAGATTCTATCCTTAGCAGAATGAGATTCTTATTTTCCTCCCATTTCATAGACTGTTCCATCTCTGAAAACTTCATTTTTTTTTCCTCCTGACCTTTGAAGGAGGGTGTAACATAGGCTCATTTCTTGGTCCTCTGCTCTTTACCCTACACACATTTGATTTTTGATATCTCAACATACTTCTACCTGTATGTAAATGATTTTTTTACAGATTTTATTTATTTATTTGACACAGAGAGAGAGATGACAGGTAGGCAGAGAGGTAGGCAGAGAGGGGAAGCAGGCTCCCTGCCGAGCAGAGAGCTCGATGCGGGGCTTGATCTCAGGACCCTGAGATCATGACCTGGGCCAAAGGCAGAGGCTTTAACCCACTGAGCCACTCAGGTGCCCCTATAAATGATTTTCAGCCATTAGCTCCAGCCTGCCACCTTTTCTGAGCACTGGTCCTATATTTCCTATAGCTTCTAGTTCATATCTGCTATTACCCACAACTTATTATCCATCATCTCTCTTATACTGTAATATATCAGTGCTCTTTGGCTTCTCTTCATATTGTCACTTACGTCACCATTTTCTTAATCAGCCAAGGTCGAGACCTCTGAGTTCATCATATCACACACTCACCCCTTTTGACACAACGGGGAGAATTATGTTGTAGTCACATCTAACTTGTACAACACTTACCCCCGCCCCTGTGGCCCCACAAAGTAAATTCATCTCCAGAGTTGCTCCTTTGTTTCTATGCAGTATTTCCTCCATCCCTCCTTCTACCCATCCTTATTCTCCTTTCTCAATGCTGCCACCTTAATTTAGGACCTAAAACTTCCTATCTTCGGGCAACTGACAGAATTTTCTAATTGAATCCCCGTCTCTCACCATTAGTCTTTCAGAAGCATCATTTATATACAGCCACATTAATATTCCTAAATATTTTTAAATCAAATCACTGTCCTCATAAGTAATATTTTCTTTAGCTCGCTAATCTAGGAGAACAAACCTCATCCAGTCATGTCAATCTTTTCATCATACTCCTACTCAATCCCTTAGGTTCTCTCAAAACATTTTTTTTTCATTGCCTTTACACACATCTTGCATTTTCCAGCCTTTGTGCCATCCATCTCATGGTATATCCTACTATTCCTTTTGTGTGCCTATAATCTTTTATTAACTTTGAAGCATTATGCCTTTTACATACCCTAAGTCCTATTTTCATTACCTTCCATTTGCTCTTGTAAAACTGCCACAAATATTCTATATGTATCTACAGTGTATGTAATGAGACAGAGTGAATGTGTATTATTAAACAAGAATAATTTTCTCAAAGAGTCCCAGAAGGATGTAAATTCAGGTCCTCTGAGCCTCACCTTATAGTTCACTCTCAACTTGAGAAAACATAGACATTTCATGACCTGAAGGTCAACCCACTCAGGTTCATGGACAATAGTCTTATGTAAACAAACTCCACTGTCCCATCTTATTTTCTTACCCATCCATCAAGCTAAGAATCCTTAAGCTGTCACAGATGCTCCCTATAGCCACCTCCCGTGTCTAGTGTTGCTAACCTTGGCAGTGATATCTCCCTTCCTTTCACCAGATGAGAGAAATGCCGGTGCTAGATCATAACCTCGAAGCAGCAGGAAGACAGTGTTGGACTTCAACCTGCTTCCTCGGAGACAGGGCTCCAGAGCCATTCACTGAGCAAGGCACCTGCTGTTGGACAAGTGCCCAGTGCCAGCGAGTGTTCATCAGCACATGAGGCAGGGCTCTGCCAGAAATCAGTGAGGCTCCATGTTTTCATCGGTAAGTTAAGTTGCAAATATAGCGGAAACAGTAACAAATATAGGACTACCCCTGCATGTGATTGGGAATACTGATAAAATTAGAAGGAGAAAGACAGGGAAGGACACAGCAGACTATGAGGAGGGTATCCCCAGACAGTACAGTAAGAATCCAAAACCAGGGGCTTGAGATCAAGTTTTCATCCACTAAAAAATGATGGCTTTGGATGGTCTCCCAGGTTATTTTCAGCTCTTTACTTCTCTATAATTCTAGGAAAGAAAGAATCAGAGAAAAGAGAGGAGAGGTAGTAAGTGTAACCTTGACTAGAAACAAGTAGATGTATCTACCAATTCACTCCTACAGTCTTCTCCTATCTTTGATATTTCAATAAATTAATCAGGAACAATTTGCTACTCCTTTTTCATTTTTCTTTATCCCTTCTTTTCTTCTTTGGTTCTGTTTCTTTTCAATACCAGCTTCAACCGCCATCAAAAGCTCACTGGGGCTCTATGGAAACAAGTCCTGTAAGGCACATCTTGTTGCCAAAGCAGAACACAGGTTACACTGAAGGAGCAGCCAGGAGCTTGGTATTGGCCAGAGTGGGACCAACAAGTGATGAAAACACTGCACTGGGTGGGGGGGCAGGGGGGGAATGTGACTCACTGCTCAACGGGAATCTAGCTCTTCTCACATTCCTCATGAGCCCTCTGTAGTGTTCTGTCACCACCTAGGGCTGAGTTTAGCCAGGAATAAACTGTGGCCATGATGCCTTCAAATTATCAGAAAAACAATGTAGCTGTCTGCCAGATCTGGGCCATCTGTCAACTGTCTTCCGATCATCTCCCTTGCATTAGAAGTGTTCAAGTAGAGACAGGTGACCTTGGGAAACCTCTTTCTCTCAAAGAACTTCTGATCTCTTGCTAGATCAGAGGTGCGTAAGCCTTAAACATAACATGTGAAAGAAAAGAAAATCCTAATCTCAGTTCATTAGCAAAGCATTGCTTTTCCTCTCCCTTTCTTCTTGCATTTAACCTTGTGTCAGTATCTCCTTGTTTAAAGCATACACCTTATGAACAGGACTCTCAGGGGGCTGCTAAGCTAAAGTAGAAACGATAGAAGATTTATATTTTAAGTAGCTTTGTGCATAATGGTTGGGTATAACATAGGGTTAATATTTAAGAAATAAGGAAATCCCCAGAATTAATGAAGGTTGCTAATCGTCATGACCCAGTTTCTGCCATGAATCCTTGCATACCCTCCTCACCCAGCAGGCAGGTTTTTCTGTTTCCAGAGAAGAGGGAGTGGAATATAGGTGGATACATGCCTCTTATACACACAATGGATATTTCCTCTATGCCTCCACTCACCTCACTTTCATGTAGGGACCAGAAGACTGATAACTGGAGTGAACAGACTCTTGGGAAAAAAAGTTTGAATAGGCTCTAGGAAAAGGAGATTTTGGCCAGTTTGCCAACCAATCTGCCCACTTTGGTCAAAGGTAGGCTCAGCCTTTTTCCTCCAATATTCCTTCCCTGTGCCTTTTCTAAACTTTCCTTGCATTACTCCATAACAGGTGGTAGGAAATTGCATGGCTAAAAGGAATTCATTTGTATATCAAATATTTTGTGTGGTGGCACTGGGGACCCACTGGTGAATTATCTGCCTCATTAATTTATTCTTTCTAGGGGTGCCTGGGTGGTTCAGTGGGTTAAAGCCTCTGCCTTCAGCTCAGGTCATGGCCCGGGGTCCTGGGATCAAGCCCTGAGCCCCGCATCGGGCTCCCTGCTCGGCGAGAAGCCTGCTTCTCCTTCTCCCATTCCCTCTGCTTGTGTTCCCTCTCTCACTGTGTTTCTCTCTGTCAAATAAATAAAATCTTTAAAAATAAAACAACTTATTCTTTCTATAACATCAAGATAGTGGACATTCCAGGATGCCTATGATAGGTAGTTCCAAAATGGGAAATAGAAATCAAAACTTATGGCAGCAGATAATGAAGATAAAAAAGTAATGATGATATAGCAGAAGCTAAAATTTATCAAGTATTAACCACATTCCAGGCACTGTACTAAAAGCTTTGCATAAGTTCTGGTCCAACAACCTCATACAGATACAAAGACACAGAAACACGATATGCAAAACTATATTCATTTGAATCCAGTGAGCCCATTTCTTTATATTTCACTTGTTTCTGATGTAACCAGTGTAAGACTGAGTCAATAAATATTCAAGATGAACCTGAGCACCTTACAGTGCCAGAAAAAAAAAAAAAAAAAAGGAAATGTCTATAAAGCAACCAAAACCCCATAATGATGGGGTTACATCAAAGAGGCACAGAAAACAGCTGAATGACTTCCTAATAGCCACAGTTCTACAGTTTAAGCAACAAAATTAAGTAGTATGGATTATAATCCAAACTCTAAAATAAACACCCAGGAGTTCATCTTGTGATACATAAATGACTGACTTATTAATCAATGGAGGAATAGGCAAATTCTGTGCTCAAGAAAATTGCAAATAATTTATACAGATGCCTCATCTTCCAGGAGAGGGAGCATAACTTCTCACTGCTTAAATATGGGTTCTATATAGTGATTTTCTTTCAAAGAGTACAGCACAAAGGGGGAAAAATATTACTGTTACAGCGAAGAAACCTGAGAAATACTTCCTCAGCCAAGTATCAAGGTCAACATCAATGATAAGTCATACTGATAGCATATACCCTTGATATGATATTTTGAAAAGGGTACTTTACCTCTGTGGTCTTCTTCCCAAAAATCCATAACCCTAATCTATGAGAAAAATATCAAACAAATTTCAATTGAGGGACTTTCTGTGTATTTCAAGGGTCCTTCAGTATCTATTTTCTCTTTATTTCCAGAATCCCTAACAGAGAACTTCAGTTAAAAGAAAGGTCTCTTTGGCCCTCGAGCCTGGGAAGCCTACGGTGACAAGGTGGGGTTAGGAAAAGTTTCTGAAGAACTGAAACAGAATAAATGTGTTTTTTAAGGACCCTGGGCTTTGGGCATGGGCTGCTGTAGTTCACCACAGAGAAGTTATTTCTCAAAAAGAAAGGATGGCGCCCCACTACGTACTTGGTAAGGTGTCCAAGACATGTGTGGACAACTTCTCACAAATACACAGGACAATTGCCTATGACGGGCAAGTTTCAAAGGGAGAGAACAGAGGAGCCGGAGGGAGCAAAAGAGAAATGACTGAGCAGAAGAATGGGGAGAAAATGACTCCGGTTCTCTGCTTTAGCAACAACAAAAACTCCCAGCTTAGGGAAAGCTCTGTGCTGGGGTCCCCAGAACAGCCTTGTGCATTTCCAATTCCCTCATTTCTCAGGTCCCTGTATCAGCAAAAGACAGATGGTCTATGACTGCCAGGCAATCAGAAAAACTGCCAAGCCAAGGGAACTTGGTGGAGTGAAATGATGTGGTAATTCCAGTTAGCTGAAGGATGAGGCTCAACTACACAGAGTTGGGGAGAAGTGTGCTCTATACCAGATAGCTCTTTTTGACTGAAAGGTATGTTTACAAGGCTGAAACTAGCACCTTTCAATGCTGGGCCTCCTCCTCCCCCTTTGGGAGCTATGAGTAGGAGAAGGCCATATATTACATCTCAGGCTTGCAAGCTGACTGTGAAAAAGGCAGGGCTGATATATTTTTGTCATATGGAACACAAGCTCTATTGACATCTATCATTCATTGTAGAAGCTGAGCATTTAGATGTTAAAGCTGCATCTCATAGGAGTTATGCTAACTTCTCAGAGATGATTTTATTTTTAACGGATGTGGACTAGATATGGTATGCTCTCTGGCTATTAAAACCATCTTTCGCATCAACTGAGCACTAATAATTTCCTTCCACTTTCAATGTCACATGACTCTATGGAGATGACTAAGCATCTGACAGCTCTTTCTCCCTGCCTGAGAGAGAATAAGCTCGGAAACACTAGATTCCAGTCCTGCTTCTGCTACACCCAGGTCCAAGCCTTATGCTATCATTCCAACTCTACTGCTCCAGTCTTTGTCATTTGTCGCTGCCCTCTTTTTCTCCTCTTCCCCTTCTCATTCCTGCTCGTATTCTTCTATCAGACAGGTTTGGAAACATCCAGACCTGAGACCCACCCTCTAGGAACAGTGCACAGCAAGGCCATCTGGAGATGCTCGATCTCTCTGTTCTCATTTGCTCTCACTCACCCCTCCCTCTGCCCATGCTTTACCCCCAATGGATTGTGTTGTAGGCCTGAAACAATCCTGGCAAGGTCACACTGTTTGATTCTGCTGTCAGTTTAAATTATGTCTCAGCTTTTATATCTAAATAACAATACAAGAGGAAAAAAAAAGAGAGAGAGAAAGAGAGACAGTAAAGACACATGACAACATCCTACAGCAAGTACAGAAATGACATTTCAATTGGCCAATTGATCCATTCCCTTGACAGCTGGCCTCTTTCCTCACCCCTAGTCATTATTTAACATATAAGAACTCTGAGCCCACTGCAAGCCCTCTGTGGATGGAATGCACACCTTCTTCTGGAAGCCAGGGGAATAAAACATTTTCTATAATGGCAAAAATAAGAACACTATTTTAAGGTGACTTTTTTTATTAATAAAATGCTTGATCATTTATATTAAAAACAAGCTATTTTTTCTCAGTAGTGAACTGCAATTTCCTAAATTCCTATAGAGTATATGTGGACAGCAGGGTCTAGATTCCACTCAGTTTAACAATTACCAAGACATGATTTTAAAACTATATTCCACTAGTGGGCTGTGTTTAAATAACACTTGCATAAAGTCAAGGGTAAGAAATGGCCAATCTGATGCCTATGAATTGGTCCTGCATTGTACACACCTCTATTCAATAAAAGAGTAATTCTTTTTTGTTTTACAAGTGAGTTGACTTAAAGAATCCTTTAACTGAAGTGTGCCCACAGAGGGTTCTTTAAGACATCTGTCTGTTATTCTTTTTTAACTTCAAAATATAGTGTCATGACTTTTTTTAAGATTTTATTTACTTGTCAGAGAGAGAGAGAGGTAATGAGAGAGACAGAGCAAACATAGGAGTGACAGGTAGAGAAAAAAGGAGAAGCAGGCTCCCCACCAAGCAAAGAGCCCAATGTGGGACTCAATCCTAGGACCCTGGGATCATGACCTGAGCCGAAGGCAGCTGCTTAACCCAGTGAGCCACCCAGGCGCCCCTGTCATGATCCTAAGGCCGACAGAATCAGGAACAGAGACTATAACTAGTCCTAAAGTACTACGTAGTCATGAGATACCACATTTAAACATGGTGTGAATTGATTACTGATGGTATCTCACTAAAAAGGTTACAACTATTCTTATTAATTCTGAGATTGCCCCCAACAGAATAAACAGTCCACCAAGTTTGTTATCTTTCCTGATCCTTAGACTGAAGAAAGTTGTTTTAGTTGTTATGAGAGAGCTAGGTTTTTCACTGTTCATCCTGAAGCACTGTTCAGTTGATTCTGATGCAGCCATGACACATGCCATCATTTCCAAAAGGGGGTTACTCTGTGATCAGTAAACAAACATTAAAAGACAGTGACTGCTCTGAGATAATTTCTGATTAGTCAAAAGTCAGAAGTCTTAATTCCATTTTCACTCTACTACCGTGTCATCATTAATTGACAAGTTCCTAAATTTCTTTGAGCCTCAGTTTTTTGTGGATGTTCTTTTAATGGATAAAATGGAGTTACCACTACTAGACACGGTGACTTCTCAGTGCTCGTGGAGGCTAAAAGTGTGATAACGTGGCATTGCTTTTTTAATTATAAAGCATTATATGATTGCAAGTTATTATTAGGGTGTAACAATGACTTTGACTTGGTTAACACCATGTGCTAACCTTCGAAGCTAAGAAGCACCTTTGGTCTCAAATTCTGCAAAGACAACTTTCTTCACTAGGTAGGGAAAAATAACTGCATATTTAACTTAATTTGATAAACCCTTGAATTATGCCTGGTGTAACGGCCAGTGGTTAAAAAAAGCCTGGTGGTACTATAGAATGGAATGGTTGGTTGTTATTCTCAAAATCCTCTTTGGGGTAATAAGATTGTAAGTGGTTAGTTCTTACAATCCCCCACCAGAGCAGTAACAGTGGAAAAGTGTAGTTAATCTTGCTTCCCCTTTGTGCCATAGCAGGAGAAACGCTGACTTCACACCCCACACGTGCACTACCCCCATCTTAGGCTGTAACAGTGAAATGGGTCATTTGCCAGATTGTGTACCAAATCTCTCAGGAGCACCGTACTTTAACTTTGTCTCACTGAGACCAAACTGTTTACTACTTATAATCATTAGATGGTGAAACGCAGATCTCTCTTCAATATAGTAAGTACCAGAATGCCACAATACTCTTTCTTCATGCAAACTTCATCTCATCTTTCTTTGGTTTATTGCAGTTGAAAGTTTTTATATTTCAAGTACACTTGGAGGAAAAGGCTGTGCCACGGGTTGCTCGTGGGGAAAGAAGGAAAGGAACTCCTAGAATAAGCCTATTTTACAAGGAAACTTGGTGATTTACTTTTTTACACAAAACAACTACATTGCCACATAAAAGGCCAGGTCTGTTAAGCAATTCAACCTTCCAGGAGTGACCAAGAAAAGTTGGTTGGGCCTTATCTTTGTTTCCTAAAGCCTGGGCTAACAGCCACCAGAGCCAAGGCAGAGCCTGGGACAGGGGGCTTGGTCACTGTGAGGAGGCCTCTGTGTGCAGGCTTTCACTTTTGTTTTGGTGAACCTTCATTAAAATTTCCTCCACTGTGGCCTAGAGTCAGAGAACACTACTAGAGATGTGTAGTTTGGTTGCTGGCCTTTGGGACTACTATAAACTCTTACTCGTCTCAGATCTACTCCAATAGGCTGAAAATTCCAGTGGTGCAGGCAGAGATGGCTCAACGGGGAGTCATTTTATAGATGCCATCCACTTCCTCAGCAGAAAGCTGTTCGATCTTAGCCTAGAGATACAGAGGAAAACACCGTTTCCTTCCATCACTCCAATGAGGTCATCAGCTGTGGCTTCAGGTAGGCGCTGTGGATCTTATCTCACATTAGGAGGCTCTTTGCAGTGTCAGCATTGAGCTTCTTTTGAAAACCAGTGGATTTGAGAGCCATGCTTCCCTCAAGGCTCTTCTTAAAGCCCATGTTAGAGTTTTTGCTGTTCAAATAAATGTCAATGCCTTCCAGCTCATCTTCAGCAATATTCTTGGGCTCTAAGGGTTTCAGCCCTTTCAGATTAATAAGGATCAAGCTTCAGGTTAGGGCCTGATGATGCTTCCCTTCTCCATTCTTGGTACCCTCCATTATACTTAGGAAGCCTAGTGTTGGAATTGGTACCTTTGGGTTTTTTGTTGTTGTTGTTGTTGTTTTAAAGATTTTATTCATTTATTTGACAGAGAGGGATCACAAGTAGGCAGAGAGGCAAAGAGAGAGAGGGAAGCAGGCTCCCTGCTGAGCAGAGAGCCCAATGCTGGGCTTGATCCCAGGACTCTGAGATCATGACCTGAGCCGAAGGCAGAGGCTTAACCCACTGAGCCACCCAGGCACCCCAGAATTGGTACCTTTGTATTTAATGATACTAACATACTAGTCAAAGTGATGAACTCACAGTTTGCTACCTGCAGGTGAATCTCAGCCAGGTTACTGAAAAATACTGACATGTCCGCAGATAGAAATGCCACCAACTCAATATGAGCCTCATGAGTTTTACTGCATCTAAGCCCCCTGGCCTACCAACATTGGCACACATCAAACTGATGAAATCTCACTAAGGGTCAGTAATGTGGGCACAAGCCCTAAAGCATCATGACCTTTTTCTACTGAGGTGAAGTTAACTCAGCCCGGATCTAGAGTCAGGCCCAGCTAAGCAGCTGCTCACTTGTGAGAAGCCTTCCAGTGGCCTCCATGGTAGATGCCTTCCCTCCTGAGACACACTGGTGCAGATCCCACTCTGATGGGGTCTGAAGCTAATACGGTTCCTTATATAATTTCAGAAGCCCTAATTAAAAATATAAATTTAAAAATTAAGTATAAAAAAAACCCAGAGATGCCTTAGCCTTTTACATTTTAGCAATTATGTTCCTGCAACTTGATGGAATCATATGCAATCATGAACACCCATTGCTAGGGTCCCTCCCAGGGCTTTGGCATGGGCACTGTGCAGAAGAGAAAGAGAAAACATGAAGTTTCATTAGTCTTAAAGCAAATTGGCCTCTACATGCATCTTTTAAATATTTAAATAAAAACACAAAAGTCAGACTTATCCAAATATGAAAATGTGTTCAATAATGGATCAAGGAACCATATAAATCATGTATTGAACTAAGACTTTGAGTTTTTGATCTGACAATTCAACATTTATTATGTACCAGTCATGATGCGCTAGCTGGGCTCTGAGAAAGGTTCACACATGAGTAAGGACTGTACCTTAGGAATTCATAGTCTAGGGCGGAGTGAAACATATTTCTAGGTAACCCAGTAGATGATCAAGTAATAAAACTCCGTTAAAATTACTTCATTCAACATAGGTGATCTATGAATACTTCTTTTTAAAAAGATTTTATTTATTTATTTGAGAGAGAGAGAGAGAGAGAGAGAGAGCATGCACCAGAACTATCAGAGAGTATAAGAAGGGAGGTCAGGAGGAGAGGGATAAAGGGGGAGAGGGAGAAGGAGACTCCCTGCTGAGAAGGAAGCCTGATGCCAGGCTAGATCCCAGGACCCTGAGATCATGACCTGAGCCAAAGGCAGATGCTTAACCAACTGACACACCCCATGAATACTTCTCTTAAGAGGTGAATTCTGAACTGGGCTTTAGGTGATATTACATGTGGGCAGAAGAGTTGCTGGACAGAGTTTTGGTAAACCAAAGCCTAGAAGCAAGAGATGCAGAGTAAGTTTGGGGAACAAACTGGCATGCTGAAAATTAAGATCTAACGATGCAAAGTAAAGAAGAAAGAAGAGAAATATTTGCAATGGAAAATAAGAAGGGAAAGACTCACCAGAACTGAAGTTTGGACAAGTTTGTTATATAAACACAGAGATGTGGTTGGTTTTTATTTCCTATGTACTATATGAAATCTTCCAAGTTCGTTTAAACAGGGAGTTGGCATGAACACAGGTGAATTTTGGCCAGCATTGCTTGGTAAGGGTGGCAGGACCAGGGACTTAGTTACAATGGTCCTGGTCAGAGTGGTGAGGGCCTCTTCACAAATGGGACTGTGGGAATGAAAAGCAGAGAACGTGTGTAGAATGCAGAAAACAGAGCTGAGCACATTAGCCAGGTGAGGGGATATGGGGAGAGAGAAGAGAGAAATGGAAAAGAAAACTCAAGTTTTAAGTTAAAGAATATGGTGACACTCTTGATTGAGATAGAGATTACTGAAAGAGGAAGATGGTATGGAGTGGATGAGAAGGAAAATAAGTGGGATTCACATTAGACACTCACAGAACATCCATGTATGGTTCCCCAGGAGGCATTTGGAGAGACCATGAACTCCACACGCAGCTGCAACTCAGACCTGAAGTAGATTCATCCCTCAGCTGAACTCTTGGATCTTTCTCCTACTTAGACAATCTTCAATTAATGGGATGGCCTCTGCATTCCTTTGAATAATCCTGCTTCAAGAACACCTTCCTCATGGAATCTTCCATGATTATCCCTGAAGTATTTCAATCATGCACATTGTATTATATTAAATTGCTTTGATATTCACATCGATGTTGTTCCTGCTCTCCCACCCTTCTTCCCTGCAGGTACTCTAACACTCTTAGAATAGGCTATAAGCTCTTTTAAAAGCAGGAAGCCATATTTGATTTTCTAGCATAGTTCCACCGTGACTAGTTCACAACTCTCTGCAAATAGCAAGTGCTTACAAATAACCACAGTCATCACTATCATAAAGGCTAATATTTATTGAACATCTAGATTGTGCCAAGCACTGTTACATATACAAATCCTATCCTATGGCAATCCTACAAAATAAGTCTATGCTCCCATGCATATGAGGAAAATAAAGCTAAAAGAGGTTAGAAACTCTCCCAAAACAACTCTGGTAGAGTGGAGTTCCAACACAAATCCATTCTGCTCCAAAACCTACCAACCTTTTCACAATGATATAAGGATTCTACACGGAATAGTTTCCACTTAACCATATACTGAACACAACTTAATTTTTTCTTTAAAATAAGTCTTTTTTTTTTTCCTTTAGTAAGAAAAGTCTTAAATGTCTTACTGTGTTTCAGTTGGACCAGATACAATAATTTTCTTGTTCTGTGCCCATAGTGAAATATTCATTTTGGGGGCACCTGGGTGGCTCAGTGGGTTAAAGCCTCTGCCTTCGGCTCAGGTCATGATCTCAGGGTCCTGGGATCGAGCCCCGGATCAGGCTCTCTGCTCAGCGGGGAACCTGCTTCCCCCTCCCTCTCTGCCTGCCTCTCTGCCTGCCTCTCTGCCTACTTGTGATCTCTCTCTGTCAAATAAACAAATAAAATCTTTAAAATAAGAGAAATATTCATTTTTTATATTAATTTAGAGATTAAAAGAATTCTGCTCAATAATATATTTTATGTTCCAGTATGAAAAAAACAGTAAACAATATAGCAGGGTTATACCTAGATAATCAATGAACTTTTCCTGACTCACATTATACAATTCAATTTGTAAATCAGTTGTTTAGAACATGGGATATATATCTTTCTGCTAAAATATATTACAGGGGTGCCTGGGTGGCTCAGTCGGTTAAGCAGCTGACTCTTGATTCAGCTCAGGTCATGATCTCAGGGTCCCGAGACTGAGCCCCATGTCAGTCTCTGTGCTCAGCACAGAGTCTGCTTGTCCCTCCCCCTCTGTCCCTAACCTCACTTGTGCTCTCTTTTTTCTCTGTCTCAAATATATAAATGAATAAAAATCTTTAAAAATTTTTTTTAAATTATTGTAAATAACTAGTGTGTTCTCCTATATTGCTTTATTTTTACCCATGATTTAAAACATATCATTTATGCCAGATATAATAGTTACTTATGTATGCTCCCGTTCTTTCCTTCCCTAGAATGGACTATAAGCTTTCTGCCTTACGTTCATTTTAATATATAACCTCAATATCTGGTATAGTCCCTTAGTCCTAGTATACAACCATTCCTACCTGTGTCCTTTGATACGTTCTAGAATTTGTAACATGTCTAATGTGTGCCAGTCACTGAGACAGATGCTGAGGATACAAGATGAGTATCTTGTATTCTGCCCTTCAATGGAATTTATGATCTGATGAGAAGAAGAGTAAA
This sequence comes from Procyon lotor, assembly GCA_028646535.1. Taxonomy (NCBI): domain Eukaryota; kingdom Metazoa; phylum Chordata; class Mammalia; order Carnivora; family Procyonidae; genus Procyon; species Procyon lotor. Next base: position 131,486,402 of record CM053603.1, on the reverse strand, counting down.
TATTTACAAAATTATGTAATTAAAAAATTGTATGTGCTTTAAAAAATTATGAGGAATGTTGAAAACATACATAAAAGAGACTTAACCAAGTCAGAGGTGTTAGAAGTAAAACAATTTTTCCTTATGAAAAATGAGATAAATTACATCCCTAGATGTGCCTGTTACAAATGACTTTTTAAGAACTATAATCAGCTATAATTGGATTTTGAAGAATCAATAAATGATAGGCATTAATAACATTTCAGTGGGAAAATATATCCTAATATGCTTCTTCAAAGGCTTAAAATACAACATGGACCCTTTCTGACCCTCGTCCTTGGCAGCAAAAACGAACACCTGCTCATTCCTCCTGAGAGTTAGGTACAAAGAAAGATCAATTTCCTTCTGTCACTGAAGACAATACTGCAGTTGTGGGGCCTATGGGGAAGGGAATGATGGCTTCCAAAGCAAAGTGTGAGATCTGATCATACATTAGAACTGTTCTGGGGTACCCTTAATTGAAGATCCTAGGAAACTGGTAAAAGAAAGGCATATTACTGTACCATTGTGAAAATGGGTGATTTCTTTCTGAGCTACTTTCTACCTCTATGGGTGCTTTGCCAACCACTTCCATGGCTTTCATATACGAACTGCTCAAAGGTCATTACCAAGCCTCTAGCGTGACAACAGTCTCTTTATGAGTCAGTGTGAGAGCTGTCAACGATCCAGGGCCCCTTGGTATTGCCTTTGCACAGACACAACCATATGACTAGATGGTCCTTGTACACTCAGGCACATTGGATGTTTGATATTCACGGATTTTAGACACACTCTAAAGAGCATGGGAGATAAGCCCAGTAAAATAACTAGAGAGATTGGGTTTGATCCCTGACTTTTTTTGTAAGCCTCAAGTCCAAGTGAATGGCAATACCATACTTAATTAGTAAATAAAAATCAAAATTGATAAGAAATTGCAAAAGCTCCAAATGTTTCCTATTTGAATAAGCTAAAATTAAAACTATTATCTTTCATCTGTAATCTTTATCCAATGTTGCTAATTTTATTCAAAATGCATTTTTCTCTTCTAAAATAGCTGATAACGTGTTTTCTTCCCCTATTAAATTATGTTCCTTTATCTCTTCTCCCCATGGGTTATTCTACTTTCAGTCTTTTGAGAAAGTATTTCTATTTTGATATTGATTTGAAATCATGCATGTCCAAACTTTTCTTATCCAAGCTACCCGTATCTTCAATTTTTGTTAATGGAGCATGTTCATCCAACACACACGCATACAAGCTTTCTACATTAATGGTAATGACTAGCACCATTTTCTATTCAAGAGCTTCTTGAATAAATGGCATCATGGAGATGAACGAGGGGTTAACTAGTTATAAAGTTCAGGACCCAGACAAAAATTCAATGCAGCTCATAGCTGAAAGGGGCTGCACATCAGGACCTTATTTTGAAAATGAAGAAGGACCATTCCTTAGTGGCCCCATATTGCTTTTGCTCATGCTTCCGCTAGCACTTACTTTAAAGTGATGTCATTTCTTGTCTCCTTATCTCTTCATTCACCTATAAGATCTCTGAGGACCAGAATGGTTTCTAGTCTATTTGTATCCCTAGTAATTAGCAGATTAGGTGGCTTATAATAGGTACTTAATGAGTATTTGTGAAGGAAAGAAGCGGGAGGGAAGCGGAAAGGGAGAGGAGGGAAGGGAGAAAGACAGGGTTAGGGGAACTGAATCAATAATTAGACAACTTGGACAAACTTTATGGATCACAGATGTACCTACTCTGAAATGGCTGGATTTGATTATCTCTAAATTTCTTCTGGCACCTGTATTCTATGACTGTGAATGGCAGGGAGGTAAGTATATGCATTTTGCATCGTGTATATGAATAGTATTGGTGTGTAGGTAAAAAGCAATCAACCCACAAAAACAGAGGATGGCTTCAACAGAATGTTTCTGAGACCATTCTTGCAGTTCATCAACATTTTAATAAGTGTATAAATTCGAAAGACATTTACTTGTCAGAATTTGCATCTAAAAGGGGCTTATTGAAGTCCCAAGCAAGAAGGAAAAAGAAACAAATGTTTACTGTAGATGGACACTCTGCGGACACTCAGCAAAGCACCTTGCCTGAGTTACCTAATTTAATTCTCATTACGACCTTATGCAGTTATTATTGCTCTAAGTAATCTCCACACCCAGCATGGGTCTCAGACTCACGACCCCAGGATCAAGAGCCGCATGCTCTACTGACTGAGCCAGCCCAGGGCCCCATCACTCTCTTCCAAATGAGGGAACGGATTTTCTACAATAGGAAGCAATGTGCCCAGTCTACCAAGCTAGCAACAGACCCATCAGACTACTGTGCTTCTGTGTGACTCTAAAAAGATAATGCTCTTCCACTATGCAAAACCGTACCTATGATAAAGCACAAGCTTTAAGTTTTATTTATATTGCAAAGCACATCAGTAAATACATACTCAGGAACACTGCTTCTCAGACTTTTTCCCTCAAAGAATCCTAGAGGCACAGGAGGGTAAATGCATACCTTAGGGGCTAGAGGTAGTCACCTAATTCGCCTGCTGGAGGGAGAGTAATCTATTTGAATCCATGTGTTTCCTCAATACTAACCCACTATTTTATTCTCTTATGTAAGAGATCAATGTTTGTTTTAATGTAGAAAAATAACCCTCTTCCTTGAAACCTGTAAGTAAAGCTGACACTCCAGGAATGCTTTCCAATTGCTCAGAGAGCCCGCTCACACTGCTGGACACCACTAAGAATACTCACATCTATGATGAACAGGTACAGCCCAGATCTTTCATGAGACGTAGGGAGTTACAATGTTTTCCCACAAACAAACTGAGGGATGTCTACTTTCTTGCCAAAAAATTTAGTTTATTCAAGTGTCCAAAAGCAATGTTTAGTTTCTTGAAACTTAATAAATAAAGACCCTTAACCTTTTATTTTTCTCTCTCAATTTTTTTTTAAAGAAAAGGCTTCCAAAAAATAGTAAAAAAAAAAAAAAAAAGAAAGAAAGGACTTTAGTGTTATGGAAGTCCTGAAAAATGTTTCAAAATAGCAGAAATGAAGTTATGCTTCTTCTACCTGTTGCTCTAACTCTGAAAGCTCTGAATATGTTCTCATTGTCTTTTTACCATAGATATACTACACTCTTTCTTTCATTCTTTAGATCTTAGGCTCTGGGAGCTAGACATAATCTTATAGATCATTTACTCCAAACTTTTTCCCGTATGTAGAGGAACTGAAACACTGAATGAAATGTACTCCATTTCCATAGAACTAATTGGAAGTAGATCCAGGCTGAGAATCCAGACCCCAAACTTTCTGGCCCAGTGCTCTCAACATGGTAGACGCTTCCAATATTAATCATAACTTGGCTTTCTAGAGAATATCTATCTGACCTTAGCTTTGAATTATATTTGGGCAGATAAAAACTGAGTTACAACCAAGACTTGAGATTGACAGTTGTACAAGATTTGGCAAGACACCCAATTGTCATTTAGAAGCTGAGAGAGATGAAATAGGCCAACATGGGTCAAAAATGCCTACTGTCAGCATCATCAATAGCTTAGCTACTCTCAGCATTATCAATAGCTTGGTTAACAAGTGGCAAAATCTGTTCCCTAGCAGAATTAAACTTTGCAGTTTCACTGGCTAATACAATTGCTTTCTAATTCAGTTTAATAAAATCCAAAGTGAACTATATAACATCTATTTTAAAAGAGACTGCCATGGAATTAGATATTGCTAATCTAATCCAATTTGTTGTCTGCCCTGAGTGAGCACTTTGTAGTTTTATGATCAGATTAAAACACACAAGTAGCAGAAGGTAGTGGGCTCAGTATGTTTTTGTCTCACTCTTAAGAAAATTAAATGAGTTAAGATATGGAAACTTTTAGAATAGTCCCTGGCCCACGCTAAGATCTCAGTAACTGCTTGTAGAAGAAGTATTCTAGGACCAAGTGCTTGAGTGCATAAAGGGCAGTGTGAAGACACTCAGAACCAGGTGAGACAGAACCAGGACTATTTCAAGGGGTCTGCAAAATATTCTGCTTTTTCTAGGAGTGCTCCTCAGTTTAGATCAGTTCCTCAAGTTCCAAGAAGAATTACATTTACATAAAACATCCAAATAGCCAAAAGCCTTCTTCTAAGAAACCAAGAATTCACAAACATTTCCTACCTGAACTGCAGTTCTGCTCATTTGGCAAGGCATAAATGCAGAAAATGATCTGAGACTTCTGTACATATAATACCCACTTCAGCAAAACCCTAAGGTTATACTGTAGTTTTTAAGTGAAGAGCTCAGAAACTCTCCTAGGATGATCCTTGCTGGTCTCCTCTTAATTGAATTAGTTAATAGAACCAATCACCATTTGCCACATTGACTGCAAAACCTGGAATTCATAATGATTTTTCCTTTATTCTGGACCATTGCGTTGCCACAAATCAAAACCGGTATCATCAAACCAAATTCTCTTTTTATTTTTCTTTTGAAAATGAAAGACGAAGAAAAATACATAACTACAGAATTTTCACACCAACATTCAGAAATGGAAGATTTTCTGCTACTAATTCATCATCACCTTCTTTCTTGGTTTCCTATGGCCTTGATGAAATTATCTGAGAAGTTCATGTCTGCTAAGTATTAAACAGATATATTAAGAATGGTTTCATAATCTGACTTGTTTAAATAAAAGAGCTTTAATGAATAAATTTATCTAATAATTACTTAATTTCTTCTGTTTCAATTTTCAACGACATATTTTAAAAATTAAGTTTACTATTATAAAGGTAGTACATGCACATTGTTAAAAGTCAAAGGGTATAAAAAAGTGGATGTTACATTTAATATTTTTTTTATAAACTGTGATTCATAATTAGGATTATATTGCCTAGAATACAAGATTCACTGTTTTCAATGGCACCAAAAGATCAGGTAGAAAAATAATGTAACATTTAACATTGGGTCGCTTTTACCTGAGATCTAGATGTTTTGATTTCTTGAGGGGTTGGGTATTCTAGAACCGAATTCTGAACTCACTATCTTCTGTCCGCTCCTAACATGCTGCATCCTGTCTCCTTACAAAAAGAGACAATAGCTGTTGGGAGCAGCTGCAGAGGTAAGCAATGTTCCTACACTATTGAGGAGTCACATTGGGGTTTAGGTAACTAATTAACTGAATCCTAAGAAGAGTTAAGATAAGAATCTATTCAAGAAAGAGCATTCTTGATCAGAAAGACAAGAGGACAAGGTCATGTGTAGGCAGAGAGAATGTCCAGGACAGCCCATGCTAAGGATGCAAAGCCCTCAAGGAGCCCTGTCTCTAGTGGGTATCGGCAGAAAAGCCGAATGTCTATCTATCTATTGCATAACCTAATTTAAGAAAAACAAAGCAAATACGCAAGTAAATTTTGCTTATGTAGGGAGAAGTAATTAGGAGTCTGGGTAGTCAAGAAGATTGTAAGCTGAAGGTCAACAGAAGACCAAATAGGTAACACGTAGGTTAGCATAAAAAGGGAGAACAGGATTGTAATCTCTGATCAAGGGAAGTGCCCAAAGCCAGGAATGGTGTATTCATGTTAGGTTTCCTATTGTGTGTATGTGTGGTGATAGAGAGAGGAGGGGATGAAGGAGGGAAGTGCAGGGGAAGGAAAGAAGGCAATTTTGCACCATGTGTTTTCAGTTCAGAAGAAATAGAGTTCTGAGATTTGCTAGACGACATTATGGCTGCAGCTCAATCAGAGGCAAAGCCTTTGAGAACAGGAGTGTTACAGAAAGTGCTGGAAAGGAGTGTGGTACCATCTGTTTGCAAGGAGCCATTTGCCTTTTAAGAAGAAAGCTAAAATGCCACTGCCTTACTGATGACAAGATGCTGGGTGCTATCTTCTATCAGGAAGAATATGGAACCATGACTCAAAGGAGAATGGATACCTTGTGAGATCTGCCAATGGCTTTGCATAAAGTCTTTTTTTTTTTCCCGGTAAACAATATACATAGAAAACATGCACTTCCTTTCTAGTTCGTAAGAATATTATGAGCATCTGCTTATTAAAATAGTGCTTAGAACGCCTGGTAAATACTCTATTAATACAATTCGCAATTATTTATTTCCATGGGCCAATACATCAGACAATGACTTTTAGATGCACTTTAAGCTGAATTTAATTACCTTTTCTGAAACTTGGAAATAATCTGTTTCTATTTGGACAGATGCCAGGACATCATATCTAGCTGATACAGGCAGATTGATTCCAACCAGCTCTGCCAAGTTAGTATCAGTTGATTTATAACTACCAACTAATAGGCTTTTGTAGGTTTCTCAGAAATTAATCATAGTAGATTTACATTAATTGCTAAGTTGATAAAAGAATTCTCAAAGTACCTGCAAGTTTTAAAACTTAGAATGTTGCTGCCAGTAAACATCAGATAGCCAAAATTCCAGAAAGGTCTTGTCTTGGTGGTTGTCCTCACAACTTAAACTATAACTGCAAATGATATTCCTACAGTTTCAGGCTATCTTTAGTAAACGAACAAATAAAACTTAATTCAATTTAATTAAAATTAACTAAATTTAATTAAAATTTATTAAATAACATTAATTAAGTAAATCTCTTCAGTCAGCAAATATTTAGGGATATTGGTGCCAGACACTGTGCTCAGTAGTGAAGAAGGAAGAGGAAACAGGCAGAAATGGCCTCTGACCTGTTTAGCTGACGAAAGAATTGAACAATCACGCACACTTAGTTGACCTTCTAACAAGACATAGCTGTCGAAATTTATAAAAGGAGGAGGGTGTGGGTTAGGCTATTGTCTAAGGTGGCAAAGACATACGGCTCTCTGGTTGGAAATCCCTCAGCAGGTTTCTGGCTTGGTGGTATTGTAATAACAAGTAAATTATATAAAGAAAGTATCAGTCCAGCAAGTCACATGGTTAATCCGAAGTGTGCTTAGATGAAGCGTGCTTAAATACACCATTTACTCAACTTAGAGCAGTTATATTTTAAGTTTGTAGAGAAAAAGAAAAATGGCAGTAAGACAAAACAAAACCCAACGAGTACATTTTCCATGATCAATCTAGGAAAGAAAAGCAAGTGGTATGCAGTAGTGGTTTTCTAAGGGCAAGCCCAAAATAGTTTGATTTTTCCATCATGGGCCAAGCACGTTCTCTATTCCATTGACTAGAGAATGTGATAACTTCGATGGCACCACCCTTGGACAGTCAAATGAGAACTGAATTACACCAAATTGGACTGCATGTGAGAACGATGAGATGATTCTCCTGAAACATAGTTTGCTCGAGACACCTACTTGATAAACATAGAGATTGGAGATACGGCAAGGAGACTATTGAAAATGCTACATATTTTAGAAGACTAACTACAGCAAATAAGAAACATGCACAAATTAGAATTATTGTAAAACTTCACTATTTAGGGATGCCTGGAAAATGGTCTAAATAAGTAAGAATTCTAAGATATATATTTAAAGAGATGTTTTAAGGCTTTCAAATAAATATGGTGACTAACTGCTGACAAAGTTTATCCAAGCTTGCTGGACTAGTTTTAATGAATAGATGAGACTGATTGTAATTAGCAGCACTCAACTGTATAAAATGAGTATCTGATAATTTATTTAAATTGGCTCCCCCCCTTCTTTAAAATGGTCTGTAGCAGTGCTTCCTTTTAAAGTGAATTAAACTTAATTTTGTTTAGAGGCTCTTTGTGGATATATTGAGATGCATTCAAAACTAAATGGAGGCATTTGGAGTTGTTGTAAAGAAAAGGTTGAAAATCATTTATTTATAACCCTATTTATTGACCTAACAAATTTTGAGATTTTACAATAATGAAAGTAATTATAAATTAGATCATGAAATCTTATGAGATATGCTGAGTATATTTGAATTATAGATTAAACAAAATGCCAAATACACTAAGAGTGAGCAACCGGTAAATACAGAAAGATATGAGCATAGAGCTTCTCCTGATTAATTCTTTAGGCAACATAATTCCAGACAAAATGTTGCTAAAAGAGAAATGCATGGACAATCATCTTATTTTAGTCAGGAGGAAAAGTGCAAGTTATTAAAACAATCCAAAAAAGGCAAATTAAAATTTATAAAATGCTTCCTATCTTTTGAAAATAGCTTACTCATGTAACAATGATAAACTTTCATGGACAAAGTCACAGAATATTAAAAATGTAGAAATGTACAATGATGCCTCAAATGCCACCACACAGAAATTATCATCATTGATGTGATTTCATAATTACTTTTAGATATTTATGCATATATATATATATATATATATATATGTGTGTGTGTGTGTGTGTGTGTGTTAACATAAACACATAAGGGTACTAGGAAAATGTCCATATACTGTTCTGTAATCTCTTTCTCTCTACTTAACAATATGTTCTGGACATCTTTTCAAATGAATTAACTCTACCTCATTATTTCAATGGAAATATAAAATCCAATTACAATATGTGCCATCATTCAATTAAATAATACTTGATGAATATTTAGGTTGTTTTCTTTATTATAATTTCTATTATAAAACATTCTGCTGCGAATATTTTTATAGCTAGAACAGTAGCTAGAGTAACTGTAGAATTGAGACAGCTAGGTAAAATCAAGTATAATTAGCACTGGAATATATTGTACATTAGTGCACAAGAGTATCCATTCTCCAAGTCTTTGTCTGGTTTGGTAAGTGAACAATATTTTCTTGTCCTCTCCCCTCACCACCCCTCTCTTTCACTCCCTTCCCCCACTGCCCTCTCCACCCCCTCTCTCCCTGTCCCTTTGTTGCCCCCCCAACCCTCTATCCACCCATCCATATTTACTGGCTTCTCACATTTCATCTTTTGTCTATTGCCTATTTAGATTCTTTGACAGTTTTTCCATTGAGATGACCATTTTCTCTGCTCTTATCAATTGGTAAGAGCTTTTCTATATTAAGGATATTAATGTTTTATCCATGATACTATTGCAAATATTTTCCATTAGTTTTCAACTTTCTTGCAAAGTTCCCTATGTTGGTCTTCTGTTGTCATTAGAAAGTTTTGTGTGTTTATATAGTAACATTAATAAATCTTTTCCTTTATGGTTTCTAATCTTTATGATGTTACTAAAATGGACTTTCTTACTCAAAGATTATTATATTTTCTCCTAAATTTTTTGAGTCTTTAATTTTTGCATTTCAATCTTTCACTTATTTTTATTTTTAGTCTACTACAAAGTCTTCAGGCTAATATAAGAAAGAAAGGGATCAAGCTTTCCTTTCCTCCTACTAGCTAGCCAACTGTCTCACACAATGAATTAAATAATCTACCTTTTTCAGAATGATTCAGAAAGCTCTTTTTATCAGACGTGACATTCTCTTATAGTCAAGTCTATCTTACACTCTCTGTTCTAATGATCCATTTTATCAATTAAACTGCATTGTTCTAAGTATTATTCTATAATGGGGATAAAAATATATTTTGAATTTTTTTTTGAAATCTGTCTTAAGGTTTATGTTTCATTTAATTATGAGGTTGAAAAAAAAACACATGTGACAGTGCTAGGCTATGTGTGAAACATATTCTTTCACGTAAAGCCTCTCAATTATGAAGCTGATGTAATGATTTAATATTTTATTTTTCTGCATTTGTGATGTCTTGACATAGGCCTGCTATCCTACACACTCCTCTTTACCAGGATCGGACACTGGATGCATAAAGATACAGGCAGTCGAAATCAGATATACACACATTCTCTTGCTCTTCTTGGTAGTGGAATCACGACTTCAAAAAGTGACGACAATTAAGTCATTCTTATTTATTGCATCACTGTATATTTTGAATCCAAGACTTCGACACAAGTTATTTCAGACCCCTACCCCTCTAGTGATCTGTGCTTTTGCAATCGATCCCTTCTGTCTTCCTTTCTCAGCCTCCCTGAATGAAATAGCAAGAGGGATCTTCCTGTCGGAGCATCCTTCTCTGAAGTGACAAGGAAGCAGCATCTTTCACAGCTGGCAGTGCATGCCTGCATAATACCTGGATGCCAGAAGTGCTCTTGAAGAACAAACAGGCAACCTGTTTCCTTCTCAAGCAGCAGCAGAAGCTGTCAAAACCACAGGTGCACCAGGAACCACCCCTCCATCAAGCTGTTTACATTCCTCTTTCGGTCTAGCATTTGGCAGCTGAGGTTGATTCTGGCCTTGGCAGCAGAGACAATACATCTCTTAGGATTTAAGGCATACAGATGGTGTTAGAATTGAGCAGTTTAATGCCTGCTTCCCACAATGCTATGGAGTCAAGACCCTGGGCCAGGTAGTGCAGTGTTTTTATTTAGGAAAAGGACGGATAGGGTCATGCAAGCCAATTATGCAATTTCCACTCCTATTGGAGGTCTTTGAATTCTTATTTTGAACTATACAGTCTTTGCCTAGCTAAGGGTTGGTAGCTATGGAGCTCAAAAGTGAATGAGATGCACTTACTCTTATTTCAGAAGTATATTTAAAATTATTAAGCTAACATGTTCCCTTCACAGATGACTTGCAAGAATACTAAAATATAACTTAGCCTTTATTTATACTTGCAAAAATTCCCGATCTCAACTTTCCAATGAGTAGTCTCATGAAACAATTAAGTTGTCTATGTGGGGAAAAAATGCATGTATTTTTCATAGATGTAATATTATATCTGTATTCCAAATTTTGTGATATTACAACAAAAGAGATTTTTCATTGAAAAAACTGACGATAATTTGATTCAAGGTATTAAAATAAAATATAAATACATAAAGTTAAATCTCCATATGATTTAATACTCTATCAACTGCTAACGTTTACAAAATTTGTCATGGGATAGAAAATAATGTATATGTCTAATAGTCAAATAATGTTGTGGTTTTAGTAACAGCTTATATGGAAGCCAAGAAATGAATAAATTGCTATTCAAGGACATTTCTTCTTTATGAAATAAGACAAAACTCAACTTAGTAAGAATTATATACTCTATTTACTTTGGTTAATCAAAATGTAAACTCAATTCTTTAAGTGGTATCCCAGCTTATATTAGGCCTAGTTATTTTACTAAAGATTTTTTTTCTCTTTTAAATGAGGTTTATGCTAATAAACTAAAAAAGGAATCTTAATTTTCACTAACCTTAATGAAAACATATTTTTTTCAGCCCTGCTAGGGCATTTGAATATTTTTTCTATGCAAACTAACTTAAAAAAGATAACACTTCCATTCCTATACCATTTGAACAAATATAATACGCTTCTTCATCATGCTTTATCAATATACAGCCAACTGGTTTCTGGGTTCATTAAACTATTTTTTGAAGAGGTGGAGTCCTTTTAATATAATCTAGCTCTCCATTATACTGACAATGTCCAACCATAATATGCTGTACTCACTGAAGGTTCAAGGGTTTGCACAACCCATAACCCAAATACGATATTTGATATTATATTCTTAAAATACAATGTATGGTATTAAGGTTTTAGAAGTCCACCAACAATCTTTCTTTCAAATGCGTATCTTCCATTATAAGGTTTTCCACCATCAGGGGACTTTGAGTCTGTGGGTTGTATTCTGCTTGTGAAATTGTGTTCTCAAACTAAGTAGATGAGCCAAAATCCAACAGAAAGACATCATTATGGTAAGTATGGACAGTTTTACTTTAAAGGCAGAGTCCTGGCCCAGCCCTCTACCAAATCATGGTACATAGGCAGCTGTTCACAACCAACCTGGCTTATAAACTGCTTCTACTCAGCCAAAATGAGGCAAAATTCTGATGAAGTTTCTAAGGCTCTAAAGAGAACAGAACACTATCACCCCTTGGTATTTTCTCTTTGGCCAGACATGTATATTATTATATTATTTTGGACCTAAAATATATATAAAATGCTCATCTGAGGTTGCTTGACCTTCCTGAGACTTGGCCAGTCAGAAGGGTATGGGAATGCTGATCATAGGACAATCTTCACTGAGTTGTTGTGGTCTCCTATTCTCACATCTGATTCATAAAATTAGTTTGGAGATCCCAAGTCAACTTAGAGGACTCTCTTACTCCCACTTAGTAGGTGGTTACTTGAGCCAATTTATGGACTTCTAGGGTTGTATTGTCAATAAAAGGCCAGCGTGGACCTACCCAGGAAACTTCCAATCCATTATAAAGCACAGTGTTTAAAAAAAAACTGATTGGCAATGAAGTGAGAGGTAGTTAGCCAGATGAGAGCATTCTGTCAGCCCTCAACAGGTAGAGAGCTTCATTAGACGTGCATAAATAGCTAACACACCAATCCCCATTCCTGAGAATTGTCTAGGATAAAAGATAAGGAAAGTGGACTCTACACCAACATAGACCAATCCCAACAGGTCTCTCCAGCCAGCCTGAGTTTTAGCCAGAATGTGGATGGTTATTGAAGCCATGAGCTTATTTCCAGATTTGTGTCTATCCCAAGGAGTTGATAGGGACAATAAATTTAGCTCTGTATTACTGGTACACAGCAACTAGTGTTATGATAAAATAGGTAAGTAAGTCCTGGAATGCAGTTTCTTCAAAAACAAACAAACGAACTCCTTGTTTGGGGAAAAGAATTACAGAGAGGAAAAGTGGGTATTCCCAGTTTTTAAAGTTCTGAATGAAAGAAGCAACTAACTGCCTTGTCGGGGCTTACCATTCTGCTGCATAGCAATATCACCTGCATATTTGTTAGACAAATAGAATCAAATCCCCTCTGGAGTGGCGATGTCCAAACTTTCCTCAGTACATGCAAGGGATTTTATCAATTATGACTCATTCTCAGAAGACAGTATTTTCTCCTCTCAGATACACTACTTACACGTATCAACTGCTTCTGTCCATTTCACCTAGGGACTAAATAAAATGCTCCTATCCTCGAGAAGGCTACTTTTGCAAAGTGTTCAAGGAAAGACTATTGCATATAGATCCTTGGTTCAAGCACTGGGAAGACAGCTAATGCTTATAAAGAGTTCTTGGGGTGCATAGGTGTTGCCACTCAGGTGAGTGTCTGACTGGCTTCAGCTCAGGTCGGGATAATGGTGATGGATCGAGCCCTGCGTCAGGCTCTGCACTCAGTGTGGAGTCTGCTCCAGAATCTCCCTCTCCCTTCCACTCCCTCACTCTCTCTCTAAAATAAATAAATAAAATATTGGAAAAAAAAGACTTCTTGTATGAACTACAGAGTTAGCCACACCTCTTCAAACCACTGAAGTCTGATAAGTCAAAGTTGCTCTTTCCAATTTTCCCCAGAAATGTCAAACCCAGATTTACCCCAATGTAAGCACATTTGTGACTAAAATCTCTTAAGATAGACATTCCTATCATCAATAATTTCCAGTTTTCCCTAAGGTAGAAATGAAGACGCTTCCCACTTCAATTAACATACAATAGCAGTATTGTTCTGGCTTTGCTAAAGACATTACTGCCAAAAAGACTTCCCCATGGGTCCCTGGGTGGCTCAGTCATTAAGCATCTGCCTTCGGCTCAGGTCATGATCCTGGAGTACTGGGATCGAGCCCCGCATTGGGCTCCTTGCTCGGCTGGAAGCCTGCTTCTCCAGCTACCATTCCCTCTGCTTGTGTTCCCTCTCTCGCTGTGTTTCTGTCAAATAAATAAAATCTTTAAAAAAAAAAAAAAAGACTTCCCCTAAATATTGAACAAGTGAACTCCATTTTATCTTCCTTCTGTTCCAAGTCTTCTTCCTAGGTCAACCTCGTCTTTTTTTTTTTTTTTTTTTTTTAATTCTCCTTCTGGATAAATGTTTATATTCCTTGCTTGTATTTATATAGAATGAGTAAGTCTGTTCTATTTAAAAACAAATACTACATTTTGTTTGGTTTTACTTGTTAATATATTTTCCATGTTTGGAGTGAGAGGAAAGTCTCTCTGTGGGCAGGAACAATCCTGATATACACAGTGCTGTCAGTATGATACAGTTCATTGATTTTCCTGGCTGAGCTAAGAAGAACTCCAGGTCTGAAAGCTTTCTGGGTGCTGGCTGTAGACAAAATCAAAAAAACTGGAAAGAGTTGTTTGGTGCTCATGTCTCCTCTTACTCTATTTTTTCCCCTGGTTCTCCCTTTTTCTTTAGGGGAATAGTCTTCATGATCTCTCTCTTAGATCAAATACTCTTCTGAAGAAAGGACCAATATGTTTCCTTTCCACCTCAATATTCCTCTTTACCTACAACAACCTTCACTCTCTTTACTCACAATTGAAAAAAAACAGCCCATTTTCTTTTCAGACCTAATTACCCTGAGAATCTTAAATCTAATAAGTCCTTTAGTTTCTCGAGGAATTTTTCTCCATCAAACTTTCTCTCCCACTCCCTCTCCCTTCCTCCCCCGTTCCCCCCCCCCCCCCCCCCCCCCCCCCCCCCCCCCCCCGCTCTTCTCCACTTGCTTTGTCCACTTTTCACAGACACAATTGCTCTTTCTCCCAACAAACCAAGAACCAACCCAAACAGAGGAATCAACCCAACCACACAGGCAGACAACACACACAGAACCCTTGTTAACATAACCCTGTTAAATGAACACTCTATCCATTCAGTTCCCCTACGTGCACTCTGGAAGCCATATTGTACGAACTCTTCCTTCAGCTTTTCCCACTGTTCACTCCTTACTACTCTACTGTCTGAAGTCTCTACTTCTTCCAGCTGGGTGTTCTGAAGACTCCAAGAAGCCTCTGACAATCCAATGCAATTATTTTGGGAGGTTCTCATTTAAGCTCTCTCTAGTATTTGTTACCTGCTTTGCCTTTAATGCTCTGATTTTTCCCTCTGAGACTCTCCACCTCTGTCACTGTTACACCTGCCTGCGTCTTTCTTCCCTTTCTTCTAAATTGATGTGACCCCTAACATACCCTATATGTCCCTACTCTTCATTACATGCAGTCTTTTTATTATCACTTGGAATATGTGCATAAAATCTTTATCTGTAACCCAACTCATCTGTACACCTTCATCTGTGGTTAGTGCCTTTTGCAAAAAAGAAATTTCCTGTGTACCCTGGTACGCAATCCATTCATCCAAAACCCCAAGCTAAACTCTCGCTCCTTCCTCTCCTCCACTTAGTAGCTCCTGCTGTTAGTTTCACTGTCACTGTGTCACAGCTCCTCATCTCAGATGCCTCCTTCACGGGGCCACCATAGCCTTCGCAGTTTATCTGTACAACAGATTCCTTTCCACACTGCGATCACTGTAATTGCCCCTTACCTGAAATACTTGGTCTTCCTACTTCTACATGCTGCTGACAGATTAATCTTCTTAGAATACAGCCATCATCTTATTATCCTATGCTTAAAAACCATCATTAGCTACTCACTACTTTCAATTATATCCTAATTACTTTACCTGACACTTAAGAACCTACATGACACAGAACTGAAGCAGCATGGCCAAAATTCCAGCTTAATATAACTAAAGACTACTTTCCAAAAATGATCTAGAATTTCCTTAATGTTGATGGCTTTGCTGTTATTGTTGATACCTATGAAACACTGCTTCCAAGTCCGCTTCAAGGATGGATTTTCATCATTCTGGGCCAAGCTTAAATGCCAAGGTCTTCGTAACAGTCCCTATTTCCAAACTGAATGTGACTGTTCCTTCCGAACCCCTGAAATATTTGTGTGGTCTCTTATGACAGTTATTTTGAAATGATAGAAGTGAAAGTGTTTCAAAAACTGTCACCATCCTGCAAGGAATTATCATAGTTTTATTTTATTTTTTTAATTCCCTAGTTCAATCTTAGTACATTTGGTAGCATATAACTCAGATCCTTGTAAAAAAATGGGTTCTCAAAAACATAGCAGACCGGGGGCACCTGGGTGGCTCAATGGGTTAAAGCCTCTGCCTTCAGCTCAGGTCATGGTCTCAGGGTCCTGGGTTCGAGCCCTGCATCGGGTTCTCTGCTCAGAGGGGAGCCTGCTTTCCCCTCTCTCTCTGCCTGCCTCTCTGCCTACTTGTGATCTCTCTGTCAAATAAATAAATAAAATCCTTATCAAAAAAAAACATAGCAGACAGCCCATAAATATTTTGTTAAATTGTATTTAATTAAATTAGCCCAGATATAAATTTGAATGATTAGGTTAAGCCAAAATATCTTTTAGGGATATTTATAATGAAGCCTTCTTTCTAATTGTGCAAAGAACCAGTAAGCTTTTATTAAATGAATGAGTTGTATTAGTTACTCTCTTACTGCCATGTTGGGTGTGTGTATGTGTGTGTGTGTGTGTGTGTGTGTGTGTGCGCGCGCGCACGCGTGTGCGAAAAGGCTCTCTGAGTGCTGCTAAAATCACCCTACCTTCTTTCTTCTCCTTGCTTCCCTCTCCCTGCCTCCTTCAGGCAACCTCTGTTTTCTAATAGAAAGCTGTGTGATAGTTTTCAGAAAAAGTCTCCCAAGATGTTCATCTTAACCATGTCCAGCATGCAGCAGCTCTCCTAAGTGTGTCACATGCGATACCAGCAGGATGCCAATAGGTAGATTGTAACCTGTCGGCTCTGAATGAAATATGTGACTGACTCAAGCTGAGCACAAATTCATTGTCAATAAGGCAGCAGTTTACTCCAGGAGAAATGAATAGAGATGAGGGGATCAGCTTCCTTCCATTTTCTTTAATCCACTTCTAGTCCACTTTCTCTGTACTAAAACCAGTGTGTGTGTGTGTGTGTGTGTGTGTGTGTGTGTGTGTGTGCGTGGAGCATGTGAGCAGGCTGCAAACAGGTCGGCTGGATAATATTTGAAATGAGATTAGAAAGTACTGTAATTATTTTACTCATGTAGAATAATGCGGAGAGCATCCGACCCCTTGTAAACAATGCAGGATGGGGGACTTAACATGGGGCTCGGTTCTACTTTGCTCATTAGCACCTCATTAAGCTCTCTGAAAACCAAAACTCCTGTTACTGTAAAGACTGCTAAGAAATCAACAGAGAAATGCCCCTAATAACAGTATCGTCAGAATACCTGCCTCCGGTTATGTTCTCCCATCACTTTTATTTCCAAAACACAACCAGCACTACAGGGCATACTCTCCTTCGCATAGGGCTCTGTACAAAGCCACTGCATATTTAAAACTGGAATGTCTCACACACCGCATGCAGATTTAATGCAGAAAAACGAAGAGCTGCAATTCCAACTCTAAGGTCCTCTTGATATGCTGAGAGCATGAGAACGAGAGAACGAGAAAGGGAAAACCATCTCTGGCAAGACGAGCCCAGCCTCTCCTGGTGGAAGAGAGGGGCAAGGCTGCTTCGGTGGGTTTCGGTTCTGCATCGCCAAGTGAGAAAAGCAGTGGGTTTTAGGCTAAGCCACACTGCACATCACAATCGATTAACATCAGCAACTGCCATTCTCTGCGGAAAGCCAGAGATAAGCAGGGCAGATGACTTTATTTTTACTTTTTTAAGCAAATGGGCTGTGACATTTTTTACCAACTCAAGCGAGGTCTCCTGGATAAGTGCTTTACATTCATCTGACTAAAAGCCCAGTGACAGAGATGGAGTGACCACACTTCGGGGAAGTGAGTGCATGGGGGGTAGGGAGGAGGTTAAATGCTGAAACCAAGGAGGAGGACAAGAAATGCAGGATGGGACACAGCGGTGACTCTTGAGTTGAGCTGAGTGTTTAGTTTAATTGGTAAGGAATGTGATAAAAAGGCACGGAAGGGCTCTTTAGCATCCTTAGTTTAATAATGGTGGGGGATGGTAAATGTACTGGGGGGGTTGGAGAGAGCTTTGGGGGAGAAAGATCAATTGCCCCCCATTGTGGAATACTCATGTATCCCAGCTGATATGAAAGGACTCCTCCGGCAGAAGGGAGGGGACAGGAGGGAAATTACCATTTGTCCTGTATCTACTACATGGGCCGGCACGTTCTTGCGCCAAATACTGTATGCACCGTTTTACGTTGATTTAATTTTCACCACAACTCTAAAAGGTCAGCATTAAAAGAAGAATGCTAAGACTCCCAGGCATAATCAGTCCCACTTTCCCCGAATCCAAGGACAGGATCTGAGTTGCCAGAATGCCTACCAGGGAAAGAAAACTATGTGCAGGGAGGCTGGTCCTCAAGGGAGTCTGCCTCTGGGAAATCAGAACCAAATCCTATGTGTTTTTCCCTGTTTCCCAAGGTTGGTGGAAGCTAGAGAAAGAAGTATCATATGAAAGTAAGTTTATTTTAATTTAAATTCTAATTTAAGCACAAGGGTAGATCCCTTTCTCCTGAAATACAATCAGAGTAGTGGGCTATTCTGGCCTATTTCCATTATACATGTGGCCCAGGGCAATAATACAAATACCATCATACTCTCCAAGAAGACTGAATCTCACTTTAGAATCCTCAGTTCCCTGATGGTCTGTGTCTGAGGAAGGGTAGAGCGGGAACAGCTGTCCCTGACTTCTGGTCCTTGGCTATGGATATCCCTCCTTCTGGTCCTCTGCTGTCTTTAGTTCTATAGTAAATCCTTTTGAGAGGGCTCCTTATTCATGATCATGCCTTTTGGCAATCCCTGAAAAGTTTCCTTGGCCAGCCCTTTTGAGGATAAGCAGGAAGAGGCCAATGCAGACCTATGCAACGGGTTTGGGATTCTCTGGGCAGGGAGTTCTGGGATGCCAGGTGGTAGAGGGTATCAGATGAGCATGCCTTCCATTTGTTGATTTCACCCTACAAGGGGGGCTGTGGCTATAAAAGGACCAGACAAAGTCGCCCAAGTATGGGACCCATTATAGAGCTCCTCTTCCCTGGATCTAGGGGAGAACTCACAAGAATGTTAATCTACCTCAGTTAAACAAGCAGGGCCCACAATCAAAAACCTGCTAAAAAATCTTTACACTTCTATAAACATTGTATGGAACAGCAGAATTTTACATTACATTTCCTGGGTTGAGAAGACAGCATCACGTATCATACATCAGATAGTTCTTACCCACAGATAGTAACCTAATCAAGAGACAAGACATTCAATCATGGTTAGAAAAAAGTTTCCCCAAATAAATCTAGGAAATAATATATCTTGTGAAATCAAGTCATCTGAAATCAAATCTACTGTTCACCATTTGCTTGTGTGATTAGGTAAATGATTTAATTTATAGAAGTTCCAGTTCTCATAGCTACAAAACAGACCGTGTGTTTCTAGGATTGTTGAAAGAATTAGATTAGCTATTCTATATGAACAGTTTCCCCTATATTTGAATATACATGGTAGATGCTAATAAATATTAATTTCCCTTTCCCTCCTCTCTCTCCTCTATTTTCTTATATTTCTTAGAAAATTTTTCTCATAAAGTGATACAATTTTTTTCATTCTAAGATTCTTGAGAATTGATAGCACACATTTCACAACTATGCAATTAATTTTTCCATTAAAGAGAAATCATTTATCTGTATCTATCACCATATACTTATTCTTGTATCATTTTGTTTGTCCTTCCCTTACTAAAAGAGTTATATAAATCTAAACGCAAGATAGAGTATCGACTGGCCCAAATTTGTGCAAATTAGATATTAACCGTACAGGTGAGACTAGAACATCCTAGAACTCTGTTTTCTATACATTTTCCACTGTCCTATTTCTTCCTCTCTTCTCTGACCATGCTTTCATCATTTCTAACTACAGAAAGAGAACAAATTCATTTGATGCCAGGTGAGAGGAAAAGGGAAATGAGCTGACCACGGCCAGAGGCCACACGCAAGAGTTAGACAGGGGAGCATGAGGCAAATTGGTGTCATTTGGGTGGCTCTACCTCTACCCCATGGGACCGCCCCTTTGAGATTTGATACCTTACTCTTCCCTTAGAATATGCATTTAGAATCTCCAATCTTCTTGCTCGATATGAAGGGACAAAATGCTACGGCTTCTATTTGATCCTTTAGAATGTAAATCAACAGTTCTTTAGGGCCCTGCATAAAGAAAATATATTAAAAATACAAAATCTTGGCTTCCTGAGACCCTTTGACTTCTCTCCCATACAAATCAAGGCTTCATATTCATTTGGGAACCTGAACCATTTTTTTATGGGATATGCATTGTGCAGTTTCAGGCTGTTAAGCTTTAGTTCGGCTGGAGTGATACTGCTCATGCATAAGGATATGAAACAAGGCAGTGGAAAGACATGGGATACATCTTCTAAACCAAAACGCACATACCACTCAGAAACGGCTACTCTTACACCTCTCCCGGAGGAAATGGGAACTGGCATACACATACCACAGAAGAGGTAGGGGAAGCAAAAAGAAACCGTGTTCACAAGTTCACCCGGGAAAAAGCAAGAGATGATCACAGACAGGCAACAAACTAGCAGGTGAGCAAGAAACTCAAAAAGCAATGTGGACAAAAAGCAGGCATTACACAGACATTGAAATGTTAGAGGAAAAGGCTGAGGGAGAAGGCTCAGGAGTGAGAGCGTAACAGGGTCATAGACCTAGGAGTCTTTCAGAAGGGGTGATGGCCTGTGAATGCCACAGGGACGAGGTAATCCAAAATACAGAAAAGAAAGAAAGAGGCGAGCCACTTCGCACAAGAGGTGACTGGTGAGGAAGGAGGATTTGTTTGCTGGAATCGGCATTCTCCAGGGATGGCATTCCAATCCCCATGGACACAAAGTGGGAAAGGAGAAAAAGGTAAAAAGAGCAGATTATAAACACAGAGAGAAGGCAGCTGCTGATGGAGGCAATATTCTTTTTCTCTTGCATGTGGATACACACACATACACATGTATACACACACACACATGACAGCAATATTCATGGACTAGCCGGCAAAAGTTACAATCAGCAAGGGTATTTCTGCCTGAATGACTCGCAGGGTATGATTATTGAATTAAATCTAATGAGACAGAGAAAAGAGGCAGATCACAGGACAGAGAGTGAATTATAGTGTGGGTCTCTGGAAATTATAGGAGGTGTGCACCTTGGCAGTATTAGAAAATAGAAATATATAGTCCTTTCTACTTCCATTTTTAGTAATACATGGATATTACTTGTGGACATTTCCCTCTAAACCAGACAGAATTCCAGGAAGAAGGTCTCTGAAGTGACTTCTCAGAATCCACATTTGGAGTATGCTTACTGTCCTTCATATTAGCTGAAGCACAGAGCTGGGAAGAGTTTGGACTGGTTGAAAAGAAATCAGATTATGGCCAAAGAATATTTAAAAACCTAGGAAATGCATCTCTCAGCATTGATCTCAAATATCTTCATGCCGTGAGCTTGGCATCGGCTTAGTGTGCAATGTGGTGGGGTGCTGACAAGCTTTTGCAAGCCGGAGTATTTTCTCATCTATCTGCAAAAGTAGATTAGGCAGTTTCTGGGAATAGGAAGAAATGAGTAGATTATGGGTTAGATTTTACTTTCTCTTTTTTCTTTCCGTCTTTCCTTTTTCATCTGTTCATTCTCACTGGCATTTAAAATACACTTAATCCTAATTCATTTCTATCCTTGTAGAGCAAGTTGATGTCATTTAGCTTGATTTAGCCTATTTAGGCCAATGAGTTAATTGGCCAGTAGAACATCTGTATGCATCAGGTGACAGGAAGGCTCATAGGCATGTAATTACGCCACAACACGTGCCCACCCCCAGACTCGCACACATATTTGTTCCATAACACCGTGTGGGGTCACATGAAGCCAGCTGAGCTCACCCCCCAAGCGACGGCTAAGGTGAAGTTTTGTGCCCCTGCCCTGCATTGCAGCACTGCCCTTCATATTCAAAGTTCTGCTTGGCAGAGTTCACGGGCCACAGCAGTTCGGGAATTAATTTCCATAATTATCTTTTTAACTTCCTCATTATAAAAGGCATCATCCCTGGATGGCAAGAAGCCAACCTGCTGACCCCAACAGGACAGCACTCAGATGGGCACGTGGCTCTTTTGTCTCCTTTCACATCATGGGAGCCTACGGCAAGGATGCCGCATTTACTCTAACATAGGGTCATCAGGGAAATAAGAATGTGAAATAATGACCCTCTGTCACAGTCATCAAGGTGCCAGGACTGGGGTATGGACTTCATTCTGAGATAAACTTAAATTTAAATCCCAGCTCCAAATTTAGGAACACTGTCCCCAGGGGAAAGTGGATGGAGTTGTTTGAGGCCTCAGTTTATTCCTCTGTTCATGGAGCATGATATTTGAGCAGCTAGAATCATTGTAAGGTTTAGAGATCATGAAGTTTCCCCATAAATGGTATACTTGTGAGAACACTAAGGGCTCTGTGTTGGGAAGATTAGTTTAGTTGGGATATTTTGAAAAAAAGCCTTTACACACATGGAAACTACCGAGGTAAGTGATACAGTGATGATATGAGGAGCGGTTTTGTTTTGCTTTTTGCTTCTGAGTCTTGAGAAGAAAGGCAGTTTTAAGAATTTATTACAACATCACTTGTGGAATACCTTATAGTATATATTTATACCCTGCAATGGAAAACACTTTCAAAATATTTTACTAAATTATATTTTACATAAAGACCTTCACTTAATCATCTTGTGATATAATAAGAAATACATTTAGTTTTTGTCTCAAGTGGTTCCTGGCCCAGAGCTCCTAAAACCCTGGAATTTCCTGCGTGATAGGAGTGTCTTTAGTTTTTAATACCAGGCCCCATTTCATCACATCTGAATTTAAACAAATGATAGGACTTGAGGGGGGACCCTAATATAGCCTCAGGGTAGAGTTGGTCATCAGTAAGACCAAGGGATTAAAGGGATTTTCAGAGCCATCCAATGACCTCTGGCAAGGGCAGGAGACCAGAGATAAAATTCTGAATTGTTGAACACATTCATGTCCCTGAACTCTACCTGTGACAAGCTTTTAAACTTGGGACCTTTCCGGACTTCACCCTATGTACCACTTCATCGGACTGTTCATTTGTATCCTTCACAATAAACAGCTAAGTAAATTGCCTTCCTGAGTTTTGTGACTTGGTTGAGCAAATTCTTGAACTCTAGCAGGGGATCATAGGAATTCCTGATTGTAGCCAGTTGGTCAGAAGTATGGGAGGCCCAGGACTTGTGACTGTTGCTGATAGAGGGGACAATCTCATGGGACTGAACTCTTGAACTTGTTGGAATGGGTACTAATTAAAGTAGATACTGTCGGAAGTGAACTGGATTGTTGGACCCGCAAGCTGGCTTCCACAGAATCAGAGTTCTGGTTGTGGGTGTTGGAAAACACTTGCTATCCCAACAAATTTGTGAAGTAGCTAATAGTTTTTATCTTCATTTACCAAATAGTAAACAAAGGATGCTAGCAAAAAATACATTGGCTGGGGTCCCAAATTAGCTTTGAGACTGCAGTCCTGGACATCAAACACCTGACGCTAAATATGTTAAATGGCATCACACCAACTCCTTCGTGGATGGTTTCATTTTAATAAACTATCGTAAAAATAATAGATCCTCTTCAGTCTTTCGTTGCCCTTATTTACATGAACGAAGGAATGATGAACAGTGAAACTGGAGATGATTGGCGTAGACTTTGTAGGAAGGCAAATGATGAATAAGTGTGCGATAGGCTGTCCCAAGAGAAGGGGATGCCTTGAACTTGTAATACAAGGAGAAGAAAATGTTACATGAAGAGAGGATTAAATACACTTGGCAAACCAGGGCCAAACAATCAGGTATTAGAGATGGGATTAGTGGAAGGAAGGGCAGGGCACTGGGCCTGGATGACCAAGCTGAGAGATCCGGACTTGCTAAGGTTAGGGCAACTGAAAATCCCCACACCCATTCCGTTTTCTTTCTTTCATTTCCTTATTCACCCAGTCATTCACTCCCACATTCGGTTGTACATTCATTCACAAATTGCATGGTTATTCCAGACACAGAGCTGAATGTGATACATGCAAAGAAAAATAATAGGCGGTCCAGCTCACAAGGAATTTAAAATGTAGCCAAGTAACAAACAGGTACATGATACCATTTGACTACTCCCAAAAGATACAGGAGTGACCAACTGTAGAGTGATCTGGAAAGGCTTCGGAGAGGAGTCAGTCTTTGATCTGGGTCACAGAAGATGATTGGAAGTGCTTTGGGGGGCAGTGTGTGTGATGTGGGTAACTGGATTGGAATGGACAGAACCTCGGGGAACAAAAGCCATTTAGACCATTACTGCAATTCAGAAGCAAAGCGATTAGAGCCTCGGGTAGAGTTATGGCTGTGGAGATGAATTTTAAAGGGGAAGATCAGTAACATTTAGTCACTGATTAGATTTGGAGGTCAAAGAAAAGGGAGCAGTTGCATAAATTTACGATGATAAGACTGGGGCATTGAGAGGATCACAGTGAAGTTATTAATAATTAGGAGATGAGGAAGGACTGATGGTGTAGGTCCTCGGTGCTCCCAACACAGCCCTTCTCCCCACCCAGGAAGGAGCTCTCAGGCCTTAAAAGCCAGAGCACAATTGCGGTCTTAATCTGTCCCTGCTGAATACAATAATTGGCCAAAGGGACAAAATGAGACTATGAAGGAGAACAGGAGCGGGCCCCCTTCGGACACTCCGTTGATGTTTGTTCGGTTCAATTTGAACTGAGAGGTGTGAGAAGCAAGGACATCACTGATGAAAAGCCAGAGGGAGTTCTGAGAGACAGCACTGAAGTGTGGCCAAGAGCAGAGACTGTGGACCTCTGAGACCATCTGGAATGGAATCTCAGCTCCCCCAGCAAGTGGGAAACTTAGGACAAGTGACTTTACTTTATTCTATCTCTACGTCCTTGTCTGTAAATGGGAAAGGATAGCACATTCTTCACTTTGTGTGGTATCGTGAAAATGCAGTACGTTAATAAAATACCTCAGTGACTTGACTATACATTTAAAGTGGTTAAACAGCATTTGGCTCATGTTAAGTGTTCACAAAATTCTGCTATTATTATCACTTACTGAGGACCATACTCTTAAAGGCAAGGTAGAAATAAAAAAGGGGGGAAAAAAGCTGAAAGCTCAAAACAAGTACTGGAAATGATCTTGGAGAAAGCCATTTACTTCAGTGAAGGGGTAAAAATGGAAGCCTGGTTTCTAGAGTTAAGGAGGGAGACAGCAAACTCAATGAAACATCCGGGTACTCACACATCAAGCCCTGAAGTATAGGACAGGAGTCACAAGAACGGGAGTGGTTGGGAATGTTTACACTGGTTCAAAGAGTTTAAAGAAAGGCAGCAAAGCCTTGTGGGGGGAACTAAGGCTACGGCTGCTACTCCTACTCCTACCTCTCCTCCTCCTCGTCTTCCTCTTCCTCCTCCTACTCATTTCAAGCAAGAACCACAGCGCCTCTCAAGGGAAAATAAATGCAAGGGAGATGAGAATCACAGAGGACAGGCAAAGGAGGCATCTTTTCCAATACCGCATAAAGGAGTCTGAAGGAGACATCCCAGACACGATGGCTAGGAGCATACGGGCTCGTTGCTGAATTGTTCCATTTCAATGAAGAACCCAGTAGTTACAGAGAAGTGAGTTACCAATTTAAAAATGTGAATAAGATCAAGTCTACAGAAAACGATCATAGCATTCACAGGAGGAATAAATAATGCCACAGTCCTGAAGGCAGATACACTCTCTGCCCTCCAGATAATGGGAGAAGCCACAGGTTGTTGAGTCCTGGAGTGGTCACAGCTGACCTAATCCTGGGGTCTGTAGTCCTTTTCCAGGTACTCTCCAAAACACTCACTATTATTTTCCCTTTTTCTCCCCTGCTGACAAAACCCAAACGATCTAAAAGCATCTCCAATGCTTATGAGAGGGAAGAACACAACTGTTAGCAAATGTGCATTTGAGCTCCACACTCCCAGGGTTTTCGAAGTAATAAAAACCAATTAGATAACACTCAGCAGCTATAGTGAGAGAGAGCAGTGCAATCTTACCACTACTAATAGGGTTTTTAATAATAGATAGGTTTCTCTCTGCAGAGCTGGAGTTGGAAGTAGAAGCATCAATTGCACAGCATTCTGCTGACCAGTACTCAATGCAAAAATGTTACATTGATGCAGTTGATCTGTCGTTTAAACTTGTCAGACGGAGCCAGGGCAGGGCTTACAGAATGACCGCAGGGAACCTTGCATTGGTAAGAACTGCCAGGAAAAAAACCAAAAAACAAAAACAAAAACCAAGCACTGTCCTTAGATATTATGGGCAAGGTTAAAACCTGCCTCTGGAGAAAACTAGGTGATGAGGGAGCAGAAGGCAAGCTGAGGACAAATCACAAGCTGCCACCTGCCACCCTGCCTCCCCCGCTCCCGGGTGGCTCTGTCAGTCCTCAGGCACTCCTGGCTGCCCTAAAACTAAGGGGAGGAAAAAACAAATGGTTAACTGATAGAGATTACAATCCACGGGACAGGAGTCTCCATCGTTTTACAAATATTGTAGTGATTTACAAGGAAAAGGCATTCTTATCAATAGCCTAACTTTCAGATACTCATAGACTCAATTTCCTGGAGCCCCAACATCACCTTCCCCTCCACACCCCATGGGAAACAAAGGAAGAAGGGATAAAATGTCCTTACAACCTGCAGCCCATTAATAAATAACTTGAAGCAGGCCGAATTTAATTTCCTCTAGGATACTCCCAACTGTCCTAAGGTTAATGCTTTGCTCAAGGGAAAAACCACCTTAGCTTGGCAACAGCAAGGCCTCCAGTACCCTTAGAGTCTTCTTTAGCAGATGAAAGTCCTTTAGGGGCGCCTGGGTGACTCAGTGGGTTAGAGCCTCTGCCTTCGGCTCAGGTAATGATCTCAGGGTCCTGGGATCGAGCCCCACATCGGGCTCTCTGCCCAGTGGGGAGCCTGCTTCTCTCACTCTCTCTCTGACTGCCTCTCTGCCTACTTGTGATCTCTCTCTGTCAAATAAATAAATAAAATCTTAAAAAAAAAGAAAGTCCTTTAGACACTACCCTTTTCTTTACCTCCCCCAACTCCCAAGTATATAATCAGGCACCCCTCACCACCCCAGTGCAGCAGCTCTTTCTACCCACTGGTCCTCTCCCCATGCTTTAATAACATCACCCTTTTGCACTAGAGACTTCTCAGGAATTCTGTCTTGGCTCTTGGCTCTGGACCTCACCAATATTCGAAAACTACATTGTAGGGAGATCCAGTTCTGAAGAATAGAAAGGTACAAGCTAAGGCTAAAGTCTTTGGGTCAAGGAATACTAGGGGCTTTTATGCTATGAAAATGTTGGACCCTGAAT
Source organism: Procyon lotor (assembly GCA_028646535.1). Classification (NCBI taxonomy): domain Eukaryota; kingdom Metazoa; phylum Chordata; class Mammalia; order Carnivora; family Procyonidae; genus Procyon; species Procyon lotor. The sequence continues at coordinate 131,459,186 of CM053603.1, read as the reverse complement.
CCAAGGAGAACAACTTTTTTCTGCAGGTGGAACAATACCGTACAAAGCTTTTATACCTGACAGCAACCCTATACATATAGGGTTTTGTTTTTACCACATTCACTTTGCAGAAAAATTATTTGCCTAATGTTTCTTTGCTTAAAACACAAGTATCTAGAAAGTTATTTGTCTCGTCGTCATAGAAACGATCATTAAAATAATTCACCAGCTCTACTTAATTCATCATTTCCTCCTTCAAAGCTGTCAAAAGAGGGCTCTTTAAAGAGAAGGGGAGAGTGTCTTACAGGAGAGATGGAGAGTGGAGGAGGGGGTTCAGAAGTGGTTCCTCTGTGGGTCACCCCACTGCAGACCAGTAGTCGCTTCACCCCCTTCCAGCTCATAGACTTTCCTTCCAATACAATTTCAATACAATTTCCTTTTCAATACAATCATTTAGGTTTATGGAAGGAATTTCCTTCGGGTGTGTGGTTATAGTGCAAATTTTGTATGATCAGATCAAGCTTGTGAATAATACATCTGTCTGTGAATCAACTCCCCAGGGCATGTCCTCCTGGCTAAACCTCTGTAATGAAGCATTTGGCTGTAACTCCGTTAAGAATGTAGAAAATGTAAATACGTGTGGCCAGAGAGAGAGTAGAAGAGTTCATGCCACAGCGAAACCATTTCCTCCGGGGTCAGTGGTGCATTCAAATGATGCTGGGAGAAAGCAGCTGCTGGTTTGCATGAGGTCGAATCCTAACGGTGTTTCTGAGCAAAGTGGGGAGCTGACTGACCCTAGCCAAAAATGCTGGGTGAGCGAGATAATCACAAGGAAAAGCCACACACTACCGTCAAGAGGGCTCACTTCTAGTTCTGCCCCTGTCAGCTTCATGACCCAAGGCAGTCAGTCCCTCTTTCCTCTGGGACGTCTCATCTGCAGCGTGAACCATCAAAACTAGTTACTCTCAAAGGTCTCTCAAAACAGAAGAAATTCTGTGTGTGTGTGTGCACGTACATGTGTGTGAACATGTGTGCAAAATTTCAAGCAGTAAAGGAGACAATGCTGCTATTTTCTGAAATTTTATAAAAAGGTCAGCAATGCGTTCGTTGTTAACACGTTAGAGTCTTTTCCTTATAATGACAGTAATGTATAATTTAACAATTTCTTCTAAATATGGTCATCATTCAGTAAATACATATGTATTTCTCATTGACTATAAGCTCCTCAAAGCTAGGATTCATGAATGCATTCACAACACCTAGCCCAACATCTGGAACATACTAGGTTGTAAGGGAAACATTTGAGTAAATGAATACATGAATGTACAAATGAAGATGTGATCAAATAGAAAATGAGGCTTTTGAGCAATTTATATATCTATCTATTCATGAGGTAGGAAAATGTGACTGTAATGCCAAGTCAAGCTTATATGAAAGTGACACAGGACAAGAAGTCACTGTCCTGGATAGGCTTCAAAATTTCTAAGGCTTAAAAAGTGTTCTCTCTTTTCCAAACATAGGCTCATACAAAGACCACTGTTCGATGTCCCTGAACCTTACACCACTCAGGGACTAAAGTATATTTTTCTGTTCTGTCAATTTCATGGTCACAGTAGCTAGGGGAAAACTGTTTCTATGGTTAATCTTGTAATCACTTACTCAGCCTCTATTATGTGTAAAGTCCTTTGCCGAGATAAGTGGAGAATGCCAGGATGCATAAGAGATAATTCTAGCTATTACAGAGCTTGGGTCTCTTTGGAAGGATAGAACATTACCTATGAAAACTATAACCAGGCAAAAATATCTGTATCAAATCAGTAGTCTTGACAAGTTCCATGATGCACAAATGGGAAGTGATATGTTGAAGTTATTGACTGACTACGTTTCTGGCACTGCATCAATCACTTTTACCTCTATTACCTCATTAAATCCTCACCATAACCATGTTACATAATATTCATTCCAATATTCAGACATGGTAAGAACCAGAGATGTTTAAAGCAACTGACCACACTCAGACAAAAGGAAGTGATAAAACAGAAAAGTCTTCCAGTCTACTAGACTCTTCCAGTCTAGGTTGGACATAGAAAGCTTCCTGGATAAGGATGCCTTTAATGATGGAGCAAACTTACAGGGACAGAGATGAAGGGAGAGGGGTATTTGCAACTGAGAAGATAACGCTAGAGACACAAATGTGAGTTAGATGTTGGTTTACTTAGAATGAACTAAGTGTATCCAGGTAGACCACTGGTGAGGACCCTGAACTAAAGAGTTTGCACTTTATGCCACATGTAATGAGTAACCCCTGAAAGTCTGTGAACTAGGGCATAACATAATGCAAGAGGTTTAGGAAATACAATCTGTTGTTTCCATGCTACACAGGGGATATAAGTATATAGACAGAGAGGAAAAAAAAATATTTCTTAATTGGCTAGATATAAATGAATTAGCAGCTGAGAGCACATTATCCAGGCCCAAAGTTAGAATCCTCTCTTCTAAGCCCTTCATTCAGCAAATGAAGATTGCCTTTTCGGTTGGGAACACGGTCTTGGGAAACAGAAGCACTGAGTTGTGGAAACGGAGAGGAAAGTTGGTGAGGAAGTTGTGTGTGATACACGGCAGGCAAATGCAGACAAGACTCTTCATGCTAGTGTATTGATCTGAATTAACGCCTGCATTGCAAAAGGTGTAGGCCAAAGACTTCAGTTACGGTAAATTTGATTATTCTAAAAACAAAAAAACAAAACAAAAAACAAACAAAAAACACACAAATGGAATCTCAGCAGTCAGAGGGACTATCAGAAAATAATTTCTTTCCTTGGGTGAACTAAGGTCAGAACCGGTAGCACTTGTATTTTGATACTCAGAAAAGAGCACATAACTATCATGGTTACAAAGTTGTCTTAAAAAAAAAATACACACTCTTGGTTTTATTGAAATTAAAAGGCTGTACCCAAGGGAAGAGAAACTTGAGGGAGAGGAAACCAAACATTTTCCGCTGCATGTTTCCAACAACAGGGGGTTTACAAAAATAATAGCCAAGACTTAGTGATCATCATTTGCCAGGTGGGATGTTAAAAACTTTACGTTAATTAACTCATTTAATCTTACAACAATATCATGTGATAGTACTATAATACTATTATTACATGGAAACTGAGAAACTGAGAGTTTAAGAAAACACGCCACAGGCCACATAGCTGGTAGGTCAAAGGACTGGGGTGTTAGACCCAGGGAGTTGGTCTCCCAAGTCTTCATCACTCTTCTTCTTAATTATATGCCCTTCCCTCTCAAGCATCCTCCTTCACAAGCTGATGTGCCCAGTGGGGTTTACAGGTTAGTAATGAACCACTGGGATCATTGCCAATGTGAATCAGAGACTCTGGATCCAAAAGGAACACAGTGAGTTGCCGGCTGGGGGGCAGGTATCCCGAGATGGCTGGAGTGTGACAACGAGAGTCGGGGTGGCAGAGCAGGAAATGTTTGAGGCTGGAGTCCACCTAATTGACTCGGAGAGAGTCTAGGAGTTTATTTTATCAATCAGCTTCTAAAACTAAGACAACTGATGGTTAAGAAGCCATATATTTTTAATTCTTTACACCCAGAGCCCAAATTATAGAGAGATTAATTCTAATTCCCCCCCAATTAATTAATTCATTAACTCATTTAATCTTACAACAATATCATGCGATAGTACTGTAATACTATTATTACATAGAAACTGAGAAACCGAGAGTTCAAGAAAACTCCTTTACAAGGCCTCTGCCGAGTTCCTTAGTCTCTGAAGAGCTCAAGTTCCTAAACTGCTAAAAAGAGATAAAAACTACTATCTTTATCATAAAGATGTTATGAAGACTAAACAAGGACATGGGAAAACACTTAGTTAAAATCTTCAAAAGTCTTGGATTGGCAGTAAAGTGCTATATGAATATTACTGCTGAAGTATTTATTTAAATGCTTTTCTCTTACCACCACTTTCTCAGGAACAAACAAACAAAAAGTCCTGACTCACCGTTGGATCACTCTTTACCTACACCATGAGTTCAAGAGAGCATTACTAAATGTGCTTGCCTAATTCCCCCTCTAGGCTCTACCGATGCAGAACGCACCAGTAGGTAGCTACAGAGTGCACTGCTGGTGGCCTTTGAACTGGGCTTCCTATGAAATTACAGATGCTTTGTTGGAAAACCCGGTATTTACAATCTTTTTTTCTTAAGTCAGCCATTTAGAAAATTGTTCAAGCTTTGTTTTTTCATATTCACTCAAGCATCCTGAGTTAATGATCACTTCTTTCATGTGTCAATTCTTGGGGGGGAAAATTAGAATTAATCTCTCTATAATTTGGGCTCTGGGTGTAAGAATTAAAAATATATGGCTTCTTAACCATCAGTTGTCTTAGTTTTAGAAGTTGATTAATAAAAATAAACTCCTAGACTCTCTCCAAGTCAATTGGGTGGTTACAAAATTCTATCTTGTAGCTAATTTTCTCTTTTTGGGAAAAGAGAGCACGAGGATTGCAATTCAATGTGTATTTTCTAACTTATAAGTGGCAAAAATCAACCATAATTAAGTTGATGAATGAATGAATGAATGAATTTAGAGAGACTATTTTTCAGGAAGGTCTATTCTTAATATTTGTCCTGCTGAGGAGCCTCTTCTGTTGCCCAGGATAAAAATGATTTCTTGTCACCTGAATCTATTTAAGTGCCATGTTGTGCTCAACCACTATAACAGAAGCATATCATCAGATTTAAATTTAAATATTTTATGAATTATTTTATTGCTTCTTCCCCCTTCCCCAGGTTTTATCTAGAGGAATCACCGATACAAGTCCAACTAAAAGCACTGGCATTACCCCAACCACGCAACCATTTGTATCTGGACTCAGAATTCTTTCAAGTGACCTCCTGATTTAAGTTCATTTTCTACTAGAAATTATTCATGCTAATTTTTGCCCAAATTCCTGATTTTGAAGTCCCTTCTAAGAACCATAGCCACAAAGAAACAGGGTACTCTACATGTCATGCCTTCTTGCCATGTGGAGCTGGGAAGGGTAAACGTCGCTCTTGTTCTTCTTAACAAATACACATGGGAAATATGTCTACTTTGCTAAGCATTAAGAACATTATTCTTGGGGCACCTGAGTGGGACAATCAGTTAAGTGGCTACCTTCGGCTCAGATCATGATCCCAGAGTCCTGGGATAGAGCCCCCAGTCAGGCACTCTGCTCAGCGGGGAGCCTGTTTCCCCCTCTCTCTCTGCCCGCCTCTCTGCCTACTTGTGATCTCTCTCTCTCTGTCAAATAAATAAAAATCTTAAAAAAAAAAAACCTGTTCTTATAATGTTATTATTCTTGTTAAGAACATTTTTTTTTTTTAAGATTTTAAGTAGGCAGAGAGGCAGGCAGAGAGAGGGGGGGAACCAGGCTCCCCGCTGAGCAGAGAGCCCAATGTGGGGCTCGATCCCAGGACCCTGAGATCATGACCCGAACTGAAGGCAGAGGCTTTAACCCACTGAGCCACCCAGGCGCCCCAAGAACATTATTAAGAACATTATAAATTCTTATTAGGAGCAATATTATATGTTCATGTTATTTATTTTTGTTTAAGATTTTATTTATTTGAGAGAGAGGAGAGTGGGAGAGAGAGAGCCCAAGTGGGGGCACAGGCAGAGGGAGAGAGAGAAGCAGACTCTCCAGCTGAGCAAGGAGCCCAATGCTGGGCTAGATCCCAGAACCTGATCCAAAGGCAGCCGCTTAAGCAACCAAGCCACCCAGGCACACCCACCCCTTTTTTATATACAAGTATTTCTAAAGGTGATCTAATGTGCCAAGAGTATAACTAGACTTTTCTCTCATCCTTTCTTTTTAGGATCCTGCTATGTGGGCTCATGTACGCTGAAAGTTCTCATCACTGGTGGACTAAAGGTAGCAATATAAAGTTATAAATACCCTGAACTTAATTTTTAATGTAGTTACAGATGGGATTTGGGAGGAAAATATACACGTACACACACATACAGTGTAAAGAATATTATACAGAGTGCACTTATTTATTTTCTGCTATGCTACCTGAATACTACTTGGAAATTTCTAGAAGTAAAACCATCATTCCAAATCTTTCTATTAACAATTATATAAAATATTAAAAATATTCTCAGTTAAAATATCACCTCTGAGGTATCTTCAAAAATACATATTTATTGATGCATTGCTACCATTCGGGAAATACTAGTAAAGGAGTAAGCTACGTTATTGTTTGCAAATATTCCCTCCACCTTTGTCCCCAACATTATGAAGAACGATGAGAAACAAAAATCACTGAGAGATAAACATTTCTTTATTTTCATGTTTGACTAAACACATTCCCACTGAGTCTTAGAAATAATACTGAAAGAACTGAGGCAAATTTGGCCTTTTTTTTTTTTTTTTTTTAAGTATGACAACATATGGTCTCTTCGCTATGGAATAAGTTCGCTGGCCATGCTGTCTTCTAACTGCACCTATGTACCACCCCAGAACACATTCTTTCTAAGCCCTAGAACTTCACCCATAGTCAGGATATTAAGATGGGCTCTCTCAGGTTTGTAGAATTTGAACAAGGAGTGATTGCATTTCACCCGGTGAGTAGCGAGGGCATTTCATGAAATGCACTCCTTATTTATTTTTTATTTTAAATTTTATTTTATTTTTAAGTAAACTCTATGTACAATGTGGGGCTTGACCTCACAACCATGAGATCAAGATTTGCACGCTTTCCCGACTGAGCCAGCCGGGTGCCCCGACATGCAGTCTTTCAGTACCAGTTGAGTCATCCCCTCCTTCTTTACTAGACTTCCAAGCCCTTACGTGAAAGCCACAGAGAGTCTCTGAGGAGGGTTAAGGGAGGAAATGGATTTTGGTATCAGGCATAACCTGACATAAAACCTTTGCTTGTTAAATAAAGGACAGAATGAACTCAAGTAACTCAAATTTTATGATTATCAATATCCTTGTTTTAATTAAACAAATAATATTAGAAAAATGTCTACCCTTGGGCCTGACATTTGGCAGGTTCTCAAAAAAATGGGAGTCACAACTAGTATGACTACTTTATACCTTTTTCACAGTTTTATTGCAGTATTTGTCATCATCACCATCATCTTATCTACCACTTCCCTTCATAATATTTTTCCTATATCATCACATACGTAGATGTCTGGTAATCATTTATAATCCAACCGGAGACTTCACCACACGCATGCATAATTATAGCGCCACTAGTCCCTGAATGTCTAAAGCAACTGCTTAACAATGGTAGAGAACAATTTCCCAGTCACTCTTCATCTGTTAGGGCTGAAAGTAAGCTGAAAGCAGGCTGTACTATGGTATTGTATAAGTTGTGTGTGTGTGTGTGTGTGCGCATGTGCACGTGTTTCCCCCAAGTATTTACCAAAAAGGCTTAGAAGTAAATTCTTTAACCTAACAAAACCCTGAGCATGGAGCCCTATGAAAAGCTCAGTGTCTCTCACCTCAGGCTTGAGGAGGGAGGTAAGCTGTCAGGGCTTGGAATGAGATGGGACACAATAAAACTCCTGCTTTGGGGTCAGTCCTGTATAGCCAGCACCTCATTAAGTCTGTATTAGAGGGGGAAAAGTTCAAAGACACTTCTAGAATACTAACCTTTTCATCTTGCCTTGTTACAAAATTGGCCTCGTATAGGGAAGGAAAAAACAAAATGAACTTAAACTCAAGATCCTTGCGTGAAATGAGGTCAGTTCTCTTTTAAGGCTATTTATTCACCATGTTCATGGCTCATCGCACTTACCTTTTCTATACATTTCTCACTTTCACTTTCCTTAACTTCTTCAAGAGTCAATCTAACTGTATGTCGCAGTGTGAAAACCCTCGGGAACATGTTACTTGTAGGAGCAGATTTGATTATGCTCTGTCCCTCTGTTGGCTCCTTCCTCATATTCACCTCTTTTCTAATTCCCTTACCCCCTTTCTCCTCTAGCTTGGCCTATCGGCTTCTCTTGTCTCTCACAGCCTGTGCTGACAGCCGTCTAAAGAGGAAGTCAGCAGCAGCCATGCTACGCAGAAGTCCTTACTCTAACAAAATGCTGGCCACGGTAAAACAGCTGTGGCACCAAAAATGAATGAATGTTCACTGTGGACAGCTAATTTGGAATAAAGACCCAATCAAAGGCAGTGAGAAGAAGAAGAATGAATGAATGAATGAATGGGCAGTGTAGACTATATTGTGACCCTGGTTATAATGGCAAGGAGGGCAGACCCTAAACATCTAGGACCAAAGAAGCATGAAGTTCAAATTTTAGTAACCAGAAAGACTATTGCCTGTGACTTTGTTGAGTGAATTACAGGAAATGTCCAGGAAGACCAGGGATAGCATCAGATGGTACAAGGACATATATGAAATTCAAGAAGAGACAACAGCATCTATCTTCTAACTGTGGAAGAGAACAAATCTTCTCTGCCCTTCAAAAGGGGCTGAGCAATTCCAGAGAAAAGTTTAGAGAAACCTGGGCAAAACGGTAGCGTGTATATCACCAGTTTGGGCCGTTAGATCCAAAACCTTTCACTGTTCTTCAGGAGCTGAGCTAGGTTAATATAAAGAGACAGGAAGTGTGCGTGTAAGAGCAGCTACTGTGGGGCCAAACTGCTGAGTTGAAATCCAGGTTCTTCCACAGACAACTTGTCAGGAAGAAGAGTTAAAAATGGTGCCTACCTTCCTAGGTTTGTTCTAATATATAAGTGGACTAATAAAGTTCTGCCATCACTACCCATGGTATAGTAAATGCTTCTAGTGCACAGGTGTATAGTGCAAGCTGTCATGATAGAAGAATGCAATTTATTTGCATTTTATAAGACGAACCAAATACTGTCCCTTACATTCTGTAATTATTCATTTGCCCAAGGGAAAATCAGTAAGTTCTTGGTCTCTTTTTTTTTTTTAAAGATTTTATTTATTTGACAGAGAGAAACACAGCGAGAGAGGGAACACGAGCAGAGGGAATGGTAGCGGGAGAAGCAGGCTTCCTGCCGAGCAAGGAGCCCGATGCGGGGCTTGATCCCAGGTCCCCGGGATCTGACCTGGGCCGAAGGCAGACGCTTAATGACTGAGCCACCCAGGCGCCCCAGTTCTTGGTCTCTTTTTGCCAAAAAGTTTTCCTAAAGCGGAAATGTCCATTTTAGGGCCTCCAAGCACCTACTGCTTCCTGACTTCTGAAGTCAAAGATTATTTGTTGTCCACATTGAGGAATACCCTTGCCAATTCTTAATTACATGGAGTTGCAATAGTTTCAGTAGGAGTATGAAAACTATCAGCGGGGGAGCCACAGGCCAACACAGGCAATCACGGAATAGGGATGATTTCATTGTAACCACAAGCCTAAGAACTAGTAGGCTGGCATTTCTCTCCCAACCCGTGACAAACTCTCTGACATATGACCCTAAGAAAAGGAAAAAACAAAACAAAACCTGTGCTCATACACACTGCCTTAAAATTTAAAACTCCTTCATTTAGGAACTCCTTTCTTTTTAACTCTGCAGTGTCTACCTAGTCCTCCAATACAAGCAGAGATATCAGCACAAGCAAAAATAGTATCTTTACTTAAAATGCCCTATTTATTTTCTTTGCCTCTAGACCTGAAAATGCCCATCTAATGTAGCCCATGATGACTATGGCCACCACTCCTTGAGCCACATGACAGACACTAAGTCGAGAGGTTTGTGTTTAAGAGCCCTACAACAATTCTGAGGTAAGTTAGTACTTACCCTCTACCCAAAAAAGGAAGCTGAATGCAGGTAAACGTGTCCAAAGCCACACAGAGTAAGTGAAGAAATAAGAAGGACACCCAGTCTGTTTCATTCTAATGCCCATGTAACAAATTTACAGGTTTGTTTATGTTCTGTGGTTGCCAAACTTTCTTGTTTTACTATCTGAGAAACAGATAACCCAAATTAAGGTCCCTGTCATTGGCAGGTAAGATATTCTGAAGGTGATATATATGTATCACCATATATATATATATATATATATATATATATATATATATATATACACACACACACACACACACACACATACATATATATGTATATGTATATGTATATGTATATATATATTTTTTTCTGTTAGAATGAAAATCATCATTAACTCAGAATGTACTAAACATTGATCTCATTTCCAAAAGATGATGGATGTCCATGGGGGAATGAAAGAAACAGTGTTCTATGTACCATTTTAAAGGGGGGTGAGGGAAAATTTCGGAAAGATAAGGCCTCAGGCTAATGGAAGATAATTGACATTTTCTTTTAGGAGTTGTTAATTAAAACAACATTAAATATTCCCCTACAATCTTTTGTCAGTCAATAGGATAGGCCACTAGAACTGCCACTGAGGGGCCCATCAAAGCCTATAACATTCTCCCAGAGTAGCTAATTACAGCCATTTTAAAAGGTTTCCAATGCACTCACCAACATATTTTTAAGAATTTGCTTCTATAAAACATTCAAATGTTAACAACCTGCTATAGAGAAGATGCCATGTAGAAGCATTCAATCAACATTGTAAAGCAATGTCCAGTCATCATTGCTTTATATAGGTCAAATCCTGTTTTCCAAAGGCCTATAAAGAGATCCAATTACATATAAGGATATAATATATGACAAAGCAAGCTTGCATCATGAAACAATGAGTAGAGAAAATGTAATTAAATATATGATGGTAGGGAAAAGGTTTAGCATTTCACTTGAAAAAGGAGATACTCAGTTTATACTGAGTATATAACCAAATAAAGTTATTTAGGTAAAGAAAGACATGTAGTGAAACCTGTATTTTATCAAATCTGTGGAAGAACTGTGGAATTTCAGAGACATTAAGTGAAATCAAAAAGGAAGAAGTCAGTCTATTTTTCTACATAAAATTAAACTTCTCAGGAAGAAAAATTGCAGTGAAAATGGAAGACAGGAAAATTAGCAGGAAATATTAAATTACTAAAGTTTATATTATATAAATGTCCCATTCATATAAATAAAATAAAATCAAGGTATCAATAGCTAAATGGACAAAGGATAATAAAAAATTCATTTATACAAAAGGACTTACAACTGAGTTATCGGAAATAATGAACCTGACATCTGAAATAGAAGTCCATATGAGATGTTGGCCTATGCTAATGAAAGGATGAACAATAAAGGACAATAAAAACTATAGTAAGGCAATCATAAGTCCGGGATATTCATAAATTGCTTTTGATGAACTGGTATAACCCTTTGGGAGAAGATTTGACTTCATAATATAGGTGTCATAAAATTCTTCAAAGCCTTTGACCAAGCCTTTGACCACCACATCCAGAAATTAATTCTATAAGAAGCATATAAGATAAATATATAAATATACTTATGGAAGTTATTTTTATAATATTTATCAAAAAAGGAAAGAAATAATTTGTATGTCTATCAAGAGGAACTAATTAAGCAAATTACAGGCATATAACCAACTAAAAGAGTATGTAAGAAGAATAAGTAGCTGCATGGACCAATGCTTACGATTTCACGGTAATCAAAAATTCAGAGTGGGAAAAAATATATAATCAGTTCTGGAGGAAAATACAGAAAAAGAAGAGTCTGTTTCTTGGAACGATAGGATTCTGAAGATTTTCCCCCATTTTAAAATTTATGTTGCTGTGATATCTTGTATGAGTGAAATACAGATACGGTGTTTTCATTAGAGGAGATTTTACCGTAATTAAAACCTTGCCAAAATATTGTCATCCCTTCCCCCCGTGTGCTGGAGTCACTTACGATACAGGAGTGCTGAATGCAAGGCTCTTTAGAGCCAAAAGTGGTAGGATAGTGGTTGAGATAACGATCTGTAAGACATTTTTCTTTGCCAGCTCAATATTCCCTACTTTTTATAGTAAATGGAATATCTGAGGATTTTTCTGCAAAAAGCATACAATTGGATACTTACAGTCCAGTAAAGGAAAGGCAGTTGTATTGGTCTAACTAAATTATTCATTATTGAAAGTCTGATACAACTCTAGGTTATCTACATAGTCATGGGCAGAGACATAGAAATGGACACAGTATTCTTAAAAAATACCATTTATAGTTTGAAATAGATTTTTATCCATTAAGGTGAGAACATGTGTCATGTCTTCTTATTTCTGGAACAGAATGAATGAATTATGATACTAGCTAACATTTATTGACCATTTAGTATTTGTCAGCCTCTGTGAAAACATGTTAGTGTTATTATATTGTCACAATTATTTCCATTTTACAGATAAGGAAACTGAGGCACAGAGAAATTAAGTATGCCTTATAAGCTGCAGAGATATAAAAAGCAGACCTGGGAACCAATTGTGTCTTAGATCTCATAGCTAATATTCTGTAAAGTGCTCTTCTTCCTTTGTAATAAAGATTTTATTTAAAAACTTATGGTAGCTTACCTATAATCCACAAAGTCTAGAATTTTACTTATACTTATAAAATGGTTAATTTTGCCTTTGCGGACATTTCCAGGAAACATTAGTGGAATTATCTACCCACACCTACTGACTACAGAATATCAACAACCCAAGCCTCGGTAATTCAGGATTTTAAATTTAACCAACATCCAGGTGCCTCTTGGTCTAACAGCATTAGTAGGATGGTAAAAGTATCCTGAGGCTCAATACTCTCTCCAGTAGTGACTGGATGTGTACTCACAGGCAAGAGCAACTTTCTAAATCTGTTTCCTTATTTGTAAGATATGGATAATAAAATCACAAAACTGTAGATCTGTAGTGGGGGATTAAATGAGAACATATATGCAAAGTGTCTAGCCGAGGGTCTAACGTAAAGTAGGCACTCGATAATTAAGGAAAAAAAATATAAACTTCCTCAATTGTTTAGCACGCACCTCCTGAGCTCCTAACTTGTTATGTGAATCAGTCCTGCTGGGAGATGGCAATGTCGCTGTGAGCATGACAGACGAATACCTTTCCTTGATGGAGTCTGAGTTCTTCGTAGCATAGGAGAAGATGGTAGAACACACAAACTATTCTTGGGAACAAAGGAAGCACATACTTAATTCACAACTTCAGTTGCCTCAATAAACAATTGCTCTGATGCATGGATAGCACTAATGGCTCAATAACAACCACTGGATAATGAGGCAAACCATTTATTGAGACTGGAAGTGTCAACACAGGCATCATCTACTAATATGTTAATTGTTGATGGACATTTGCAGGTTCATAGAAATTCACCTTGTCACTGATACAAATGTCATTTGTTATAGCTTGCAAATTTCCATCCAGGCAGGGATTACTTCTACACCAAACTGCACAACTCCTTGTAGAGTAATTAATAAATATTCATGATGCTGATATTGCTGCCAATGATGACAGATCTTATACATTAGAAAGAGAGTATTCTAAAGATGAGGATGTTAATCTTATAAGACAAAGACATTCTCGTATCAGTTCCAATATCCCAGGAGGCTTTAAAGGCTATAGCATGTAACTTTTTTTTTTTTGGTTATTTGTACCTCTGGGAAATACAAAGTCATGCCCCAGGAAGTACTTGTATCAGTTTATACTTTAAATACTTATCTACAGACTACATATGCTTTCAATACATAATGTAGTTTCTATGTAAGCACTTGGGATTGTTCTCCTTCAAGTCATGGCTAAATTAAATCTAGATTTGATTTTCATTTTTGGATTCTGCAAAAAAAAGACCTTTTTTAGTTTCAATCTTTTCATATTTATGCTCACTGGGCCCTCACCCTCCACACACACTCATCTACACCAATATCGACCCAGTATCTCCTACTGAGTGCCAGGTACCATCCTGGGCCATGATCACATAGTGGTGTGGTGAACAAATATCATTTCAGCTTTCATGGATTTTCATATCTCCTGGGAAAGAGAACAGATAAACAAATTCATAATAATTACCAATTATGAGAAATAATTGGTGTGTTATGCTAAAATTTGGTCAAGAAAAGTTATTTTAAGGAATTAAAATAATTAAGAGCTGAAAAAAAGAGAACGGACCCATCATGTGAAGAAGTGTGGGAAAAGATTTAAGATGGAAGGAAGAGCATGTGAGAAAACCCCAGGGAACATCACAGGCTGAGGTATGCCTGACGGTTAGTGAGCCAGAGAGAGAGAGTGAATGAACACATAAGTGAAGAAGGAATTTGACAATGCTTTCTAAATTAGTGCTCCCTGACTCACTCATTCTTTGTCAGTGGGAAAGTCACTAGTCTGAGCCCTTACTGTCTCCTGGATGAGAGAGTCTACGTGACCCAAGTTTGGAATCCAAGCTGCGTGCACTCTTACACCCCCTTAGGGCTCTCTTCCAGTCTTCCTGCTCTCCTTCTCGGACAACCTGTGATTGACTCACTGAATCAGGTTTGGGCGTCTAATACTCTTCTGTGGAAACATCTCCATTAGAATCCCATCTTAGTTCTATGGTGTGATTTCATTCCTCTCAGCACATATGCCCTTTACATAGAGTATCTGAATCTAGCTACATGTCATTTGTATGTTGAGTTTTTCACACCAGAGGTTTATAACCTTTCATTCATTATACAGGTTTGAAGGCAGATTTTCTTACCTTCTTTGCCCAGTTCAAGGTCAATAGTGAAGAAGTTGTCTCTCAGGTTAACTCAATTCACAGTAGCCCTAGGTTTTACTCCCTAGATGGACAAGTTAATAAATACAAAAATATAGAGTTATAATATAAAGTATGCATAAATATATACACATATATGTGTACTCATATAGTGTGCATGTATATGTATGTGTGTACATGTAGTGTATATTTATTCATACCCCACACAATTGTTAGAGATTTCTTATCTGTCCATCTACCCATCCATCTATCTGTACATTTTTCTATCCATCAATCTAGACAGATGTAGTGAAACAGGGACACATCAACAATCAACAGTTTGGGAGAATGCTTTATCACAAATCTTATAGAAGCAAAGGTAAAGATGTGCTTTGGAGATGCTCTTTTTTATAATGATTGTTTACAGCTGTGCATGCCTACTGGTAATGGGAGTAAAAAGGAAGAGCAGCTCTCAGGAAGAATGTCAGAATAGCGTGAACGGTAAGTGGACATCAGTGGGTGCACCGGTAGAAAAAAAAAAAAAACTTAGGCGTGCTCTGCTAAGGTGATTTGCTTTGGCACTTGCTGGGGGATGTAGATAAGATGGGAAATGCCAAAAGAGGTGGGCAGTGGCAGAGGATGGGGATAAATGATACTGGAATCCGTGCTCCCCTTCCTGAAACCAGGGATATCTAGGGGCAGAGGGAGGCAGTTACTGTGCCTGACTCATCTTAGTACAGCTGAGTAGAGGATGTTTTCTGAAAGACAATTGCAATAGGCTATTTCCCTAACAAGTCACTGAAAAATTTAGAAAGAGGCAGACTGAAGAGTTGCAGACTGTATTTATGCCATTTCTGTTCATTTTATGCAATTCCTTGAATTTGCTTAAAAGACAGGAACTACATTATGAACTGTGAATTTGTGAACCCTAATTGGAAACAAATAAATCAGTACTAGTTCTACATCCTGTTTTCTGAGCTTAAGATATGCTTATCAATTTAGTGCTACGTAAACACTAAAACAAGTTATTGATGCTTATAAGGAAACAAAAAACAACAACAACAAAAAATCCACTGGGTATCATTTCAAAAGAGAGACTTTTAAATAAATTTTAAAAGTACATGTGTTCCACTCTGTTAACAATAAAACAAATTATATATCTGCAATTTTTTTTTTTTTTCGGTAGACATTTTGGTGGGTAACAAGCTTTTTGAGACCCCTGCTGACAGCAGAGGAGAACTACACCCAGGTAGCCCTTAACCAGAAACTGAATATATAATTTTCCTCATTAGCCTAGCCACCTTAAATATATGCCATTTGTGAAATACGTGAGATACATCATAAGATGAATGTGTAAAGGTGAATTCTTGAAAGAAGGTGATTTGCTACACACAGGGATTTTCTTTTTGCTTAAGGTTTACAGGTCTCCTAAATAATTACATCTGACATAATAGAAAATTACTATTTTTTAAATATGAAAAATTGTACAACTCTTTAGAAATATACACCTTTTGTGAAAATAAGGATATCTAGAATTTTCAAAGATAATGTGAGATTCCAAAAAAAAAGATAATGTGAGATTCCAATAAAGAATGAATAACCATGCTAATTTTATCTGAAAAATGCATTCATTTCTCCACAATTTTATTAATGGTATATATTCTGTGTTAAATAACATTCTAATGTTAGAAACATAGTTGTTTATACCAGTGAAGTACATGGCTTTCAAAAACTTACATTCTTTTGGGAAGGGCAGATAAACAATTACATAAGATGATTTCAAATTGCAGTGAAGATACTAAAATATTACAACACGGAAATGAGATAGTGTAATAAGAAGGTAACTGTAAGAGTGGTCAGGGATTGCTTCACTGAAGAGGTAATGTGTGAACTGAAAGTTATAGGGTGATTCAAAAATATGTAGCTATGCAAAGATTTTAGGTAGAGCAGCCACTGAAAGATCTGGAGGGTAAAGGCAAAGGATAATTATGCATATACAAAGATTTTACATAATCGGAACAAAGCTTGGTTCAGCCTTCACTAGGGTTCTAATTAGGATCTCTGCATTCTCTTAAAGGCGTGTGGATGGAGTAAAAAAATCAGAGTCTTTGGAATTAGACAAGTAGAACCTGAGAATAGTCCTAAGGATGCCTTAGAGAAACCTTGGATAAGTTTCTGAATCTCTCTTAGATAGCTGCCCCATCTCTAAATTGTTGAAATAGATACTCACTCAAAAGATTTTCTTGATAATAAAAACTGACGCAGTATGTAAAAAAGCCTAAGCAGGTGCTTGGTAATTTTTTATTACCCTTTCCTTTGATTAAAGGGTTCCTTGAGTCTCATCTTGCTAATAAGTCTCAGCTTGGCTATGAGAGACAATGAGACGCCGTTAGCAAAAATATCCAAAGGGCAGGCATCTAGGTGTGAAGACAAATTAGTGAATATCCAAGGGCAAAGATGCTACTTCGGTCTTCTTTGTAAACCTTAGGACTAACGCAGGCACTGACATCGAGCGGGGATAAACACTCATTAAATAAAAACAAGACTCAGAAATCACTACTATTAGGTAATCCACACAAGACAGTATATGGCCCAAAAGTCATGTGAAAAGGAGCCTAGGACTCAATGATCTCAGTGGCTCACACACACTCTAATGATCTATGAGACTATGACCTCACTGCTTTGAGCCATGAAAACAATGATTCGACTAAGTCACGTACAACCA
The DNA here is from genome assembly GCA_028646535.1 of Procyon lotor. Classification (NCBI taxonomy): domain Eukaryota; kingdom Metazoa; phylum Chordata; class Mammalia; order Carnivora; family Procyonidae; genus Procyon; species Procyon lotor. The sequence goes on along the minus strand of CM053603.1, from coordinate 131,441,871 downwards.
CAAATCCTTAAGAAATAGCTTTTGCTAAGAGGAATGTTAGAATTCTTAAGTTATAGAAGGCTCAGCATTCCTACCGGAATATGAGTTCAGCTTTTCCCTAATTCTGGCCCATGGTAATAATGAAAAACCATCCTGAATATTTTCATGAAAGTAAGTTTATTCAATGTAAAAGGTTTCCCTTCATTTTGAGATTATGTCTTTCCGATTGTTTTCAGAAAATGCTCTTACATTCATGAAATTCTAGTGATAATAAATGGATGTGTTTTATTGAACATCTTTGGAAAAATAAGGAATTGTAACTCAGGAAGAGTAGTACATTTTATTTTACATGATTTTATTTTATTTTACATGAAATCTATCTCCAAAGAGGTGGGGGAACTTCTTAAATAGGTAAACCAATGAAGAGTCTACCCAAGGAGGGAGAGGTCTCATGGGAGTTTCGTGAGGGGCATACGTTCAAAGATACAGGGGGGCAGAAGGGACATAAGAGAGAACCGAAGGACACCTGAGGCAGAAGTTACATTACGAATAACAGGTCCTATGAAAAATGGACCAACTAAAGACTAGATATAATCAAGTCCCCCTCCTTTCATTCAGGGGAAGCTCGGAGACAGTGAACACATGGTAACCAGGAACTCCTGTCAGTCAAAAAAAAAAAAAAAAAAAATGGGTTGAGTGACACAGACAGAAGCAAAGACTGGTTATTTTTAAAATTTCTACATTGTTGCCGAGTCTCTGACCACGTTTCTCAAGATGTAAGTGGGAAAAGATAAGGCCTCCAAAATGCCGGCGAGAGATAGAAGGGGAAGGAGGTGATTACCCCAGGTGAGCGCCCTGAGCATGTCCCAGCATAATATTGGTCAGGATTCCTGCTTCTGTACAGATTCAAGTTCAAGGGGAACTTCGTACTTCTTCACTCCCTCAGTTCCATAACATCTTCTTCTTAAGGCAGCTTGACGAGATAAATGATAGCTCTTTAAGCTTTCTCTTAATTTTTTTTTAATTGCTTGCTGCACACGTCTTCCATGTAAACTAAGAGCACGCTTCTCTTCCCTCATCAGATAAACCAGGCAGCGTTCTGTCTGCACTTGTGTAATCAGATTGCACTACCATCATTTTTGCTCACTGACATACTGCTAAGTATTCTTCATCTATTTTTGACTATTATATATGCTGAGTATTCATGCATGTGCCCTTTTCATCCACTGGATCACATCCTGAAGGGCCTGGCTGTGGCCCTCTCCAGCACAGCGTCAAGGTTGGATTCAAATCCTTGCTCCACCACTAAGTGGACCCGTGAGTGTAGGAAGTGATTTACGATATTTGTGTCTGTTTCTTCATCTGTAGGGGATAGTATATTGATCTTCTTCAAAGGGCTTTGTGAGATTAAATAGTTCTTTAGAATAGGAGCTGATATTTAGTAAGTCATCAATAAATGTTAGCCACTGTTGTTAGAGGGGGTGTTGTTACAAGTATAGGCTCTAGAATGATTTTTCCTGAGATCAACTCCCAGCTCCCATTTCTCAGATGAGTGACTTTAAGCAAATTGCTTGCTCTCTCTGTATCTCAGTTACCTCGATTACAGAAGTGCGATGATGTTGGTTTACAACATCAGGGGCACCTGAGTGGCTCCCTCAGTTAAGCCTCCGCCTTTGGCTCAGGTCATGATTCCAGGATCTTGAAACTGAGCCCTGCATCCTGGCAGTCTGCTTATCCTTCTCTGCCCTCTCCCCCACTCATGCTCTCTCATGCTCTCTTTCTCTCTTTAATAAAATAAATAAAATCTAAAAAATTTTAAAAATTAAAAAAAAAGCCTACTTCAAAGTGTTTTAGAGAGGACTAGGCAAGTTTATACACACACACTATATGATTATATTATTATAACATATATAACATAATACACACATAGAAATAATATACCCTTTAAAATAGTATTCACCGTGTATAAAATTCTCAGATTCCTATTATAAATCAGGGAGGTTCTTTTTGCGAACCTTTTTACTCTGAGTTATAGATTTAGGTCAGTTCCATATCATAAATATGTCTCACTTACTTCTTTTTCCCCTATCTCCTTCCCCCTTTCCAGCTTCTCTTTCTCTTTCCTTCTGTTGCCTTATTTACTTTACTCTCTCTTTTCTTTCCCTCAGTTTTTGTTTTTGGAATTTGAAATCAAGGTTCAAACCAGACGCTCTTCAGGGAAGAGCTTTCTCAAGAGAATAAAAGATTACTATTTTAAGCTAAGAAATAGAACTAATTTCAAAAGAAATGCAGTCCTGTGATACTTTTCTGAAAAAAGCAACATCTGTATCTATTTGCCCTGGGATAACTTTGCCCTATCAAAATTGGATCAGAATGCTGCTAGGGGACTTGAAGCAGCATGTCCACCTTTGTCCCTGTGAAAATGCTAAGATTGCATTCTTTTGTAGGAGTAGGGGCATGGGGCTATCTGGTTATTTGGGGTTCTCTGGCAAAGTACAGTAATTATGTGGTATATTGAGGATCAGTGAAATTCACTAAATTGGCAAACATGAAACACGTCAAAGTAGAAAAGGGAGAAATACATTTATGTTTTAGAATAGGATTCTAAAGCAAGGTTTGATGGTCTCTCGGAGGAAGTGAAGGACTAAAGATGAAAACTACCAGAAGAGAGAACATTAGTCTAAAAAGAAGGGATTTTCTAATTGACTCTTCCAAAGAAAGAATGTAGACAATTTTGGAAGTGAGAGAGGTGCCCCAACACAGGCTGGACACAAGATGCCACACCAGGTTCAACAATACTTAAGTTTGGATTCAGATGACCTGAGATCTTTTATTTTTTTTTTAAGATTTTATTTATTCATTTGAGAGAGAGCATGAGTTGGGAGGGAGAATGCAGAGGGAGAAGCAGGCCCCCCACTGAGGAGCCCAGTACTGTGTTCCATCCCAGGACGCTGGGATCATGACCTGAGCGAAGGCAGATGATTAACGGACTAAGCCACCCAGGCAGCATTATCTGAGAGCTTTTAAATCTAAGACTCTTACTTGCGTGAATATACATTTGCAAAGATGAATCATTCATAATAAACCTTAAACCTAAAGGAGCCAAGTAATTGAAGAAATTTTGAATTGTGCAATTTTTTCCCTTCAGCAATCTAAGTCATTCCGTTTATTTTATTTTTTATTTCCTTGTACATATACGGCCCCGTAAGGATATACAAAAGTAGTTTACAATTCTAGCCTTCCTAATTTGAAATTCTACAAGTCCAAGACAGTAACCAGATTATGAAAACACTTGATTAATTGTGCAAACCAGCAGTTAAATATTATAGTTTAAAAACGAAAGTCAAAAATATTTCTTTTCCTTCAGGAAGAAGTATGAATGTTAAAAACGTGGTGCCTCGCAGAAGCAAAGCTCCATAATTAATCTATAGTGTCCTCTCCACTGTCAGAAGGAGAAAGGCCCCAGAGGAACTACTTTTCCTATAGAATGATGATGGTATTAGTGCTAACAGTGATGATAACAAAGACCCTGAAAAGTATGTGAGAACTTCTTTAGAATCCTGCTTGGGGCTTAATTATAAGAACTAATATTTCTTGAGCACTTACTATTGGCCAGAGAATACTCTGAGTGATTTCTATGAATTAATTTCTTAATCCTCACCATAAAGAGGTAAAGTAATTTGCCCAGAGTCACCTAATTGGTAAGTGGGTGATCAGGTTATGAATGGAGGCCATCTAACTGCAATGTAGATCTATGTATCAACGTAGACCACTGTCTTTTGTAACTGAACTTGAGGTATAGTTAAAAGAATATCTTCATCTGAGAAATAAACACAAAACCTGCCACCGAATCCTAAAGCAGTTACTTACTCACTACACAAATTTTGAGTTGCCCTGGCCAGACAGTGTCCAGAATACTGGGTTCGATTCTGGATCTCAATCTAACAGGTATCAACTAAATCAAGTACATCTGACCTATTTTATCAGTGAAGATTACATAAAACATGCGATCCCTCAACAAAGTCTCAGGTATTAATCACTTCAATATTAGGGGAAAATTGTGTGTTTATGTATAAGAAATCTTTCAAAACATCAATTGAATATGTTCAAATCAATAAAATAGTTTCACAGAATATATTTCCATGTGTAATCACTTAATCATTATTCTACTTCATAAGGACACAGGACAACTGGAAATTTTTCTCTTCCGATCCATAAGAGTATCACACATCAACTACTCCAGATTTAGGTTGAGTATTTCCACATGATTGTAAGTATGGTTTCTATGGACTTCCTTCAGTCTCTAGTATGAGAGGAAATGACAAAACCCATCAAAATAACCAATATGTATTTACCACAGTGCAGTTTTACTTCAAGGGATTAGTTGGAGATTTTTGTTTCTCTATCTTAAAACTATGAAAACACATATACCCCTCTACTTTATTATGTATTCTGTTATATTTCCATCCCCACTGTGACCTCTAAAAAGTCAACAGAACAGAGAAAAATAAACCCAGTTTGGCAAAGAGAATATAATGTGTGCTAAGATGCATTCCTAGCTCATCACACATTTTCCTGAAAACAATCAATACAAGTAGCCCGAGGCAGACAATTTCATCATACATGTACTTTCTGAAAGCAGACCATTATTACCAGAAACCTTCTCCTTACTCAAAAAGACAAAAAGTATGACAGAAACCATATACAGAGTTGGCCCCAGGGGAAACTGTGTGGTAGGCAAAATGCCTTCTACCTCATTATACAGTCCCCTTCTCTCCTTTTTCTTCCATACAACAACCCCTGACTCCCAAACTCCCTAGGCACCCAGGGCCTTTTATGATCTCACTCTGCCCCTCCATGACCTCACAAAAATCTACTTCAAGAAATGATTTTATAAGCTCATTCCAACAAATGTGTAAAGTACCAGCGTAGGTTTTAGAGTATCAAAGTTGTGCACTCACAGGATACAGTTCAGAGTGGTACAGACATTAACTGAAAAAGAGTATTTTGTGAAAGCAGATCTTATGAATCCAAATTCAGATTCCTTGAAGGTTTTTGCATAGAATATTTTTTTTTAAGTAGATGGTGAGGGTTTATAAAGGTGTTAGTGAAAATGGGAATATTTTTCAAGTCATCTTTGCTACTATCCCATTTGGGACTGCTATGGAGAAGAGATGACTGAAGTCAAACAAAGAGATGCTGACGATGCTCCCAAATTACAGATATGTCTTAGCACAGACCTTCACGACACAAAAATACAGAAGGAAATGAAGAGTGCTATACAGTCACCCAATAGATGCTTATTCAGCATAATCAAATCATCATCAGTTGCATAAAACCTAGTGCCTCTTGTAATTACTGTCCTGGATACAGGGACCTAGGCTCTGTCACAGAGCTGTTCTCTAAAGGGATACCACTTCAGGCTGGGAGACCACACCAAAAACACATCTGTGAATCTTACAAGTTCCCACACCATCACCATATGCCACCTGTCTAGTCACTGCATACACTAAGGATATTCTACGCAATCTTGTATAGTAGTTAGTGTGACGCGATGTGTAAGGGTTAGCACCTAGGAGTTGCATAGATCACACACTGCCACTCTCTAGCTGTACATGCAACACTTTAGAGTCACTACTGTGAGTGTTGGTTTCTTCAACAACAAAATGGAAAAAAAAAAAAGGACAGTCTTAGGTTGTTGTAGAAGTTAAATAAGATAATGTATCTATGTCACCTGGAATATAAAGCTTAGGAGGAGGTTAAAAGTCACAGTGATTATGATGATACTGATAATAAAAATTATATCACCAAAGTAGGTGAGTCAAAAGGTAAAGAAATTCCAAATCACACAGTCCTTTGGTAAGTCTTCATAGTGGCTTATAGCACAGACTGAGAAATCAAACATTTTGGACAAAACACTCATTCTTTTTTAAGATTTTATTTATTTATTTGACACAGAGAGCGAGAAAGCACAAGCAGACAGGGCAGGGAGGGAGAAGCAGGCTCCTCACTGAGCAGGGAGCCTGATGCAGGGCTCGATCCCAGGACCCTGGGATCATGACCTGAGCCGAAGGCAGTCACTTAACCAACTGAGCCACCCAGGCACCCCCAAAGTACTCATTCTTTATGATTAAGATTCCTGACTAAAAAATGAGATCCATAATAGTACCTAGCTCAGGCATTTGTTGTGAAGATTAAATGAATTAACACAAGTGAAATACTTAGAATGGTATCTGACAAAGAGAAGGCACAAGATAAACATTAGCTATTATTGTGACTATCCTTGCCAACAGTGGAGGTAGGAATGTGGGGAAAATACAGAGATGAATCTTAGTAAGAAAGTCATAGCTCTGTAGAAGAATGGTAAGAAGTGAATGCTGCAAGAACCTTATCACTTCCATTCTGGGCACATCCTTTTTCTATTCATTAGTTTACTTGCCCAGGCGGCAACCAGAGGAGCCCAGCTGAGATTCCAGAGGTCATACCCCAGGTGTTATTTCATTGGAATATAGCTAGCTGGTTTGGTCATTTCTCAATCGCAATTGAATCTTTTCTACTGAGAATTTACAACTAATATCGAGTAATACAACCATTTGCTATTTTGGATGTTTTTACAAGCAGTATCAGAGTCTAGCAATGAAAATTATGTGTTAGGCTGTTGTCCACATTTACATGGAAATGGTAAAGACACCGGAAAACCAATGGCCAAAAGAAGCTATGACACTGATATTCCCAGGCCTAGAATATCATTACTGCCGCCATCATTATCATGATCTTAAGATCAGCTACCATTTATTATCTGTGAAATCAAAACTCATCAACACTTCACCATTGTACCCATATAAATCTATTCCTTTTTTTCCCTTACGATAGAGGTGCTTTGGGCCTCTCTACTTCTGAAATTAAAAGCTACATGATGTACAGCAATACTTGCATCCCACATTTTCCGTATATAGCAAGACCAATTTTGACACACAATAGTAAACCATTGAATGAGGTACTCAATTAACAATGAAACAAAATGAAATGTTTAGTTTATAATAATGTATCACAGAACGCTAATTCCAACAGTGACCTTCAAGTGAAGCTGTTCAATCTTTTGCCTCAAGACCATTCCATTGCGCTTTGTAATTAATTTCACACATGGATATTGAGGACAAGATTCAAACAGAGAATCAACATCACCTTAGAAAATCTGTCCCCACTAAGTGAGCTGAGGGGCTGGCTTGATGAGCTCCACCAGCTAGGATAATTATTATGAATAAGGAGGTGTGTCACTTCCCTGTAGAGTGTAGAGGTACCTGTACCGAATTACACACAAACCATACGGAAGTCAGTCCATTGGAACAACTAAGATCCCCTTAGTAAATGCAAATAGCCAAATACAGCATGGCCAATGCTGCCTGGGCAGAAAATGAAAAGTAAATTTGGAAAGCAAGAGAAGGAATTAAAGAATTGCTACGTGTGAAAGCCAAAAGAAGGGCCAAGCCCAGGCCAGAGGCCAAGAAGAGTCACTGCCAATTTTCGAGGAGCAGTCACTGTTCAAATATTTAATAACTCCCAAGTATTCTTTTCCCTCTTCTTACTATTTATCTCCCATCTTGCCTACTAGATCCTACTCTACACTGCACTGCTAAGAGCTCCTTTTCTTCCAGTCTAAAACTCCAACCTCCGAGCAGATTTGGATAATACAGGGGGAAAGAAGCCATACACTTTAATATTTTAGACTCTAGAGCACACCAAAAATCCATCTAGTTCCATACTGTCAAGACTACCTTTCATGGAAAAAAGGAACAAAACAGAAGTATCAATATAGAAAGAGAGGTGTATCTCAAATAGTAAAAGACACTTACCTGAAGACTCCCTCAAAAAGTTACTTAGTGCAAATCAAACGAAGAAAAGTGCATTAGGGAAGAGTACGCCTTAAGAAAAATTCACTGTGGAAAATGCTGTAAAAAGAGTAATATCCCCCTCAGTGCTGCTTTGTGTAAAATCATGATTTGAATAGGGTTCACTTACCTTAAAGAAAGGTGTAAGTAAACATTACATAGAGATATAAATATAACCATTTAAACATGTCTTAATTCTAGATTATTATTCGGCACTTCTGGTAAAGACTCACAAATGAGGCAGAGGTGAGGGAAAGTATGGAGATGTCACTTGTGGTGTTCAGTGGAGAAAATCATATGCTGATTCAGTCTGGCAATCACAGTTCTGTTGTAAAAATCAGTTTCACTTACCTAGAAAAAAGAAAAAAAGAGAGACAGAACAAGAAATATTTAATAGAATTCTCTGGAATCTAAACGTTGTGTTTGTTCCTTGCTTCCCTTTTCCTCTCTCTTTACATTCTCTTCACTCTTTAGGAAAGAACGTCATCAGCATCTCAGCACTGGCCTCCAGGTGCACAGGGACACGGTGGAGACATGCTGCTTCTCTCTGGCAATGGAGAATACCAAGGACCAACCCCGTCATATGTTGGTCTGTCGGTGTCTCAGGTGGGAGAAGTAAGAAAATACCTTAACATTTTATTCAGAATGGAAAGGCACGTGTGAGTGCTATTTGGGTTAGAGGCAGTCCTGTTCCTTGAGCGTTCCTTCCTGGTCTGCCTCCCCCTTGCCTCCGACTTTCTGAACAGGATCCAATTTCTTTCAACTCTCCCCCACCTCATTCTGCCATTAAGTCCTGCTGTCCTGGCTGTCCAATCTGCAGCATCCTGTTTAGAAATAACCTCTTTTAGTAAGAATTTATACATGTTTTAAGGCCACACTAAGTCTTTCTTCTCTGTGCCCAGCATCCCGTGTTTATTGCTAAAACAGTAGTTACGGCGCTACCCTATAGTTGACTTTTCACTTAAGTGCCAGCTGCTAGATGAGTTCTCTTGAGAGTAGAATCTGCATCATTTTCCACATTTTTTTTCAGAGCATGATCTGGGATATGGAAAATTTCATAAATACTGGTGAAGGAAGACACGAAATAAATAATAAGCAAAGGGAGCTCAAGTCAGAACAAAAGAAAAGTATGGAGAACTGACTGGCTGGGTGACTTCAGAATCTAGAGTTTTGGGGAGAGAACCTAAAGGTACTGTCCTATTTCTTTCTTGCTCAGCTTATCAGGTTAGGAAACAAATCACAAATAAATACAGAAGCTCTGGGCCAGAACAGTCAATTTTGGGAGGGACCAAATGTGGTACTAGGTGCTAGGTCCACCTGAAGATCCAGACTAAGTCAAAAACCCAGGAGTGGCTCCCCTCAAAAGTGTCCATGTCACATGGTGGATAATAATCTCCTACAAATGACCTTACTCTCTAAGTTTGGTTTCCTCAAATATAAATGGAGGTTACCGTATCTGGCCTTTCTAAATCACCATTTTTAACGTTTTATTTAAAAAAATACCAGAAGCCCCTAGGCAAGTACAAATTTGTACATAGTGCCTCGTGGATCCTTCTCCCAACTTCCTCCATTGATAGCATCATACATATAGTATGTATCCAAATCAGGAAATATCACCCTTTGTTGAGCCAAATGAGATGATGGAAATAAATATCCCTTTCACGGTATTCTTTTTAGATTAATTATTCTTTATTCACCACTTACTTATTAAAGGCTTACCAAATGCTAGGTATTGTACTGAAACTCAAGATAACATTTGTGGTCAAAAGAAGCCTGTCTCATGCCTTTATGGAGTTTATGTATAATGGGAGAACACAGAAAGACGGGAGAATTAAAATGTTATGCATTAAGTTTAATTTGTATAAGAATTAAAAGCCAAGAATCTCTAATTCAGGCTAGAACAGAGGATGATGTGGTCAGATAAGGCTTCCCAAGGTGAATTTTTAATCCAGACTCAAGTCTGAATGATGAGGTGAAACTGTCCAAGTAAAGAAACAGAGGAAATATACACAAGTGAAAGGAGGAATACGTATGAAGGCAAAGAAAGAAACTAAAAATCTGGCCTATTTTAGTTTGAATAACTGCCATATTTGTTTTTTTAAATGGTTCAGCTGCTGCATTTTTTTTATGATTTGAAATAATAATCCTGCATAGCTGTGTAAGTGTTGTAGTGGAGAGATAAACCTAGAAAGAAGGTTTAAATAAAAAAGGACACAACAGACAAAGATCAGGATTTTGAGTTTATTTTATGAGCAACTAGTATCCAGCGATAATGTTTTAAACAGGGGAGCATCGTAATCAAATTTGCATATCCTGAATGCTTATGGAGAAATGGATATGATGGGGCAAATGTGGAGTAGAGGTAGGCAGATCAGTTAGAGGTTGAAGCATTAAGCCAGGCAAAAAAGTAGAGCAAGGTTAGTGGACATAGTGGACAAGAAGATGGACAAGAGTGGGAAGATCATTTTTATGGCAGAAATGACTTAATCTGGAGATAAGCTGTAGATAGGTGTAAAAGGGAGGTGCTAATAAAACAGATAACAATGTTCTAGCTTAACCAATATAAGTTGGTACAATTCAAGTGAGCTACGAGTAAAAGCACTTCGTAAACCATAAAGTGCTACTAAAATGTAAGTTATTCCCCTATATACAGAATATGCACAATACATGCATACACAATTCTCCAAAAAGGGTTAGAGAAAGAAGTGGCCTACTTTTAGAAAGGTGTCAGTGCATGGCTTCTAGCACTGTATCATTATTGCTTTGTGGTGCCATCTAGTAATGCCAAGACAATCCAGTAAGGGAATCAAGAACAAGAAGGTGTTTCTATTAGAATGTGCTCTAATAAACACACACACACACATGCACACATGTTCACACACAACAGCCAACCCAGGGAAGAATTAAACTTGCTGAAGCACCCAAATTCATTCAAGAAAACTGTAGTAGAGAGGTATTTTTCATTCGAGAATGGAAATTAATCCAAAGTGAAAAAGAAAAATTGCTCAGGAGATTGGTAATTAAAGAGACCATCATGCTTATTACTTCCCAGCATACCACTTAAATAAATATCAATCAACCAACCCTATACCCTGCCACTATTTGGTGACTTAAATGAAATTAGTGATGTCAACAGTCTCTAGGTGCCAGAGATCAATTAGACTATTGTTTTTCATTAATATGATTTGTTATTTGTGTACTATCTGATTCCACCTGCTTGATTATGTGTTGCTTGAGACTTGGGGGACATACCTTGCTCATCTTTGAATTCCCCATAGGGCATAGCATGATGCCTTGCATATAATAGGCACTCAAGAATATTGCTGAATTTTAGGAACTTCATTAGAAATAAAATGCACTCAGTTATTCAAATGATTTATTTTCAACCTAAAACTACTGGTAGTGATTACTTCAAAAGAGTGTTAGTGTTGGTAAGGTACTTAGTCACCTTTTCAGGAAAATACCATTTCTCTTAATTCGACAATGGTAATTTATTAGAGGACAGTAAGGAGAGAAAGAAGTTGCTTTGAATGTATTCCATGTAATAAATTTCTTTGAAGTAACAGGCTTATTAACGTTACTAATTCATAAAATATGCCTAACACAAAATCTTGAAGACATTCACACAATTGTGTTATTTTTGGACGTTTCTCTTCAGCATCTATTGCCAATCCCCTCTCTTAACTCAAAGCAAATCCTTAACGAGACTAATTTGGGGGAGGAAACCAGAGCCAGCAAGACCACATCATCATCGTCATCATATTATTATTATTATTAGTTTAATTATTATTGGTGGGGAACCACTCAACCTGTCACTTGACATGTAGATGGTGTTCACACCCCCTCCATCTTAGCCCAGTGTGATTGTAAATGACAATGAGATCAAGTCTTGCCCTCTCTCTGACCTAATAATGCATTTCAAACAACTGAGAAGTTCATATGACTCCTTGGCTCATTCCATCATCCACCTGATAGCTCATCAGTTTTCTGAGATGGCATAACCAAAAGCTTAGGTAGGAGACACAAAAGATGGCTGCCCTACCATTGATGCAGACGTGTTGTGGACCTGTTGGCGCTAGAGAAACATGGAAAGAGGACAGCAGCAAAAGTGGTGAAGACAGAGTACCTGGTAAATCCGCCTTGGCCCACATTTCACATGGTTTTCTAAAATGTGTTTTATATCCTGATGACACCCTACAATTCCCCTGCTCTTTGAACAAATCACAATCTGTTTTTATGAATGGAGTAAATTTAGATATTCAGCAGTAAAATTCTTTACTGTGTTTATTTGTCATTGTTTTTTTAGAAAAATACCTGAGGTGCTCAACAGTATTCTTCACACCAGCAACTTAGCAGTTCCTGACCCAGTAAAAGTCCTTGAAATGTGGACTGGTGAGTGCATCTTAGCTAGGCTTATTAAAAATCCACTGACCGTCTGGATAAAAACTTGGAAACAAACACAATTAAAGTGGAGGAAACTGTAGTTGATGCAGGTTAATCTCTCCCATGTCTTCCGAGAACGGCCCTGCTCCCACTGCTTAACATTATACACAGGTTGTTATGGCACTAGGCAGGGAAGAACTATGAGCAATTGTCAAGATGTTGCCATGTGAAAGGAGGCTAAGCATATAGAAGCTTTTGCCAGAAAAAAAACAAAACCAAACAAAAGCTCACTGAACTATGATTAATGGTTACTGGGCTGCGTACTCTTGAGGTGCTAGTAGGCAGTACAGGGCCAGCACACTCTCCCCAAATTTTATTAGCAAATCATACAATTTTATGAGATAACTGTCTCACTTAATTACCCTGGTGGCTTTCAGGAGGGTACAGTTCTTGGGGATGAGAGTAGTGCCCTAGTTCTAGAAACAAGTAATGCGCACATTATTCAGAATGGCTCTGCAGAGAAGCTTCCATGACTTAGTAGACTAAAAGTAGCCACTTCTGTCTTATCCATCGTACCTGACACCTTTAATATTTTTCAATCCCAAAAGACTAAGATTTCAAGGCTGAAAGAGCTAGTTTTCAACCTTGAGACGGTAGGGGAGATAACTGTAGTTTAATAATCTCTTTGTCATTAGGTGGTATAATTCTCTGGTAGCAAGGAAAAGAACCTTTTTCTAAATGTAGTCTGTGGAGCTTTAATTAAGTGGCCTTGTATCCTCAGGGGAGAAGAACCCAGTCATAGCAGAAATGGTAGAAGAAGAACAAGCACCCTCACCTAGCTTTTACTCTTTCCTATAATGCAGTATCTCACCAGACAGATCATATGTGGGAATACTTATTGGCTGCAGCAGCAAAAGTTCAGCTGACCTAAGGAAGTGGCTTTTAGGGTCATGTAATTATTGCTGATTAGTCATCTGAAGAGGTTGAGTGAGAAATACTGCCCTTTCTCTTGTCCAAAATGGTACATTACAGATCTTGTCTGAATTCAAAGACGAATAGCAAGCTGGTAAACATAAGAGAGCCAGACGAAGAAATCCACATTATTTGCAATTTGAAATGTGGAGCACCAAGCCAAAACCAGAGCTATGGTAGAGGTTCCAAGTTATTTCTGAAACCATCCCTATTCAAGATGACAAATCATTCTTGGTAAAACTGATTATAACCAAGCTGCATATGTATCTTTGGAATGGACATATATAGCCCAAAAACATTCACTGCAATAAAATTTTGCTTAAATGAAATAAAACTGCCAGTACACACACCTGATCATCATAGTAAGAAGAGGCTTTAGTTGCTTGTTCCAACTCCTGCTGGGAAAGGAAGGTTTATGGAAGAGGATGAATTTACTTTTTTAAATTTTTTAACCTTTCATTCATTCATTCATTCATTCATTCATTCATTCATTCATTCACATAATCTCTACACCTAATGTGAGGCTCAAACTCATGTCCCCAAGATCAAGAGTCCCATGCTCTTCCAATTGAACCAGCCAGAAACCCCAGAAGTGGATGAATTTGAGGCCAACAGAGCCCCAAAGATAGTTCAGCCAACTGCTGTAGCTCTAATGTGAATCTTTCATACCCTAATCTCATTTCCTTTCATTCAAAATGGAAATGAAAGAGATTATGTGACACAGTTGATTATTGATACCTTCAAACATCTGCTTGTACTATATTGAGTTCTATCCGGTAAAAACCTCCCTGTGTTTTCTTCTCCTAGGTCCAATAGCCATCAGCAAAAGTTCTGTTCCATAAATGTATTTTTGGCTGAATTATTAATTGAAATGAAAACAACATTTTAGTGGGCATAAAAGTCATTTGTAAATGAGATAAAATGTTTTAGGCACTGCCTGCCTCGGTACAGACCTAAAGCAAAAGCACTATGACAGTTTATGATTATTATGCACATTAGTGCAATCTAGTTGGCTCCCAACTCCTAGAGTAGAGTTCCCTTGTATGCATAAATGTCTCTCCTGGTTGTTTGCTTTTCATTGCATTTACGTGAAAAGCCCCAAGGATAATTTTTTTCCTTCTGATTAATCCCACACATTATGTTACAACAACATTATCTCTCATTGGAGCCATCATAAAAGTCTTACCCCTTCTCTGTTCCTGGATTGGGAAGACAATCGCAGAACTGTGTCTCAGTCCTCCAAACTGAGTTCCTTATAAAGGCCAATTGGGACCTTTACTACCTAATTTGCTGCCTTTCTGATCTTATTTTCTACTATCTCCATAATACCCCTCCCTTGCTTTGCCCACTCCATTCCAACCACACTGGCATCCTCACTCTGCCATTAACCCCCAGCCACACACCACGGAGTATTTGCATTGGCTGTTACCTCTAATTGGGCCAGTTTTCCCCTAGATATTTGTATGACAAGACTCCCATTCCCTTCAAGCCTTTGCTGAAATGTTAACTTTCCAAAGAGACTTACTCTGACCACCCCTATTTCCTACTGACGCCTGACCCCAACCACCATTTTGAACTTCCAGTCTCTGAGCTAGCTCTATGTTTTCTTTATATCTAGCACTTTTCACTTAAATAACCATTAGTTATATTTTTTATTTCTGCCCTCCAATTAGAATTTATCTACATAAATACACAGATTAAATACACACACATATATAAGGTAAGTGCATGTAAAATTATAAATATATAAAAGGCTCATATATGTGGAGGGGCACATGTACATCTCAATAAATATTTATTAAATGAATTAATGAAACAGTAGGTCTCTTGGTGATTCTGTTGCTTCCCTTCATCTTCACAGTTCCAATTATTCAAACTTCTGTCTATTCCAAAGAACAGATTGTTATTGGCCTTTACCTCTCTCAGAATGTCTATGTCCCTTTTGGCACCCAAATACTTGTCTTTGGCTGATCCTGATTTCTCTCCTCTCCTGTAGTATTGTCAGCTCTTCTTTCTTTATTTATTATTAATCAAGTCTTCAAATCTCACTGTCAGTAACTATAGCAAGAAGGATGTATCACTGACAGAAAACAAGATTAAATCTTAAGTGTGCAGAATTGAAGGAAATCCAGGGATATCTTTTCTGATCTCGTTACCTATCAACCAATCAATGGGAATCTCTTCTCACTGACATGGAATTTTAACACGCAAGTCAACCAAGCTGCAAAACATCAAAGATTAATCCTTTCTCTTGCATGCAAACCATGTAATTTAGTAATAGCTACTCAACCACCATTGACCTCCTAATTAATCCATAGATTTTTTTTCCTTGTGCCTTTAATCATTTCCACTGATAACTGAGTCACTTTAGAAATACTCATTCTCTCCTCAGACTCACCAACTAAATGCTACTAGCGTCTGTAGTAATAAAACACTGAAATATATTGACTCCCTGCCAACTTGTTCTCTTTCTCTTCATTTCTTTTCTATGTGTCAGCTGGTGCTACTGTGCAGATAGAATACAGAGAAGGGAAATGAGCAGCTAGTAAATGAGTAGTTTGTGTCATGGGTGAGGGTGAAAAATGATTCGTCATCTGGGTCAAGAAACAAGTTGGTCCTGCTCTCTCTGAATTGAAGATTTATCTGTCCTTTTGACTTCCCATCAGTAATTTCAAATCAGCCTGAAAATAACTGGTTTGGACCTCATTCCCAGAGTCCCTTTTTCTGAAAACACATGATTGATTCTCATCTTCTACCATCAAGCAACAAGTGGTGTACATTTTCTGATGGGGCCATATTTGCATGTGGGGATTCACATAATGTCTACTGAAAATGCTAGTAATGTGGTGACCCTACATCCTTTGATTTGAAAGGAGCTCAATTGTATCCACTGCCTGAATAACAATTTAAGTGCTGGCTTCTGTTTCCTGGTCTGGCATTCAACTACTGTGTGTCTTTGAAAGTGTCAGTTGACCTCTCTGAGCCTCAGTAGCCAGAATGGAAAGAATGGGCTATTTATCTGCCTCACCGGGACACCGATGAGTTTATGTTTTGTCACATACAAAAGACAATTCATATCAACTATTATAATTTTCTCTGAAATATCATAGAAAGCTTATTTCTCATCCAGTGTTTGAGAGAAAAAGAACTGAGAAGTGATGCACTTGCTCTAGACCTCTAGTTACTGCAATCAAAATGAGTCCCTCTATTAGACCACCTTTATGCATCATTAGCAAAGAGACGAGAGAAAATTGTGCTTACTGTGTAGTCTTCCTTTATCGAAATTACTTTTGCACCCATTTGGATTTCCCAGCAACTTAGTGAGGCCATCTGAAAGTACAGCCAGAATGTTAACCCTGTTTGCATAGAAGCACTGCTACTAAGGAAAGGCCTACCCATTTGGGGGTCACATGGGTCTCTGTTCATGAGAACAGGAGAATCTTCACTAAGAACAAGTTGAGAGGGATCCAGTATCACATGACCAATAGCTAGTGTGACAGATTTTCTAATGAAAGACAAAATATCCAGTGAGCAGTTTCCCTTTCAAGATAGTTTATGAGTATACCTTTATTTCAAATAATACCTTCCAAAATCAAACACGTTTTTAGAGCACCCTGTTAGAGCTCTTTTTCCAGTTTATAGTGTCTTCAATTTTGACACTGATCATTTCCAAATGTTAACTCTATGCCCCAAAACAGAGTTTTACCATCACTGAACATATTTAAATGAATGCACTTTGAGGAGATTCTAAACAGAGAATTCTTCAGATGTTTTGTATTATAGCAGAATAAGGATAAACTCTCCTACGTGCATAGTTCTTATAGACTTTCTCCTTGAGGCAGTGCACTTTGAGTGTGAAAACACAGTTGGAGCTGGACTCTTTGGGCTCTTAACAAATAATTTGTTAGTCATGCTGACAAACAAATTATTTAACTGGTCTGTGGTATATTATACTTATCTTTCAATAAAGATCAGATATAAGCCAACTTCTAAGGTATCAAAAGAGAAAAGGATTTGATCTGTGTAAGACATTAAAATAGAATCTTGCATGAAACAAAAAATATCTATTTTATGTATTATTACTACTGATGTTATTATTTCCCAGACACAGAAGATGACTTGCAAAGTGTCACTCCACAGAAGAAGTAAAGCAATCTATGACTAGAAGCTATTTTTTGAGGTTCCAGCCAAAAAGATTTATTCTTCACTACCGCCAATATGCCTGCACTTATATATCCAAGAACCTCAAGAAAATCACATGACAGAGACTCAGATGATAATAAAGTGCAAGGGATTTAGTGGATGGAAAAAAAAAAAAAACAACTGTCTCTTGCAGAAATAGCTATGACACTAAACACTGCTTCAGAGATATTTGATCTTTATTTTCCCTA
This sequence comes from Procyon lotor, assembly GCA_028646535.1. Classification (NCBI taxonomy): domain Eukaryota; kingdom Metazoa; phylum Chordata; class Mammalia; order Carnivora; family Procyonidae; genus Procyon; species Procyon lotor. The sequence goes on along the minus strand of CM053603.1, from coordinate 131,424,257 downwards.
GAAGCTTAAGATAAGTGACAGAAGGGGCTCTGAACCTGCAGTGGGGCCTTAAAACTGTCAGGATCTGGTGTTTTTGTATTGAGCATCTTTCGACAACTGAAGTGGAATAAATTATTACTTATCCTGCCCTCGGACTGCCAATGGTTTGTGAGCATAGAAGGAAGTCCCAATCTGGAAATACCCTACTCCATGTCCTAGAGAACACACCTAGGAAAAGCAAATACATGAGGAGATCACTCTCACCAGACCTCATCTTAACAAAAACAAGAATAAAAACAATATGGCTATCATTTCTTTTTCCAACCAAATATAGAGCAGGCATCGTCCACAATTTCATTATAATAGAGTGCAGGTGGCACTTTAGGAAGTTACACAGGACAGAATGTATCTTAAACTACCATATATAGCTGTCCTCATATTTATGATTTTGCCATTGACAAGTGAAAATGTTATCATGCACTTGTATTTAGGAACCACTCATCTACATGCTACTTTTACACAATCTCTGCAGAAGGGTTAGATTAGCTTTGACTGGGTGCTTAGTTTCCTTATTTATAAAAAGGACATGATTATCTTCATACCACATCCGTGGCTTTTTCTCACCCTCCTTAAATGTTCTGCCACATTGTTTCAACTAGCCTCTTCCTCTGGTTTTTGCTCTACTGCCTTCACCTTGTTCTCTGGGGTCATGAATCACTCTCTCTTCCCTTTGGTAACTCCAGTTCTTCTTGACCTCTACTGTGAACTTTCTCTGGGGTATAATCACTGACTCTCCAGACCCCTTTACTGCTTCCTCTGAAAGGGCTCATATATTTCCTTTGTTCATATTGTATCCTTAAGCAAATGACCTCTAATTCTTTCTATCTAGCACCAGCTTCACACAGGGATCCCGAACCTACAGGGTAGCTCTTCCTTGGTAATGTAATATCCCTTCAATCTCATATTTGTAACCACTTTAACTTGCTCCCCAGGATTATCCCATTCTGGCCATTGGGGAAATTTTTCTAGGTCACTGGAGTTAAAATTTAGGAGAAAGGTCTGTCTCTTTTCCCATTGCACCTCAATATCTAAAAGGCTATTGTTTCTCTAAATTTTCTTTGAATGTTCTACATCTTCTGTCAATTACCTGATCTCGTGATCTTTAATTTTTTGTTACTAGCTCATAACTATTCAGAGCTGTCTCTTCTCTGTCACCTCCATGTTATCTCCGTTAATGAAACTGACATACTTTAAACATTTTGATTTTATTTAGTTACTCTCTTCAAGAAGAAATTATAGCACTTCATTTTTTTTGTTTATTTTTCAGATCAAATATGATCCTTGACCTGGTGCCTTAGGCCCCATTAGAGTCTTGTACTCATATTACCATATTGCTAAGCTCATTCCTGCCCATGAGTCTTTACTCAGCTCTTTCTCCCACTTAGAATGCCCTCATCCTTTCTTCTAAACCAAATAAATCTCAATCATGTCTTCCTTGTCTCTCCCAATTCAGATTGCCTTCTCTTTTTTTTTTTTTTCTTTTTTTTTAATTTTTAGCAAATTTTGTTATTAGCACCTCTGGTCTAATAATTTTGTTTGCCATTTACTGTATAGATATTATTCTTACAGCAAATTTTCCTTTTAAGAGAGGAAACAAGTCTTCTTGTTTCCTGTTATCTATAGTGCCTAATTTTGAGCTGAGTTTCTAAGAGAGAAACCCTCAGTTTACACATAGATTACTAACCATAAAAATATTTTTTATCAAAAAACTAGGAGTTTTAGTGGTCATGTTCATTCAAATCCATATGGTGTGAGAATAGAGAACAGATCATATAGGCAGCGAAAATATAAGTCAGCTCTCAGTTGTTGGTGGGGTATATCATAGTATGAAGGACATGAGGAACTGTCTAATCATAGACATAGACTCATACACTATTAAGCTGTGAACTAACTGTGCAGAGATTTTACTCACTCCACCCTCTGCTCTATATCTCCAGCACCTAGCACAGAATCCATCCAGGTCAGGCTCAATAAGTCTAGCTCCCTCAAATGAATTCAATTTGTCATATCTCGACAAATTACATACCAAACTCTAAAGATTTCTGTCCATATAATCTAATATTCTTCACCAGTAAAGAATTTAGGAAATTCACCACTTTACCCTCTTGACAACTAGGACATTTTCCTAGCTCTAACGTTCCATTAACTTCATTTCTTGCTTTTTATCACTTTTTAAGCTTTATTGAGGCATAACTGACAAACAAAATTTTAAGATTTCAAGTGTACAATTTGATGATTTAATATACATTACCAGTATACAGATAAGAAATATCTATATGATCCAGTGATCCCATTTCTGAGTATATATCCAAAAGAAATAATTTCTAAGAGATATTTATATTCCTATGTTCATAGCAGCATTATTCTTAATAGTCAATGTATGGAAGCAACTGAAGCATCCATCAATGGATGAATGGATAAAGAAAATGTAGCACACACACACATACACACATACAAATAGGTTATCATTCAGCCTTAAAAAATAAGGAAATCCTATCATCTGCAACAACATGGAATAATACAGAAGACATTCTGCTAAAAGAAATAAACCAGAGAGAGAAAGACAAATACCACATAGCATCACATATTTATAGAATCTGGGCAGAGGGGGGAATGGATGTGGGGGGAGAAGCAAACATGTATAACTAGAGTGGTTGCCAGGGAAGAGATGACATAGAAGTTGATAAAAGGATACAAATTGTCAGATACAATATGAATAAGGTCTGAGATTCTAATGAATGATATGGTGACTATAGTTGATAACACCATTGCATAATTGAAATTTATAAGAGTAAAACTTAAATGTTCTCAATGTAAAAAATGGCAATGCATGAGGCAATGGATGTATTAATTAACTCAATGGGAGAGAATCCTTTCATGATGTATATGTATATTAAATAATCCAGTTGTATACTTTGATTCTTACAATTTTATTTGTCAATTATATCTCCACAAAGCTGGGGGAAAATTATAGAAAGCAAGAAAGGTAGTTAACAGAACATTAGAGCCAAGAAAATGTTCCAGCTGTCAAGAGGGTAAAGTGATAAATTTCCTAAGTTCAGGGCCAAACGACAGATAATTCTAGGGAAAAGCATTAAATGATGATTTTTGGATATGTGCTGGTTAATGAATTCAACAAATATTAACTAATATAGTTCTGTGTTGCCAAGTACATGATGGTAACTTAGAAACAAGATGTCCACTCTGATGGAGCTTACATGACATTAAAGAGAGACAATTTAGAAAAAAAAATTAGAAAAGAAATCAGTAAATAGCAGGTGTCAATAGGTAACTCAGAGTAATGTTGAAGCTTTGAAACAGTGATCTCAAGTAGTAAAATAGGATACTATCACAGTCTGCTGCACTACTGATTTCAGCCAGGAATCTGACTTTGTCTCCTATGATATCCTGAAAAATAAGATGGTGAAATGTGACCCATGATTCTAACTGCACTTGAAAAAGGTTCTTTCCCATTCAGCATTCAATACCTTGTCAGATTTACAGGTGCCACAAAGCTGAAGGCAGTATCTAATATAGCAGAAGACAGGAGCAAGACTCAAAATAATCTTGACAAGTTGGAATACTGGACTGAAACCAACAAGAAGAAATATAATGGGAGTAAATATAAAGTCCTGTATTTGGCTATGGAAAAGAATTTTAAAGCAGGATGAAGAAAGAAATAACTTATAAAGAAAATAGTATGATAAACCTCATCAACATTAGGAACTCCATTCATCAAAAGACTTCATTTAAAAAGATAATAGTCAAGCCACAGGCAGGGAGAAAATATTCACAAAGCATATATTTGACAAAGGACTAGTAACCAAAGAATATCAACATTGAGGAAGGGCAAGTAATTTTTCCTTATTGTTTATTTATATTTTCTGTATTGTCCAACAGTGAATGTTAATAGTATTTCTTCAAAATCAAAACTTTGTTTGGAAAACAGTGTGGAGGTTGCTCAAAAAATTAAAAATAGAGTTACCCGGGTTGCCTGGGTGGCTCAATGGGTTAAAGCCTCTGCCTTAGGCTCAGGTCATGATCTCAGGGTCCTGGATCGAGCCCCACATCGGGCTCTCTGCTCAGTCAGGAGCCTGCTTCCCCCCCTCTCTCTTTCTGCCTGCTTCTCTACCTACTTGTAATCTCTCTCTCTCTGTCAAATAAATAAATAAAACCTTAAAAAATAAGTAAAAAACAAATAAAAAAAATAGAGCTACCCTGTGACCTGGCAATTGCACTACTGGGTATGTACCCCAAAGATACAGATGTAGTGAATAAGGGCCCTATGTACCCCAATGTTCATAGCAGCAATGTTCACAATAGCCAAACTGTGCAAAGAGCCAAGATACCCTTCAAAAGATGAATGGATAAAGAAGATGTGATCCATAGATATAATGGAATATTACTCAGCCATCAGAAAGGATGAATACCCAACTTCTATATCAACATGGATGGAACTGGAGGAGATTATGCTGAGTGAAATAAGTCAAGCAGAGAAAGTCAATTATCATATGGTTTCACTTGCTTGTGGAACATAAGGAATAACATGGAGGACATTAGGAGAGGGAAAGGAAAAGTGAATTGGGGGAAATCGGAGGGAGAGACAAACCATGAGAAACTGTGGACTCTGAGAAACAAACTGAGGCTTTTAGAGGGGAGGGGCATAGGGGGATGGGTGAGCCTGGTGGTTGGTATTAAGGAGGGCATGTAGTGCATGGAGCACTGGGTGTTATATGCAAACAATGAATCTTGGAACACTACATCAAAACCTAATGATGTATTGTATGGTGACTAATATAACACCCACAGGGGGAAAAAAACTTTGTAATGAAAGGCTCCTATATTTTATATAAAAAGAAATAAGGTACACAGGACTTATCCACTTATTGGCAGAAGCAATGGACATGCAGACACAAAGAACAATTGTTTCGCCTCAGTGGCTGGCTATGGGGGACAAAGTAGATGAACAAATTACAGGTAAGGAGAACTGAGATGTCTTGAATGGGAAAGTAAAACATTCAGGGGACATTACCTATCTTGCCACTTACTCCTCTCTGAGTGATCCTGACATATGGCACTCCTTTTATTTCTTTGAATAAAACAACCTTTTCCCCTTTAGGTCTTCACACATACTTGCCTCTTGCCCGATATATCTTCCCTCTTCTCTATTATCTTGTTTAATTTTACTCATCCTTCAGATCTTACTTCCCCACAGAAGAATCCTCTAACTTCCCAAACTAGTTTAGGACTCCTTATCACACTTCTCAAAGCACAATGCATCTGTGATCATCAGTAACAGCACGTTTATTGTGTGATCATTTGTTTATTATGAGTCCTCCCTGCTAGAATGGATATTTGATCATCACTGTAACCCAAGCACCCAGAGTAATGTCCAGCACATTAGAGGGACTCGATATACATTATTTTTAAAAGATCTACTTATTTATTTTTAGAGAGAGAGAGCCTAAGCAGGAGGGGCAAAGGGAGAGAGAATCTCAAGCAGACTCCTTGTTGAGCACGGAGCCCAAAACAAGACTCCATCTCACGACCCTTGAAATCATGACCTGAGCCAAAACCAACAGTCGGACACTTAGGTGCTCCTCAATGAATATTATTAAATGAGTGAAGTTACTAAGTTTAGTTATAAACTGGTTACATTTACATCAACAGAAGGATGCCAAGACAGCAATGATGAGCAAAAATGTAAAATCTACCTGGGTCAATAAAAAGAAGTGGAACTGGAGGTAACGTTTGTATAGCATTAGAAAGAAGGTATTTGGTGATTTAAGAATGAATGAGCAAGCCCATCCAAAGTGTGTGTGGGGGGGGGTATATGAGAGCCAGTGATTGAGGATCAAGTTTATCTTATTGATTTCTTTATCATTTTCCCTTTATCTCCTTTTATCTTATTCTGTTTGCATCTTTTTATCTTGTTCTTCCTTGTACTGGAAACAGGATGTCAGCTTAACTAGCACTAAATTAACTACAGCTTTAAGCATGTGAAGTGACGATCAGCTAGAGAACAAGCTTGCTGTTTCAAATCTTGGCAGCTCAGACTTGGCTTCTAGCTTCTCTACTTTTCTGTATGGCTGAGAAAGATAGGCAGCAAATGTAGGAGCAGATTCTTAGAAAGCACTGTTCCAATAGGATAGAAATGCCAGGAACTCACAGGGCCCCCTTCTTTCATAGCCAATAGATTCATTATTCCATTTAAGATCCACTCAGTAAGTTGTTTATTAAATGGCCATTATGTACCAGACACTAGGCTTAGTAATAAAGGTCAGTGCCCTAATGGAGCTCATGATCTAGAGGGCCAAGAGACCATAAATGTGTAAACAAAGTAAAAGTCAATTACAAGCTAAGATTCTATCAAGGGGGAGCAATACAACAAAGAAAATACAAGAGGGGCTCCCAGTCATGTGGGCACCTATGAGGAGATGGCGTTCAAGCTGCAAAGTTAAAAGGTAGATAGATTCAGTTTTGCAAGAAGACAGAGTTCCAAGTAGAGGAAGCAGCAAATGAAAGACATGAAGCAGAAATGACTGAGGATATTCAAGGACGTGAAAGCAGGCCTATCAGATGGGAGCAGAGTGGAAGAGAAGAGAGAGTTGGGTGAAGAAGGCCAGGCCCCAACACTGCAGAGTTCCAGGGTTGTTCCGCTAATGTCGGACGTCAGAGGACATCCAGTGGGAAACCACAGATAGACACAGAAGTGCCATGACCCCAGCAAGCAACCGCAGACATTCTAACATTAGATTTCCAAGTAAATGGTCCTTACATTTTTGTTGGCTGGTTGGTTTTTGTCTGCTTTTTTTCCCTAAGCACGCCGAGCCTATTAAGGGCTTCTCCTTCACTCTTTAACCAAGTCAGTCTCTAAATTACAGGTAAGTGAGCTAATCAACCAAATCCTTAATGAAGGAAACTGAAAGGAATTTGAACAATCAAGTATCGATAAAATAAGAAACAATACGTCTCTGCCAGCATTTAGAGTGTATATGACATTGAGTTATTTTAAAGAAAAAAAATGTTACACACTTGTTTTTGTCCACTGATGGCTATTATAAAGGAATGAAAAAGAACATAAGACATTACCTTGGTTTTGACATATCCCTAACAGAGAAAGTTGTTAAATACTATAATGAATTCCATATAGCTTCTTCCTTAGGTCATCAGATATTAGAAACTCATTTGTCCAGCATAATTCTGGGGTTGCCATGTCTGAGGTAAAAAAGATGGGGGATTTTCTTTCATGCTTCCCTTGAGTTGAATAATCCAAGAGTCTCCAAGAGACTCTCTTAACGAGCAAGCTGTATAGTAAAGAGAGATCAGAGTCTGGCAAATCGGTAGGTACTTGATAGATGTTAACTAATTTCCTGGTTCAGAGTAGACTGGTGAATATAACGTTGCTGAGGAGAATAATATTTGAATAATAGTGAGAATCTGATTTTTTATAATTTTTTACAATTACCATCATACACATACACAACATTCCAGATAATGGTGTGAAATGTTCTCAGTAACCATGAGTCAGTCGAATTGAATTTAATGTGCTTTGAAAAACACATTATACCTGAGGGATGTGGGCAGCAGGGTCAGACAAGTCAGCAGTTGCCAGGAGACAGCCAGTGGAAGAAGAGAAAACCAGCCACAGTATGGAAACAACTGAATGCTGGAGGTAAACCTCGCCAAGCAGGATGATAAAAGCAATGAAAAAGCCAATGGAAGTAGAAGATGGAGCCCAAGGTGGTGGTAGCCCCTTGGAAGGAACCTGCCCACTGGCACAGGCAATAAATTGCCAGCCAAGCAGGGTATGGCTCAGTGGAAAACATCTAAATAAGGTCAGGCCAGCCCATTGGCAGCAAGGCAAGCCAGTCAATGGGGTAGTCACAGCAGAGCCAAAGACAGAATCAGTATATCCAGAGGAACATGAGATGGGCGATATCCACAGTATCGGTTTAATGAAAGCCCACCAACTGGCAAGGGTAATACATTTGAGCAAAATAGCAGAGTGGCATGCAAAAGCCAAGAGACATGATTTGAGCTGTGCCAAGTGAGTAGAATGGTCTCTGAGGATAGATCAGCTTGCTACCAACTAGGAGCCCTCTGGCACTATGAGAACAGCATACATACTGCCAAGCATGGTGGGGCAAGGATCATGGCAGCCGACACACAGGATGCACAGAGGGAACAGCTAAGCTACCACAGTGTGAACCCATAGGGCCTACATAGCCTACTGCCAATAGCCAAACACAGCCCGAGAGACTGGAACCGCATAGGACAAGGAATCACAAAGTCATGATTTGAACTTTATCTCTGCCATTAGCCCTATGACTTTAGAATGAAACACTACCTTGTCCTTTTTTTTTTTTTTTTAAGATTTTATTCATATATTTTTGGGGGGAGGGGATAGAGAGAGAGAGCAACTAAGTATAAGCAGGGGAAGGGGCAAAGAGAAAAGTTCTAGCAGACTCCACACTAAGCGTAAGCCCAATGCAATGTAGGGCTTGATTCCCACAACCCTGAAATCATGACCTCAGCCAAAATCAAGAGTCAGATGTTTAACTGAATGAGCCACCCAGGCATCCCTCTATTTTGTCTTAATAACCCATCCAGGAATTTCAGGTCTGCCTCCCCAAACTGTATTCTGACCCTGAACTAAGACTAGGGGTACCAAATGCTGCTGGTCTTCCTTAATGCCATTATCTCTCTCTGAGGTCACTGGCTGCTTTACCATCTAAGGAAAGGCTGGTTTTGCCTCTCTCCCCAATGCACATTCCTGCTTCCACTTTTTGGTCTGTGCCCTTGCTTAGCTTATTTGATGGCCTGAACTACCCTTCATCACGTATATTTGGGACACGTTTTTCCAGAACCCACTTCCCCTCTATGAGCAAAAGCTCCAGGTTGGGGTTATTCCAATTTGACCTATCTACTTCAATAAAGCTATCTGTGCTTTAGGGACAAGACAGTGTTTTAAGATTCTCCAGTCTGAATTCTACCAGGAATCTCAAGAGTAAAAACAAATATAAGCAAAGTCACAGTCAGAAAAGTAAGATTATTTCTCATTATCTGAGCATATTATAGTTTAAATAATCATTTGCCTTTTTAAGACTACATGCTGTCAGGGCAGATCACTTCTTCCTTTAAATTCATAATCTAAAACATTGCTCAGGGGGTGTCTGGTGACTCAGTGGTTTAAAGCCTTTGCCTTCAGCTCAGGTCATGATCTCAGGGTCCTGGGATTGAGCCCCACATCGGGCTCTCTGCTCAGCGGGGAGCCTGCTTCTCTCTCTTTCTGACTGCCTCTCTGCCTACTTGTGATCTCTCTCTCTAATAAATAAATAAAATTTTAAAAAGTCACCTTTAAAAAAATAAATAAAACATTGCTCAGGATAGTCTGATATCTCTAGTATATCATATGACAAAGATGAAACGACTCTTAGTAAATGTTACATACGGTAACTGAAGGAAAGAACTTTCCAGAGTAATAACAAACTCACTTCTACAATCACTAGGCAAAGCATCTCCCTTATTTCTCCAAAAGCAACCTCCTCTCCTCCCCTCCCCTCCTTTCTTTCCCTTTTGCTTCCCTCCTCTTCTCTTCCCTTCTACTTCCCCTTCCCTTCCCTTTCCTTCCCCTCTGGCTCCCTTCCTCCCTCCCATGTTCTCCCTCTCCCTTTTCCCTTCTCTCACACACACACTCACACCAAATAAGAACTACAATATCCATGTACCTCATGAGCAATGTTTCATGTAAGATTACAGCTAGACGAGGAGGACTTCTTTTTATATCGGCACCTGTACTGTGTCCCTTCTGCTGCACCTTTCACTACTGCCAGAGCCTTGGAGCTGGGCTACAGCTCATTGTCAGGGCAATTCTCTGAGGATACTAGCAATATTCTACAGTCAAAATGAAGGACGGAGTGGCCAAGTTTCAAAGATATCTCCTTGTGGGAACATATTTTCTGAAATCTTAACACTTAGTTGATCCAAACCAATGGCGGCTATCTTAACATCATGCAAAATTACTAGTGTATCAGGATTCCCTTCATGTGGCATGTAAGCCACCACGAACCAGACCAACTACAATATAGATATTATCTGATCTGGCCACAGTCATGTGGACAAACTTCAGAGGTCAAGAACAGTAAGACAAGTGCCACCATGAGAGCAGGAATGAGTTCTGGTAGAGTTGAGAAGACTACAATCCAGGGCACTAAAGGCTCTTTGCTTTATATGTACTCTTTTCTTTTATCCTCTACAACACTTATCATCTCTGTGGTGGACAAAACTATTACTCAAGAGATAGGGCTTCGGGATTGCAGTCTTAAGTTCTCATCTGAAATCTCTGAGAGTTTAGGTAAAGCATAAACTACTGTTCAGCTTGCTTCATTATAGTAGTAACACTAAACCTCAAAGCAGGATCCTGAGTTTCAAAAACATTTCATTCAAGATCCATATAAATATTTTACACTACTAATGGCATAAATAAAGAGACGCCATCATTTTCCACCTTATGCATCTGATCTCCCAAAATCTTGTTATAGTCCTTTCCATATTCTAAGAAGTGGCAGGGCTCAGTTCCTGATGACTTTATTTCAAATGCCAAGCCCATCCCAGACCTGTATTACAAAGTCTACACAGAATCATAGCAAATAAAAATGACATCGGTTGCTTGACTGGTGGCCCTGCCCAGCACAAGCATTGAGGTGAGGTACCAGGAAATCCCCGGGCTTGCCTTCCAATCTTCACTGACTTATAAGAACCACTTGGGGGTATAGCTTTGGCTGTTGAGAGTATTGGGAAAGAGATAAAGATAGCTGATGTGGATGAAAGAAAATGAGGAAAGAAGAATCTGTAATAACTCAGCAAGTGGTGAATCAAAGGAAATATTCTGAATACCTATTGTGAAAGATAAAAATTTTCTAATATATTTATTTATATACGTTTTGCTTTTAATACAGGAGCCTTCTTTAAGTTCATCCCCCTAAAAATTAGATTGACATACTTTACAAATGCTTTCTGATCAGGTTTCCATGATCTCGATCCAACTTCCTCCCAGACTTAACACCCCCCCCCCACCTCATGCCTGGGTGTACTCTGACATGTCGACTTCTATTCAGCTTCTTAAATAACCACATTTTCCTTCTCCCTGGGCATTTGCTTCTGGAAGTCTGTGTCTCCCAGGATTGGGTGGAAGTTCCCTATTGCTTGGACTCATGAAACAAAATAAACTGTCCAAAGTGCCAAGATGCCACTGCAGGAATAATCAAATTATTACTCAATCTTATCTTGAATAGAAAATAGAAGTTACTTCACTGCAAATGCCCTTGTGAGTGAATTCTGCCTCTCATTTCTGAATGTGTGTTTACTGTGATTAAAAATAATTAATGAATTAGAGAGAAGGGAAAAGAATATTCCCTCTTCTAACGAATTTTCTAAAACAGCCAGGAGCTAACATGGTTTTCCACATAACAGGAACTCAGTAAATATTAGCTGATGGAACGGACTATAAAATGTATACTACATGGAAAGTAAGCCTTATAGAATCAAAATTACTGATCAAGTTCATCTATACTATGTCTAGTATTTGTTCTATCATAGTAATACTGTAACCTTATCAGAAGAAATACAGATTACTTTGATAATGCTTTTCTTTTTTGAATGTATTCTTTTTTATGGTCTCTGTTACTTTCCACTTCAAAACAAATGCAGCCAACCATGGGATATAAAACATATGCCTCGTGACTGTCAGTACAAAATTCCAAAAAATATTTGATATATTAAGAGCAGGTAAGTGAAATCAATATGATTCCAAGTGCTACTATTGAAACTGGAAAGGAGAGAGAAGAGAGTGCAAGTATTAGAGTAGGCATTAGCTTTAAATGACCTCAGAGCTCTGCAGTGAAGCAAAAAGGGCATCTAAGCCGCGCAGCACCATATAGTGGAACCCCCACACGACTAGGAAGGAACACAAGTGACCTGGACTCTCTCAGAGGGGACTCTTTGCTGCAACGTTATTATCCACAGATTTATATCTTTCCAACTGCAGGCTGGCCTATTTCCAAGGAGGCTCTCTTTTTTGTGGAACCCATTCCTACAGGATTATAACCCTACTCAGAGCCCCTTCTGTTTACTACAAGACGCACTAATCCTAGATGTGTCCCATCGCAAGGGACAGATCGGTGCTCATCCTGTCACCATCCACAAACATATCTAAATGATCCAAACAGTTGCAGACCCTACGTCCCCAGTTTTTGAGTAGAGTACATCGGGATGAAGTCCTTCTCCCACTGCTGTGGCCAGTCTCTTTGTTTTCTATTCCTTCATTCCTCTCACCACAGACTTACAACCATGGAAAACTGGGCGTAGAATGTCACCATGCTTGGGATCTTTCCTGGCATAAATGTCGCTGCCTTGTGACAAGTGCAAGACCCCAGTCCCACCTGTGACAACCAGCATTATTCATAAAAGACCATAATGGCATAAAATAGCATGCATACATTGGAGTTGGTGGGCACGGCTACCTTCTGCTTCCCGTCTCCAGGGAATACTGCAACCAAACCAGTATCTTTGGCCCCCAAAACCCCAAACATATTTCCTGCAGCTTATTCTTGAGGGAGTGAAAGCAGCTTAGAGAAGCGTGTAAATTCATGGCAAGAAGCAATAAAGGTGAGTTTTATACATTCCCATTATTGCTTCTACGTCTTTGCAATAATGTTTATTGACATGTTTGAACGGAGCACAAGCTGCAGTTCAGTTCAACTGCCTGTGAAAATGGGACATTTGTCAAGAAACAAACCTCGCAGTTTTTAGTGGCTCTGACAGTGGGTATTAGAAAAGATACTGATGGGAGAAAAGAGAGTAGGCAGACCTGGGGGGAGGGTGTTAAGGAATATGTGCGGCACAGATGCCTACAGTGAAGGAAGAGGGGATGGCCAAGGATGTAAAATTGAACACTAACCACATTGAGTGACTACTGGTTGCCTAGAAGCATATGCACTTGCATGGGCAGCATCAACAAAAGCTCCCTGTGTCTCCAAAACCAGGGCTCCACAGCGATGCTTTCATTTATGATTTCATTCCCACTTTGCTTACCCCCATCCCCACAGTCAATCTCCATGGACAATCTGGTTCTCAGAGGGTGTGTATTACTCTGTTCTTCAGGGTTCCCAGGAACTAAAAAGAGCAGAGCCCCTAGCTTGCACAGAACCTGCCCTCAGTCATGGAATTGGTCACTCGGTGATTCGCGGGGAACACCCTTGCTGCGGGGCTGGGTGCCAGGGCTATGCACAGACAATTCCCACAAGGATTCTGTAGTCTAGTAACAGACCGTGTCGCACTCATTAATAATACAGAGCAGCTCACACATACAGAGGAACAAAAATGATCTGTTGGTATTTTTATTTCCCTTCATCAGTGACCAAAATGAGTAGTAAAATGCTGGAGACAGGATGAACATTTAATAGATAACCTACTCTCGTCCCCAAATCAAGTGTACTTCAGAAGTGCAAGTCAGTAACATAAAAGCTACTATCAGTTCTTTCCTTCTCCCTGTTCCAATCAGCACTCTGGAATCTCAGCCACGCTGCAGACAAACTACCAAAATTCCCAACACGGCTTTCCGACATATACTGCCTCGTCCTGATGAATGAGTCAGTGCCTGCCTCCTTCCTCCTAAAACTCCTCAAGGGAAGTTTTAAAACTATGGGGCAGCTGGCTGGCTCCGTCAGTTAAGCTGTCTGCCTTCGGCTCAGGTCATGAGCCCAGGGTCCTGGGATGGAGGCCCACATCCGGCTCCCTGCTTGGTGGGGAGCCTGCTTTTTCCTCTCCCTTGGCTGCTCCTCCTGCTTGTGCTCTCCCTCTCTATCAAATAAATAAATAAAATCTTTAAAAAAAAATGTAAGAAAAAAAAGGAAATGGGTCTAACTAGATCTTGGATGTCATCATCAAACAGTATGATTTATGAGTACCTAAAGGCAGTTTTGACCTACAGATTTAGTTTAGGGAAAAGTTTTCCAGTCTTGATACATCACAAAAAGAAAAAAGAAAGAATAAGCCTAGCTATGGTAATTAGTTCATGATGATGGGATGCATCATACTTATGAGGCAGAGTATAGGAACAAGATTGTTTTGTCCTGAAAACAAATAAAAAGGTCAGAGAGACTAGTTGTATCACTGGGGAATCTCCATGTTGAGGATCTCGACTCTAAGTTGGCACCAGCTTCTGGCAACCCTGACTTAACAAAATTCCGAAGTTATAATTTCACTTAAATCTTTCTATAATGTACTTTCCACCGAAATTTTTATCTTCTTTTTTTCTCCTGTCTCTCTAAACCCACAGCTTAGCATTTCATTTCAGACTTGCAAAGCCCTGGATTCTTTCCTATCTTTTCCTTCCCAGAGCTCTTTGTAAATAAATCAAACCTGTTCCTACTCTCCTGTACCCTACATTCCGGAAGCAAGCTCTCAGAGCGTAAGAGGGGTGTTAGTTTAATAGACTTGTTCATCATTACATGAGTATCAAGGCACTCATAAAGCACAATGTTTGATGATGACATACACGATCTAGTTTTACCCATTTTTCATGGTCTGCAGGAATACTACAGAGCCATTAAGTTCTAAACCTATTTTAATTACTACAATATCAGAGGCTAATTTATCTTCACGTAGTACCCGTCCCCTCCTTATAATTGGCACTGTAACCTCTCCCTATTTTGATGCCACTTACATTCAATTTTGACTTTGGCTTAGCAAATAAAAATATGAATATATCAATGTTCCAACTAAAGCTTACTTTGGAGGGCATAGTATTATTGGTGAGTGTGCGTGTGCGTGTGTGTGTGTGTATGTGTGTGTGTGTGTCTGAGAGAGAGAGAGAGAGAGAGAGAGGAGAGAGAGAGAATGGAAGAAAGAAGAAGGGAGGGGAAGGAAAGAGAATGAGAATGAACATGTTGATCAGAAATTACCTGGCTCAGAAGAAAGTAATTTACTGATAAATGATTACCCATTTAGAGGTAACCAGTGTCACCAAAAGCTGCCTTAAATTAATCTATCTGCCAATCCTCTCAGATCTCTTATACAGGATAGCAGAAGGCAAGTCGACTCAGCCATGTCATGGAGCCTCTCGTAAACAGTAATAAATTGCCATAGATTTCATTTCACATCTCAGCAATTCTGGCCCTAACATGGCAAACAGAAAAGGGTGGGGGCTTAGGACCAACACTGAAGAGGAAGAGTAAAACAGAAAAGAGCCTGTCCTAGTCGGGCAGGAATACCTTTCAGTCAGAGCTCAGAAATTCACACAGCCCAGATTCACTGATAATAATACAAGAGACTAAGAAACAGGAGTTATGGTCCTACCAGTTACCAACAGAGATGCCCACAGCAAGGCATCTAACTGAGGAGAAAATGGCTACTGACAAAGTTGTTGGAAAAAATGAAATGAGATTATATACAAAAATGCACACTGCAAAAGGTAAAGTATGTTACCTAAATACAAGCCTATAAATCAACAACGTACCTATTACATGCTAGCCGCTATAGAAATGTCACAGCTCTCAAGGTGTTTATGATATAATGGGCACGTGAGGGAACTACAAACACACCTTTTGGAAACATTTTAATCATTACCAGCGTAGAAACAAGTGCAAAGTGCTCTAGAAATGGAAGAATACAGTTTGTGATGGAAGGCAACATTATTATTGTGGCTCTCTGACACATCATTAAGATGTCAATTTCCCTTAGGAATTTGTTAAATCACTTGTACCTCAAAACTGAAAAACTTGTTTGCCTCGTGGCTCCCTTAGTGAATATAATGCAGCGCCTGCAATTAATAATAAAAATAAACAGTGTAGTAATTTTAATGTCTGGGGCCATTCTGTATTTTAACATGCTGGTATTCTAGTAACTTGGTGTGAGCATATAATTATAACTGTTATTTGGCACTTACACGAACTCTCCTTTAGGGAACTGCTTTTAAAATATTGACTAAAACTCAAAGTACCTGGTTAAGCAAGCAGATCAAAGGGAAATGGGAGGGTGTTAACTCATTCACTCACTTGATTTTTATATAGATATTATTATACTATGTGTAACTATAATGCAGATCTACATTATAACATTATAACTAATATATATAATATTACATAAATATTTAGTTTGGAAAGGACCTTAATAGTTTTCATCCTTTTTGAATTACATGACCTTAATGGTTCCTTAAGAAGCAACAGCAATGGAAAGCATTATCTTTCCATTTTACAGATTAGGAAATGAAGTTTGGGAGCACTCCATTTGGAAACAGTTTCAGGGTTCGAGTCTCAGGATTCATGCTGCCTGATTCATTGCTATCAATGTCTGTGACCCGTGTTTGCCCTTAGTACCACTCCTTGTAAAATTCCTAGAATAGTATCTTAAAGGCCTTAAATATTCAATAAATACTATGAGTGATTAAAGTTGAGATTTGATTCTTGCAATGAGCACACTCTAATGAAGAAACTACTACTTTCTACAATTATTATCGTTAGAAAAGTACGAAGAAATCTTGATAGTTTGGAGGGAAAACAAAAACTAAATTTATCTAAAGCATGCCAAATTCTCCAATATGTAAAATTTAAAATTTAATTTTAAACACAGTTATAAAATATACTGGATTTTTTTTGAGGGGTTGGGAATGGGATAAATGCTTGCTTGCTTGCTTGCTTGCTTGCTTTTTTTTTAAAGATTTTATTTATTTATTTGACAGAGAGAGAGAGATCAAAAGTAGGCAGAGAGGCAGGCAGAGAGAGAGGGAAGCAGGCTCCCTGCTGAGCAGAGAGCCCGATGTGGGGCTCGATCCCAGGACCCTGAGATCATGACCTGAGCTGAAGTCAGAGGCTTTAACCCACTGAGCCACCCAGGCACCTCAAATGCTTTCTTTCTAATATCAGCAAAATACCAACTGGAGAGTGAAACATTCAGAAAATATTATAAATAATTTACGTATGCAACAGAAACTATATAAATATTCATAATGATTCACCTGGTTTACTATATATTCAATTGCATATATACATCCAAGCCCAATATATCCAGCCTCTACTATATTCATACATGGAAAATACAGGAAACAACTCCCACCCACATGCTTCTTAATTTAACATATGATTAGACAAAAACTGCATATAATTTGGGCCAGGGTAGGAAGAAAGAATCCCTTGTGAAATGTCAAAAAGGTGCCCGGGCCTCTTGGGGTATAAAAAGCACCTCGTGTGCTGTCTATAGTCCCTAGGTCATGCTGGCTACTCTATATCTTAAGGCTTGCCTGTTAACATCTGATTTTTGTTACTATTTGGCACTTACATGGAATCTTTCTTTGGAGAGCCATAAATGACTTTTAAAGTATTGATTAACACTTAAACTTGTTATAAGTTATATATCATCCTAAGAACAAATCTGTCTCCACTATACCATTGTTGATTCTTGGTGGCCTTCAAGATATATTTTAAATATATGGCATTTAATGTAACTTAAGATTGGGTCCCATCGGGATGCCTGGGTGGCTCAGTTGGTTAAGTGTCTGCCTTTGGTTCAGGTCATGATCCTGGGGTCCTAGGATTGAGCCCCGCAGCGGACTCCCTGCTCAGCAGAAAGCCTGCTTCTCCCTCTGCCTGCCACTCCTCCTGCTTGTGCTTGTGCACTCTCTCTCTCTCTGACAAATAAATAAAATTAAAAAAAAAAAAAAAAAAGATCAGGTTCTGTCGTTCTCTTTAGCTTTGACTTCTGACATTCACCAATAACCTGCCCTAGAGCATCTGTTCAGATCTGCACTGTCCAACACTCATTGCAGTAAAGACACCTATGTTACTAACAGGAACAGCTTAGCGTGTTTGCTGGCTCTTCTGTTTTATTGTATTTACCAAGCTGACTCCCCCCCAAAAAAAGTAAATAAGTGAATAAATGAGTAAATAAATATAACTGGCAATTTTTTTTCAGTCTTCAAGAGCATATAGTTGGGAATCAAAACATTGATTTGAATATGTTGATTAAAATGATTTCGGGAACACCTAATCATAAAAGGGTCCCCCTCTCCCACCAAAAAGAAGCAGCAGCAGCAGCAGCCACTGCCGATAAAACGGCTATTTTTGCAGGGCTGTATAAACACTTTTTAAGCTTAACAACAAACTAATTTGAAGGAGGTATAGGAAATGTTGAAACAAATGGAAAGAAGTAGGATCTACTACACTTATTTTTCTAAGATGATAAGCACACAGTAGTCACTGACAAAGATGCATTGTTGCTTCTGGAAATACCACCTGGTGGTTAACGAAAAAGCCAGGCACTTCATTCAACTCCATCTTCTGGTTTGCAGGGTTTAGATTTGTAGCCACAGCTTCAACCTTTGCCAAAGGCTCCATACTGCACGCTGTCATTCACCCTGCCAGGCTGCAACGTCTGCCAGGATTTATGGCTACCACACCGCTCTCTCATTGCTGTGAGCAGATGGCTGGGCTGAGGGGCAGCAGATTGCCTGAGGGCAGAGACAAGGGTGTGTGGGGGAAGAGAGACCGTGGTGGCCATGGGGATACACTTCATTCTCTAATGAGCTTAGGAAAGATGTCTTCCAAAGGCTTTAATCAGGTAAGCTAAGATTCATGGTAAGCTTCAGGAAGTTTGGAAAATTAAAATTGAATACAAAATAGTTAGGCATATATATATGTGTGTGTGTGTGTATATATATATATATATATGTATATATTATTATATATTATATATATTATATTCATTCATATATTATTTATGGAGAGATCTAACCATGCACACATACGTGCCTATATATATTATATAAATGAATATAATGTATATTCATTTATTCATAGAGATCTAACCACATAGATATCTTCAGAGAGTCTTGCCCTCCCTCCCCCTATCTTTAAATACGCCACATCTATCTATATTGTTGTATGATCGATCGATCGATCTATCTATCTATCATCTATCTATTGCTATAAGCCAAGAAGTATTTTGAAACACTGTGAGTTGTTTCAGTTATTACACTTACGGAATCATATACATAGCACACAACTAAAGAACCAATGGTTTTGATTCAAGAACAAGGAGCAGTAAAATCTGAACCAAGGGCATCATAACAAGAAATTATTAAACAGGTTGATGCAAGTTATAACAAGAAAACTCATTGGCTGTATCCACTGGATATGCTGCTGGTGGTATCATCTATTTATATAGGGGAATGAGGGGGGGTCTTCATAGCAGTAAATGAAAAGAAGCTACCCCCCACTTAACATTCTGTCACCAAATGTGGAGCATAGCAGGGGAAGAATGAGGAAATAAAAAGGGAAGTCCAGGGGCTCCTGGGTGGCTCCGTGGGTTAAAGCCTCTGACTTTGGCTCAGGTCATGATCTCAGGGTCCTGGGATCGAGCCCCACATCGGCCTCTCTGCTCAGAGGGGAGCCTGCTTCCCCCTCTCTCTCTGCCTGCCTCTCTGCCTACTTGTGATCTCTGTCAAATAAATAAATAAAATCTTTTAAAAAGGGCGGGGGGAGTGCAGAAAGGAGGCGTGAGTCAGGCTAGAAACCAGCTGAAGCCCTTCCCTACCATTTTCCCACATCATGTTTCCAGGTAGCTTTCCCAGACTTCCCCACCAGTAGTTACGAGGGCTCGCCCTCCTCAGTGCTGCCGTGACACTCACACTCAAATCCCAGCTCTAGCACTGCACACATCAAGAACTACTTATCTCTTTACCTGCCTCTCCCCTTTCCACACTGTGCTTCCAGAATCTTAATCCCTTTGTCTTAACCACTTCTTGAATCCAAGGTGCCTAAAATACAATAGATTGAATAAATGTTAAATAAATGTACAAAATGGGATTTTTTCTAATCGCCTCATTGCTAATGATATGATTGCGCTGGGAGTCTGCCCATGCTCAGTGTGCCCCACACAGCCACAACTGCGGTGCATATGCATTCATCTAATGGCTCTAGATTCAGGCAACACAGTCCATCATACTTATGCTGGGGTTTTAGGGAGGTATAGAAGGGAGGAATAAAACGATGGGCAATATATGTGATACATGCAAAATACTTGACAATATTAGTGCTATAAATTTATTTTTAAGTTTTTTTTCAATCTGTCAGAATGCTATACACTCTTAATTTCAACATTAATAGAATTTATGTACTTGAATTTCCAAAACTCCAGTCCCATATTTTTTCACATGAGAACACTGAAGCCCAGGAAAGTGACTTGTCCAAGGTTACCTAACTAGTTGGTACTCAGGAGCAAGAGACTTAGGTCCCCTAAGCTCCAACCTCTCCACAATATCAAGCCACTACAACTGTTTTAATGAACATCCCTAAATGCAATAAAATAAATATCAGTGGTAACAATAACACTAATATTGTCAAGCCTTTTGAAACATCTTAAACTGTGTCAGTTAATTGTACAAATCTCTCTGGTTCTGCATCTTCCCACAGGAGTTTAGAGGTTTTAACATTTCCAGGAATAGAATAAATCCAGGATAATAAAGATGTGGCAGAAAAACAAACACTGTGCTTAGGGGGTTAGGAAACCAGATTGAATATAGTAAAGGGTACACTGAAGACAATGTGTAATTGGTAAATCAGTATGACAAGGCTGGCGTTCCTCTCCATCTGTGTCTGTTGGCATGGCTCCCCACATTGTCTCTGAATTGTCTGAGAAGGTCTATGGTGTGCTTGAAAATGTTCTATTACTCTTGTACATGGGGAGGCAAAGGACTACATGGTGCATCCTAGGGGATCGAATTCTGTCACCAATATTAGCAAATGGAAAGAATGGAAGCATTGTCCAGTCATTCCAACAACAGCCTCAGTCATTCCAGTGTTTTAAACAAGAATTAGCACCCCTCATTGGGAGTGTTTAGAAATGTGTGGGACATTTTTGATTATCACCGTAACTGAAGACTTCTATTGGCATTTAATGACGAGAAATGCCAGATGCCCTGCAATGTGGAGGGGCTGTCTTGCACAAAGAATTGGTCTACCAAAAATGCCAAGAGCATCCCCCATGTTGAGAAACACTGAGAGTATTCTGAGTTCCTATGCACTCTAGCAGCTCAGACAAGGGAAAACTGAAAAGAGTGTGCCAAGCTTCAAGTATGACAGTGCTCCCAGGACTTGCCTTCCACTTGAATGGAGATTAAGAATTTCTGGAATGTGCAAAATACAAAATGGTAGGCACAGTGTTCTCTTTGGTGCACCCAAGGGTATTATAAATAGTTGAAGAAAAGAAGTCTGGACAACTTAACTCCTTAACAGTCAAAGGACTATTGAAAGCACACAGGCATCTCTATTATTAACCTTGAAATTCTAATGAGTCAACATCTTTAAAGAAGGTAGGGAAATCAGGGTGCCACTTCCAAAGCAAAGCTAGGGAGTAGTATAGCCAAGATTTAGGATATATGATGTACAATATAGGTAGCAGGATATACAACATATGATGTAGGACAGCCCTCCAAGTTACCAATGGGGCAGCTGCCTGAAAACGAAAATAGCAGCAGATCTGAGCAAAGAACCCCAAGCAGCACCACCTTCACCCACGACACACTCTTAAAACACGAGCTGTCTTCTTGGCCCCCACTGCTTTGCCAGGGAAGCATGCAATGCCTCTCCAATTCTCCACCACTTTTCACTCCTCCCCCTTAGATCTGTCAGGACCCTCTTCAGTTCCCAAGCCCTATAAACAAGACTCACCGTTTCACTATTACCAAACTCATGATTCAGGGAAGTAATACAGTGATTTTTCACTTCAAATCAGAAAGCATTTCTTAGGCAATCATTCTTGAACTGCTTTGCAGCATACACAGTAACATAAATCACTCATCCATCAAGTATTTATTGAATGACTGCCTCTTGCCAAGTCCCATGCAATAGACAGTAGGGGATGTAAAAATAAAGCCAGAAGACCGATTGTCCTCAAAAACTTCAGACTCTAATAGAGAAATGAGAAAAAAAATAGAGAAATAGAGAAAAAAAATAGAGAAAAAAAATTTTTAGGGAAGGCTTATAAAGTCTTGGGATGGGTTTTGAAAAATCCAGTGAACTAGATTTAGAATAATGGAGAAGCAAAAGTTAGATATGTCCTCCTCCTCACCAGCCATCCTCTGTGGTTTTGTTCATAATGCTCCTATTTCTGAACACCTTTAAGGGCCTGAGCATCCAATTAACTATAGGCTGCACTACACAGTTCAGAAGTTAGTTATATGCAGTCTTGATAATGCTGTAGTTTTCTTCTGTAACACTCTCTTATCTCCTAAGACACATGGTAGCCACCACGAGTGCAGAAACTACACTGTCTCTATTTTCTGTGGCTTACACAGAGGCATACACAGAGCTGGGAAGGCAGCTGATGAGACACATTTGCCCACTGACTTGAAGAGAAGAAATATGAGAAATCAAGGATGAAGATTCAGATTGATGACTTGCCAACCAAGACTGCGAATGCAGTGGATACTTGAAAGTCATTGCAGCCACCACAATGCCTTAGCATTCAGCATAGCACCTTGCACAAAGTGGGCATTAAGTGAATAGTTGCTGAAGTTAATTGACAGGAGAATTGGTATTTCTATGGAATTTCTATGATCTTGGTATTTCTTTGGTTTCCAGAAAGCTAGACTTCTTCTGGGAAATATGTCATTTGTATGGGAGAGATCTGTAATTTTCTGCTCAAAGTTTGGCTCTCTAATAATGGAGGTCACGAGACCTCCATTATCTTGCCCTAAAGTGACCCCTTTTAGTGCCATGACAAAGGATTAATCAGGGTTGTCCTTTCTGGAGCCACCATGGACTGGTGAGGAGTGCATCTTTTTCTTTTGTTAGAGTTTTAAAGTAGCTGACATTGTCCACGATGTCCTCTGCGGTCCCATTGCCAGTGGAGGCCGGGATGTGGCTCCCTTCATCCCTGATCCCTGTGTTTTTGCTACTGCTCTTTAGGATCTGCTATATCCTTCATGTCCTATCTCCTCACTTCCCCTCAAGTTAAAACCCGTTTACACCAGAGTCCCATTTTTATTTTCCAATTTGACCACAGCACCCAACACAAGTGCAGGCCCATAGTAGGCACTCAGCAAATATTCCCAGGGAAAAAATGACAGTCCTTCTTCTGAAACTCTCCTTTTAAGATTCCAGTGCTCATTCACTCCTGAATCAGCCTCTATGCTTTAGTAATGTGGATTCTTAATCTTCTCTGATGCTCTTCTACACAGAAGCGCCAACCGTGGAGTACTTGGTCTTGGACCTTTAAACATTATGCATTTCAGATTCTGTTCACTGTCTGCATAGCTAAACCTACACGTGTTCTCGTTGATCCACTATCAATAAAGTGGGAGTCTGCTTATAAATGGGGCTTATTCTCTTTTATATCTGTAATATCTTTAACCAGAATTCAGAGAAGTGGAGAAAGAACCTCATTTAGCGGGTTCTATTTTGTGAAATGTGTGTTTGTATGAGGGAGAGGAACCCAGAAGATATTTAGATTAATAACATTTAAGTTGTGTCCCCTTGTCACTCGGTTCCAGCATGTTCAGGGCATCCTAGAGATGATGGATAAAGCAACCAATACCCTAGAGTTTGCAGCTTTGCAGAACTAAGAGAAAAACCGCTATTCGGAAGGACCGGAGTTCATACTCCTTCTCACCTTCCCCTTCTTTCTGGCCAAGTCACTGTGGCCCCTGGTTCAGGAGAGAGGCCTAGAGCACGAGAGAGATAACGTGGCGACTGTGTCATCTGCACTTCATCCTGAGGAGCTGTGATGTGAGCACACATACATTTAAATATTTGAAAGGCATCTTTTAAAATGAATATCAAAATGACAAATGATCTAAGTCGGAGAAAAATGCCCCAGCGTTTCCCTATCTCCCTTTTCTCATTATGGAGATAAATCCCAGATGGGTCTCCAGACAGCAGAGGGAGTGGGAAAAATACTGGTAATCACAAACACAAGAGAAAAACAAAGGTCTGCAGAAACCAGCCCGCCTGAAAGATCAGGGCCCCTCAGTCTTGCAGGCTGCTGACAAGTACAGGAGGGGAACTCAAGAGCCCGGGTCCCGAGCCAGAAGGTGGCCGGGTCGAGTTGGTGGGGAGGAGGGCTGTGAGAGGCTTGTTTACTTTGGGTTTCTTCTGCTGATAGCTTGAACTTCAAGGGATTTGAAAGTCTGATTCGGATTAATGTTCAAAAGCAAGGCTGTTTCTCATAACCTTATCCAACCCACTTATGTATGTAAAACTACAGTTTTAGGAAAATAAGCTCTCTGGGGAGACTCCCACCCTTGCTGCCAGAAAACAGTGCAGAAGCCAGCCGGCCAGAAGAAATGCCAGCCCTAATGAGTCTGTCCCCAGTTATGACCAGAATCTCAAAGCACTGAGCGCTGTGCAAAAGAGGGGCAATGGCCAATGGGACTCTGGGGCATTTCTGAACCCAGGCTTGAGAGGAAGGAGGATGGGTGGACTTGAGCTCACAGAGAGTATGTGGATCAGCTTCTTCATCAGACCTACAGTTGGGTTGGTGAGGGATGGAGGGGCGAGCATGGATTTGGAAATTCCAGAACCTACGCACCCACATGAGCTGTCTGCCTGCCCTTCAACTGGGCTTGTGATGCTAAAACTGAGTAGTCCAGCACCACAGAGTGCCCAGAAAGTCACCCAGCTGCAACATTATTTTAAATGCAAGTTTGTGTGTTGCCTCTGAGAAGGCCTGTACGGAGTACACGTGAAACGAACACCATCACTTTGAGTACGGCATCTGCATAAATCACTGTCCGGTACATTCATTCCTAGTGACAGATTAATTCCTTTCTCAGGTTTTGCTTAAGAGTGTACCACAGAATACTAACACTGTTCCCCAGAGAGAGAGAGAGGGAGGGAGGGAGGAGGAGAGAGAGAGAGACAAACTCGGATGTCCAATCCCACAGAGTGAGAACCAGGATGACAGTGGGTTAAGTGAGGATGGGCTTCTCAGTTTTCCCACAGAAGAAAACTCACAGGGCTGTGGCACTGGAAGGTGCAGACGTTGGGGGAGATCGCAGCCGCTCACAAGGTACATCTGCACTCTGGCAAGCCAGAGGACATAGTACGCCACTGTTAGCTACTGTGGGAGCTCAGCATTCGTCTAGCCTCAGCCTCCCCCTTCGGGCAGGAGGAAGGGATCATCCCCACAAGGACAACGAGCCATTAGGATGTTGTGTCACTCAATTTTAAAGAAGTAAAGGAAAAGAGTCCCCAGAAGGATTCCCTCACAAACAGCTCTGAGCAACATGCCAAGTTCATAGAAATCTCAGACAGGGAAAGGAAACCAAGAAGGAGGGGGAGCAGTTTACCTCCCAGGGCGGGTTCCTCCGTAAGCATGTTTCTGAGCCTGCACCTGAAAAATGACTATGATGGTGTTTGCAGTTTATCAAGTCTTCCGGCAGAGGTGTCAGGCGCAGAGAACTCACTTGTCACTCCAACATTCCCTGGCATTTGCTAACCACAACGAGGAATGGAGGGCAAAAGGATTACAGAATTAAGCGGCACTGGTACAGCGGCTGGCGAGGCGCTGAGATTCAGCTGTCACTTTGAAGAAAACTCCATTTCATTTTGTGATTCGGAAGGAAGGAAAGTTAAAATAGGAGGGCTGGGCCAGGCCAGCCTATGGCCAGGTCTGTAGGGAAACACAGAGAGGTCCTCTCAGAGTGTCGAGGGGTATCTGGCAGCCAGTTTACTCCATCAGCTCATTTTCTCTCCAGAGGGGAAGAGAAATCCACCACATCCCAGTAAAGGTCCAAATTTCACGGCTAACCTTGTCTGCTGCCCTTGACTCTGATGGAAGGTTCTCCAGCATTTTCCATAAATCCACGGCTGTATCTTTACCCAGAATGTGGCTCCTAGGCCTGTATGCCTGACATATCTGCTTCTCCACTAAGACCCTATAGCCAAGCTTCGGTATCAACTCCTAACACCTCCCCACTCTCTCCAAAAAGGCTTGGACTCTCCATTAGATATGCTCCCATTGTATCCAACCGCCACCTGGTCTGAGGTTGCCTGCTCTCTTTGCTTTTCCACAGGACTGCAAGCTTATCAAGGGTGTAGACAAAGTTGAGTTAGATATTTAACAAATTTTACTGAGAACCCCTTGAGTGCCTTCCATTGAGGATGAATGAGGACAAGAACGAATAGGACCTAGCCCTAATCCTCAAAACAGCGCCTAATGCACTATGCATTATCAATACATATTTTTTAGGAAAAAAAAGGGTTTTTTTTTTTCATGTTTATTCCTCATCACCTAATTGAAATATGTCCAGGAGCATGTGAATGTAGAAACTTGCACATCAGCAGGGCACAGTAATTTACATGTGTGTGAATGTTGTATTGCTCTTTGACATAGTGAAATAGACTATATGAGACAAAACCAAATGCCCTCTAAATTTTCATGCATCTTCCCATTCAACTAAGCTAGATATGGATGAGAAGAGTCTGGGACAGAAAAGCAAGTCCATGTTGAAGGAATACACACAGGGGTCTGAAAGGCAAATTGGTGGTTAAGTAGCAGGGATCCTGCCTTGTTTTGTTCCTAGAGTTAATGATGAGTGAAAGATTAACCTTTGACTTTACTTTGTATAGAATTCCTGAAATAAGAAATGAATGGTCGAATGCAACTGGTTGATAGTGATTTCAGCAGAGGACTCATAATCCCGCTATTAGAAATCTCTTGCACTTAGTGAATCCCTTATCCTTCTCTATGTAATTGTTATTCACTGTGTTTTCATCCCTGTGACAGTCACATTTTGATTTGAATTTTTCATTAGACATAAATTTTCCTCATGTTCAGCTTTTAGGAAAAAAAAACCAGATAAATCATAGTAAAAGAAGCTGGTGTCAGGGATTTATTCAAAAGATTAACTTTCAGGTACGGCTTATATGGGTAGAGATTCAACTCAATCCTTTGGCATTTCCTCTGTGAAAATTCGAACTGAGACAGTTGATGTTGAAAATGAAACAAATCAACATCTTGAAGGCTTAAAATAATGAATCATTGTATTGTGTGTCATGCAGGAAAATAGACAAATTCTTTATTGCAAATATTTTTATCACAAGGGTTAGGATGAACATGAAACTTTATTTAATGCTCAGCTAATTAGCAATCCTAATTAACCAGGTGAAGTGACTTTTGAAATCCTCATTCACATACATAGACTGATTTATCCAACCCACATTTCTTGGCACTATATGCCAGGAACGGGGAGAACCACCACAGGTTTCCTATCCTCAAGGATGTCACAGAAGTGGTGAGGGAGGAAGCATTACAACAAATAATGTCAAGACCCTGTATGTGATATAAGGCAATTCTGAGCAATGTTCCATGGTAGCATGAGAGACAGAAAATACTGAGAACAAAGGGACTTCAGAGAAGTTGGACCTTGAAAGATGAGAAGGAATTTCTCGACTGATTGACAAACAGAAGGAGCAGCCACTCCAGTTAAAGGATTCAAACATGCCAAGGACAGAATCAGGTAAGTGCAGGTGCCTTTAGGGAATCATTTTATATGGTTGGAGTATAGGGGGCTGTGGGGGTAGATGGGGATATTAAAGCTGTAGGGATGACAAGGACAGGTCCAGATAATAAAAGAGCCTCATTTGTTGTCAGAGGGTTTTCTAACTGTTGCCCTAGGGCAATTACCTTAATCAAGGATTTAATTGTTAAGTAACATTTACCTATTTCTACCATCACTTCTTCCTGTGCCTTCCTGATGACTCCATCTTTCTTTACTTCCCCCTCAGCTGACTATCTCTGTAATTTAGAGTATAATACACCATGTACCCATCAATCACATATTGTTTTATTTCTACTTGATTCAAGTATTCTCATCTTGTTCCTACAGCAGGGCTGTATGCTCTGTCAGGACAGCGGTTGGGTCTTAAACTCTCCCTGTAACTTTACAAAACGTTACACAGAACAGCCACCTCAGAAATTCCTACTGATTATAATTTAAAACAATAATAATCATTTTCCATTAATCTACTCTAAATGCAGAGGGAGATTTCAGAAACAAAACATTGCATTCTGCTTCCGGTATTGGAGGTCAGAATTCAGAATTTTCAAATCTCATCCAAATTCATCATAGAAATTATCAACCTCTCTCTGTCTTCTTTGAGTCAACCTGCAAAGCCATCTTCTTGCAATTCTTTCTCCCCCACTAAGCACTACAGAAGGATGAGATCTTCTAAGCTGCTTTTTTTCGGAAGAGTGATTTCAGATGACATACTAGATAAACGCATTTGTATTTGAAATGCGAAAGCAAACACTGATTGGAATAATTTAAATATTGAAATTGTTGGGATAATTTAAATACTGAAGTATGTATTTTTATTAGCTATAAAATTGTGTCTTTAAAAAAATATTCCCATCAGTTCCTCTGTGCTGAGTGGTGACACTAAATGGCACCGGTTTCATGCACCAAGAAGACATGCCGATCTCCAGCAAAGCAGAGCGCAGTGTCTCCCCACGCTGACCCGAGAGAAGGGGTTGCTTACAGACACTTGTCTCTAAAGAGGATCTCCACAAGTTACTGCCCTGATCAAGTTGCAGATCCCACACTCTTTAAGAGCCTGTTAATAGCCTGGTCAACTGCAGAAATAATCAAAACATTACATCCCTAGTCCCTTCTTCCTGATCTTACTCAGCCTAAAGGGAGGGTCAAGTGGATGTTAGAAATGGTGTCCTTGTGCAATGAAAAAGAGTGAATTAATTATAGCATCCATAATGCTGAGATGTCTCCCAACTACAAACCTAGGGCATCGAGCACAGTGCCATACATGTGTCCACTTCAGTCAGCTATTGCAGGCTCCACTAGACCACAGTACCAACTCTGGTATACTTTAGAACACAAAGAGGTTGTGAAAAAGGTGGAAATTAAAAATTCAAGTTTGTTGCTTACCAGTCCTCCTTAAGACAACCCATTTCAGTTCTCAGTAGGCTTTGTACTAGTGGATCATTTCAGACAGGTTCTAATTCTTTTCTTGTCTTGACCTTGTCTGAGCCAAAGTATATGCCCTTCTTCCTCAAACTCTTTTTACTCCCCATTCTCTCTAAACATACCTCTCCTCTTTGAGGTTTACAATCCTCATAAAAATGGCTGCCTTCATATTAGTAATTCCACTAAAATTTGGGCACATGAATTTTACTACCGAGATCACACTTTTCTTTGAGAAACCTTAAGTATTTATCACTGAGAAATAGGAAGTGAGGAACTTTACGTGTGAAAAACTCATGGCATGAAACTGTTAGACTAAGAGACCTCTGGCTTGTTCAGAATTAAACACCAAATCTCTGAAGGAAATCTGCTCCTTTCATATCTGAGTAAAGAAGTAATAAAGGTAGACATCTTTTCTGACATCCCCGGGGTGGCAGAAGATTGGCCATAGTCCTGTGACTAATGAAGATCCGAAGAGTGAAACATGAATTACACAAAATGGAATTACAAATGAAACCTCTGTCATAAAAAGTCTTGGTCATTTTCTGAGGTAGATGTATTTTGAAGGTCTTTTCAATTTCCACCTATGACTTACTACTCTTGAGTCTGTTAAGATATACTGCTTTTATAAATAACAGAGAAAAAACTGGGTCCAGAGAAACAGAAATTTTAGCAAGTATTTTTCATCCTACCCCTGGTTCCCTGTCCCCCTTCCCCACCCTCCACCTTACCCTACAGAGCTGTCTTGTGGAGATGTATCCATCTTTCCTTGAGGAGAGACACATGAAGTAAGTGTCATCACACTCTTTTAAATTGCCAATAATACCTTTATAATATGCATAGAACCCTCAGGTATTACTTTTTCATTCAGTTAATAAATTTTTAGCAAATGTTTACTATCTGCTAGGGAATAAAAATACAGAAGGAAAATGAGAGACAGAGTCGTCCTCACTTTGATGACACTTAGAATCTACTCATACTTTTCATTCCTAAAATTTTAAGGTCAAATCTTCTTTCCACTGATTTAATCCATAAGAAACTTCGTATGTATGCACCTGGAAAAAAGGATAGAAAGTTGAACCAGGGTTCTGAATGCTTGCCTCAAAGAAAGGACTACTCTCATCCAACTAAAGCATTTCCTTAAAATTCCAAAATGTTTTGAACCATGGACCAACAAAGTATCAAAGTTGGCCTTACCATTGTAAGAAGTATTACGTCAGCTGGGTTTTGAGAAAACTGTTTTGTTTTGTTTTTGCCCCTACGTAAAGTCAATGCATGTACTATTTTGAGGCTGTTAGTTCTCTGAAGATGTATTAACAGCAAGCTTCTGTTCAATCAATGCAAAAATATTGGCAGGTGTAAATTAGTCAAGTACAAACTGAAGAGCTGGGGGAAAAAAAAAACAACAAAAAACAAAACAATGAAGTAAGGACTGAGGTAAAGGAACTAAAGGAAAGAAGAGGGTGGCTATTCATTCCAGGAAGTACCACTGATCCCTGGAGTGGTCAGGCCACTTGTCCTTGGTCCATGTCTTGAGCTGCCTGTATCCTGATACAATCTGTCAGATGCTCTATGTGCCAGACCTTTGGTCATTATACAGCTTTAATTTACAGGATGTGAAACCACAGTATTAATGCTCAAATTACAGAATTAACATTAAGAGTCTTCCTGCTATATAAAATGGGTGATAATGCAAAGTGGAAGCTGTTTAGTGGTTCCTACACATCAGCTTCCCACAAATGCCAAAGCTGGTTGCTTTTTAGTCAGAAGCAAATATGCCAATTCATTTCTCTTCAAGGTCATATTGTGGTTTCACTCAGATTGTGCTGAACCCAAAGGGTCACCATTTTCCCATTAAGGTGGTGAAAAGTAATTGGGTCTACCCACTGCATAGTGCTTGCGTTCTCTCTTCAACTTGACTGTAAATCATAAGAAGGAAGAGAGTGTATATTCTATGATTTTGAAGTCTCCTCAGTGTCTGGAAAAACTACCTTCCTCACGGCACTTATTTATCCATCTATTTATTCATCCCAAGTACTTAAGATCTTAAAAATCCATAGTGGCCAACTAGGTGATGATGTAAGCTTCTTAAGAACCAGGACAGCGTTTTACCTAACTTTAAACACGAAGGCAACGGCAATTACAGACTATCCCATGCAACAGGCACACAACACATACTTATTGATTTCTATACCAGTGTATGTTCAGTGACCCATCAGATTCCCCAGCATGGTTGGGCAGGCCAGTTATTGCATGAAATGGCCCCTCATTCAGTGTGAGACATAAAATATACATAATATTCAGAAAAAAAGGAGAGTGCTGTGGATTGGAGGTCCATGGAGAAGGTAGTACCCGAGATGGGTCTTGATGTTCCAAAAGGCAAAGAAAAGAGAAGGAGCATTTTCCCCTCCCATGCTGTGTGGGGGAGCAGAGTGCGTGGAAAGCCCTGGACCTGAGGTTAAACAGAGCATGTTGATAACATTACTGCACTAGACTAGCAAAACTCAGAACAATTTTTTCTAAGCCTGTTCCCTATTTGTAAAGTAAGAATAACAGTACCTGTCACGACAGCTAGTAATTACCATGTAAGCAATATTCTTTAAAGTCTCTAAAAGTATTTCATCAAAAAATAGGACAAGTTTTTATTTCAGTTCCAGCATTTATGGCCACTCACTGGCTATGTATCTTAGAGAAGTTTGTTTTGTTCGTTTTTTAACTGTCTCAGAGCCTTAGATTCCTGTTTGGTTTTTAAAGTTAAACAAGATGATGAGTATAAAGCATTCAGGATTTTAAAAAACACTTATATTTGGCTATCTTTTAAGGAAAAGTGCAAATAAAAATAGAGCACTGGGCGTTACACGCCAACAGTGAATCATGGAACACTACATCAGAAACTAATGACGTACTGTGTGGTGACTAACATAATAAAAAAAAGTGAAAAAATAAATTACAGACTTAATATCTTGGGAAAAAAAAGAAAACATAGATAAAATTAAGACAAGTAACAGGCAGCTCCTGCCCATTTCAGGAGCTGTGGTACAACCATTTTCTAGAAGAGAGAATAAATACTTACTGATGGTCCATTTTTCTAAGAACTTGAAAGATCTGATTGATCAAATCCTTACAATAAGATTGGGTACTCGATATTCAATTTTATTCCCACTTTTCGATAAGAACACTGAAAAACAGTAACTTTCCCATCTACGCACAAGTTAAAAGTGGCAACGAGATTCAAGGCCAGATCTGTTTGACTGTAAAAGCTCTGTTTCTTCTTCAGCTATTCAAAGTTTCCCACGTACTCAGGTAGCTAGAAATCAATCTCCAGTTAGATGGAAATGTTTTATATTTTAATAGTCACAGACATTTAGGTAGTAAGAGACCTGTATTTTCTAATTTTCCACTTCTACCTAATTTTTCTTTTCCTATGACTATTAATAAATAAAAGTAAAAATCTGTACATAATGTGGCTTATGAATAAAATAAAAGGCCCCTTCCTGTATTTTTTAAAACCATGAAAATAAGGTATTATAAAACATCAACTTAAGATAACTAGCCTCAACATGATTACAAATGATCCACTTCCCACTCTCCCATGAAATTAGACCAACTCTGTTTCTGCAGAATGTTGATGGCCCAAATCAGTCCATCAGCCAGCTATTTAATACACATGGAAACAAACAAATTTTTCAACTATCTTAGAAATAGAATTACCTGGACTTTCTGATAGTGTAGCACTTTAGATAGACCATTTGTCTCTCAGAGTTTCTAAAGCATCAGGGAGAAGATAGACCCTGGAATTGAATGGCCCTGGGTTCAAATCCCAGTTCTACTACTTGCTGGGGGTTTGACTTTCAGCAAGTTACATAACCTCTCTAAGCCCTGACGTCCTCGACTGCATGGTAGTGCTCAGAACTATCATTCATTGTTCTTTCAGCAACAAAGTGACTACCACAGACCAGGAAAAATGGTGGACAAGACAGGTGTGTCTGTCTTCAGTGAGGGAGGAAGATACTAATTTTAAACACAGCAATAAAAGATCATGAAGGGCTTAGAGTTGGAATGGTGAGAAATGGATAAATGCCTCATGGTAGATAGATTCTTGCAGTAATGCCATTTATGATGAGACCCGAAGGACATGTAAGATCAAGGTGAAGATTGAGTAGAAAGGCATTCTATACAAATTAACAGCACGTGCAATGACTTCAAGATGGGAAAGGGCTTTCATTCTGGAAAACTGGAAGAAAGCCTGGTAGTTTCCTCCTGTTGCATGGGAGAGAGGTGGAAGCTGGTGTTGAAGCATCAGGGGGACTCTTACGGTAACTTTGTAACCCATGCTAGGGAATGTGGCTTTTCTTCTAAATATACTGGAAAATCATTAAAGGGTTTTAAGTAGATGTGATAAGAGATGTGTCAGATTTGAGGGAGAGAGGGAGGAGGGGAGTGTAACACAGTCATAAGCTTGGCATTTGATTGTTGAGATTCACATCTCAGCCTTCCCTAAGGTTGCTTATAATTCTCTCTCTTGGCTCTCCTGAACCTTTCGAGTTTGAGGAACACAGAGTGTGCTCTGATGATAAAATATTCAATTTTAATGGATTATTTAAGATATAACTATATTATCTGTGTATATACCTATGCGTACATACATTGTGTGTATAAAATTGGGAAGGTATTCTGGCCTTCATTTGGCTTCCTCAAAACACTAATTTCTTCACCTTATAAAAATTATGAAATAAAAAGAATATATGGATAGTATTTAATGCTGGGCATGGCACATCGGAAGCAACTCAATAAATATCGGCTATTATAAATTAGTTGTGACAAAACCATAAATGCAATCCCTGAGATCACAGAAAGGGGCCTTTATAACTGGTAAATGCTGAAAAGAAATCCAGTGAGTCATCACTTTCAGGCCATACATTAGACAAAAAGACGTGGTGTTTAGCAAGGTGCTTAAAGGCAAAATCTAGCTGGTCTGTGTGTTTTCTTTGGCCAGCACCAGCCTTTTTGTTTCACTGGTTGCTCAATTGGAAGAACTTTAGGCAGGGCATATCAATTGCAGTTACACACTATGTGCAACAGACACTATAATCTCACACCCTGTCGCTTCAAATAATCGCATCTTCTTCCTGCCTCATGAAGAGCCATGGTTACACATGTGGTCCTTAACATGGGATGTGGGGTTTTCTCCAAGGGTACAAATATGGAGGGTTCCTTTCTCCAATCGGCAATTTAGGGTTGTAAGAAACCCATTTTGTGATGTCTGGAGAAGACTGCTCCAAAGTTGATTTGGTGATTCAGATAGGATCCACACCATATCTGAATTATCCAATTATGATCCTGGTCCAAAGTGAAATAAATCCCTCAGCACTGCCTCATAACAGATCAGTTCTCTGAAACTCTCTGGACAAAAACAATAGTCCTCCATATCTCAGGATATCCTTATCTTGGGAATCAATCCAGACTACATGTATTATTCCCCCTCCTTTCTGTTCACTGCTGTAAAACTAGATAGGGGACATATCACTTTACTCAATGGCACATCCCCCATGATACTCAGCCTAGATCCATTTAGATTGGTGCTTAAAATAAGTCCACTGAGGATAAGATGTTCCTTTTTTTTTTTTTGGAAGTTTTCTGAGAAAATAGTGTCTTATGGGGCTTTGATGGGAATTCTGGAAAAAACTCTGAGAAAATGTCATATAAGAATGATAAAATGAAAAAAAAATGATGATATGAAGACATTTTACAGTTTCCAATGAACAACTCCTAGAGACAGATCTGCATCTGGATTCTCCATTAAGACTGCATGCTTGGAACTGCCTGGTGAAAGAATCACCAGGTACCTATTTGCAGGCTATATGCTCCCTCTGGGCTTTGGCCTCGGCTGACAGTAGTTGCTAAGGAACACTATACCACATATGGATTCCAATTCAGCTTTGAAATGTACTTGCCATTGGAGTATAGATATGTGTGTTGATAAAGACAACAATAAGGAGAGCGGCAAACTGATATCAATGACTAGGTAGACTCAATATTTTATTTCATGTTTAAATAATGTTTAAACTGCCCACAGTGTGATTTTATGATGTCTACATTTCTAATGTCACAAAAATAGACATTAATGTAGGAATAAACATACCAGCTCAAAGAATCATAGACCTGGTCATCTGAACTATCTAAAAAACAGAAGACCTTCAATGTACACTCCATTTAACAATGGTGAAGAACTGGGTGAAGAAAACTAAAAAGAAATGTGTATCTTCCAAGCAATCAATTAACTGATCACACGTAAACACAGACTGGGATGGATGGATGGATGGATGGATGGACGGATGGGGGGAAGGATGGAAAAATGAAAGGAAGGAAGAAATACAAAACGAACAGGATAAAATCCAAGTTTGAAATTAGGCTGGAAATATGCAACTAGAAAAACAATGCTGCAGTATTAAACAACATTCAAATTTTCTTTCACTATAATCTTATTTATCCTGAAGTTATAAATTCGTTATTTTCTCTACCTCAGTTTCATCATCTGTGAAATTGGACTAATGGCACCTTGGGGGAAAATGATGGGGATTAGCTACTTAATGTTTACTGCATTGATTATTATAATAAGTTCTTTAGAGACTGGAATAAGTGTGTGGTGAATACAGAATGAGGTGAATAAATCAATATAAATAAAACCTTGCAGATATAGTATATGTATGCATAAAAAATAAATTACATGGAGGAGAGTAATAAGTATTTTCTTAAGTGGAAGAAACACACAGACCCCAGAAAGTATAAAATGGGTTATTCCTAATGGTAGAAAATATTCCACATAACATACTGCCCATCACCAAACATCTGATTTATACCAGCCAGCTGCATTTTGAGTAAGCCTTTAATGTGTATTTATATTTTTAAGTGTCAAGAAGATGATAGTCTGAAAAAGGAAGCATTTGCAGTTGTCTGAGCTTTAGGATTCTTTTCCAAGAAAGCATGTGAGCTTGCCTAGAGTTTGAAAAATATGTTGTCTCCTCTCCATGGTTATTTTTCTAATACGTCTCATGACCGTGTAATACTATGTTGCCTAGAGTAGATGTCCCTGGGCATCTAGAGACTCAAACTGCCTGTCTTAATTTCTTCCATGCCAATGCCTGTATATACTTGGCGAAATTAAAGTCTGGTAGCTGGGAAATTCAACTCTGCCTGGCAGGAAATTTCCGAAGATAAGAAAATCTCAGCTGTCTTAGAAACCAGAGGGCATATTCTGATTTTATCAGCATCCATAACATTTATTCAGTTTACTATTAATTTTTGAACACTTTATTTGGAACCTGTTGTGATGCATGAGAGATCATTAGCAGTGGGTCAGCTCAGTGCCCTCAAACGGTGAGCCACCAGTATCTCAGATCTTGCCAAATGGTTGAGAAGTTTTTATCCAGAGGCACCAAGAAAATACGAGAATAATATGTTCCCAAAAGGTTCAATCAATTTTATTTCTCCAAGTTTACAGCTGTTTTCTGGATGTTGTGAGTTGAAATACAAACTTCTGAAATGGGGTATTTTGAGTCTACTTATATTTTACATCGTGTTCTGGAAATTCGCAGATGCATTGCCCTACCAAAAATGTAGGGTCCTGGAAGGTTTTGGGGCTGGGAGGTAAGAACTCAAGTTCCTTTAACTCTGGTAGATTTCTAGAATTGTGGAGATTTAGATGTATGCTTTATCAAATCAACAGTTTTAAATAATGTTGACTGGATTAATTTTCTGATTATCTCTTAGCCATGGTAATCAAAATTTCAAAAATAAAAATCAAGACACATGATTGACAACAGGCCCAAAGAATGAAAAATCTAGACTTCTATGCACAAGTTGTCACCTCTTTTCCCCTAAAAATACGTTTGTTTCCCCCCCCCCCAACAAAAATCCCTAATTTTGTAACTACTGGGTCTTGACACTTCTTGACTCCTCCATCTTCAACTGCTGGACAGTTGAACTAATCTTGTGGAGCTGTGGTGAAGACGAAATACTTCTGTTTCCCATCCTGAAACCACTGCCCAAACTATTCAGGATTTCCATTTGGGTAGACATGGGTTTACTTCTCACAACACTGGCCTACTAGACTATTACTAAGTATGAAATTATTCATAAAATTTAGCTCAGATGTTTCAGTTGACTGAATTGAGGTGGTCCCTGTTACATGCTACCTTCACTCATTTGGATCTAATGTGCTTTCTCTAGGGGAAAGACAGAGAAAGGGTATATTTCATTACTTTATACTGAAGATTGTCCATAGCCTAGAATTTGGGTTTTGTTTTTTTTTTAAAGATTTTACCCATCTACTGAGAGAGAGGGAGTGTGAGCCCACAAGCATATGGAAGGGCAGAGGGAGAAGAAAAAGAGAAGATCCCAAGTAGACTCTGCACTGAGCGTGGAGTCCAAATTGGGGCTTGATCCCATGACCCCAAAATCACAACCTGAGCTGAAATCAAGCATTGGATGCTCGTGGGACTGAGTCACCCCGGTGCCCGAAGCCTAGTAGATGACGATGTTTTAAAACCCATGGGAAAAAAAAAAGGAACTGTCAACACTTATCAACACTCAACTCCCTTTCACAGGACAGTTAGGTGTGGGCTTCACTCTCCTGTTTGGTTGAGCAACAGACTTTAGCTGAAGTTGTCACCAGAAGGTATGACACAGAGTGGGTTCAGAGTGAGATATTTAAGGGAAAGTTAAAAGTACAATGTAAGCTCTTAAATGTAAAGCTTGCTCTTGCTCGTTTCTCATTTGCTCGTTTCGGCTCGTTCAGCCGTTTCTAAAACAATGAATCCATAAAAAGAGCAAGAACAGGAAGCATTTGTAATATTTGCCCAAAATTATCACTAAGACATATAGTCAATGGGTTAATAAATCTATGCAGACCAACTATAAACACAGTGTCTCCTTGTGACTCCATGATAAAGAGAATCAAATATGATAATGCATACTAACACATTTTATAACATGGACAGTGGTTGCAAATATTACAGTTAAGCATCATCTGGTGCTGAATCATTGCTGAAGAGGAATTAATGGCCTCTTCAGTAAAACCATCCAGTCTATAAAACAAAACTTACCCTACACCAATTTGAAAATCTTGTAAGTTCCTTAAAAGCCAGGGCCATGTTCTATTAATCTTGACATGCATTGGACCCAGAAAAATATTTAGTTTGGAGCCAGAACTCCATTAAATATGTTTATTTGGTTAAAGACAGAATTAAGTGTAGCAATAAATAGATATGTTCAAGTACTGATTAGGAAGAGCAAGGTGAGCAAAAAACATTAAGATCTCCATTAGGAGGAGTAGGATAAGGAAAGAGACTCCTGCTACAGAACATAGAGATTATAATGCCGAAAAATGACAGAAAGAAACAGAACTATTTAAATTTGATTTTAAATGGTATCTCTGTTAAAGAGAATGATGTTCTTGAGGATGAAAGAGTAAAATAAACATCAGTCAGAGGGAAGTATAGCTAGCTCGAGATGGGTGAAGAATTGGAAAAAAAAAAAATTCAACTGCTTTAAATGATGTTGAGTCTTCCTGCTGAGACAAATTACAACCTTGGGGTACTGATAAACCTCACAATTGAGTAAATTAATTACTTAGAGTATTTTTAAAGAAATAATGGAGAAGTGCAAGAGTGACGAAGACCAAAGATAGGCGAAGTACTTGATTTGCAGAAAAGAAGAGGTGCATTATGCCAGCTGAAGAATTTTGATGTTGATTCTTAGAAAATAATACAATGCTTATTGCAGTTATTATGGATTCATTAAGAGCAGGCTAATTAAGAGTTTTCACGGGGCGCCTGGGTGGCTCAGTCGTTAAGCGTCTGCCTTCGGCCCAGGTCAGATCCCAGGGTCCTGGGATCGAGCCCCGCATCGGGCTCCCTGCTCGGCGGGAAGCCTGCTTCTCCCGCTACCATTCCCTCTGCTTGTGTTCCCTCTCTCGCTGTGTTTCTTGCTGTCAAATAAATAAAATCTTAAAAAAAAAAAAAAAAAGAGTTTTCACAACTTCTTCCTCTCCCCCGCCTACACAATTGTTAAGATTTTATGTATATGGAAATGTAGTAGGCATGATTTAGCCACATTTTAGTAAGGTGCTTCTCTTTAGTGGGGTACACTATCCTCATGATCATCTTACTATTAAGGAACAAGATATGAGGACTGGATTGTAAGATTAGCTAGATTTGTAACTAATCAATGATCGCAACAGCATATTCATGATGAGTGTATCAGTATTAACTAAGATGTCTACAGGGGCGCCTGGGTGGCTCAGTGGGTTAAGCCTCTGCCTTTGGCTCAGGTCATGATCTCAGTGTCCTGGGATTGAGCCCTGCATCCGGCTCTCTGCTCAGCGGGGAGCCTGCTTCCCCCCCTCTCTCCGCCTGCCTCTCTGCCTGCTTGGCAGAGACAAATAAATAAATAAAATCTTTAAAAAAAAAAAAAAAGAAGTCTCTAGAAGCTTGTAATTAGGCTCTGTTCTTGACCCTAACCCATTTCACATTTAAAAGAATAATCCCATTATGTGAAAATGCCATTTATAAATAAAATGAATATGGGAGGGATGACAGAATCTGAGATTTAAAGTAACTTAATCCTCTGAAAGGACAAGACAAACCTAAATCGATGAAATATATTTTCCATATGATCTTAGGTCTCGTTTATGAATACAAACAGAATTATGTATATAAGCATGAGGGGAGGTAGTTCAGCGATAGTAGCTATGCCTGTGGTGAAAATGGCCTAGGTTTCCAATTCGACTATATGAGTTGCCAAAAATACCTGATGCAAACTTAGGCAGCAATAAATATCTAGGAATTACCCAGAACATGGACGAAGATAATTCCACGTTACTCTGGATCACTCACGTCATTCTTGGAGAATTAAGAGAGTTGAGCACAAGCCTGAGTGCCACAGGGATATAAATAAACTGAAACACATTCTGAAGGGAGGAACTCAGAGCCCTTACCTGACACACAGAAGAAAACTGAGGCCATATAACGTCAGAAAGAGCGGGACCAGTATTAGCACCTGCTGAGAAGCTGGGTCAATTTAGAAAAGAACCCTTACGGAATTGAGAAGCAGCTTTTCTCCTTTTAAGTTTCTTTTTCTTCATGCTTTAAGTGATTTTATCCCAATTACTTCACTGTAGACAACTGAGAAAACATGTAGCAAGATACAAAAGAAAGTGTTATTATTCTATTTGGTTTGGGTCATTGCAGTTTTTGCATATCTATTCCCAATTGTACTGTGGATAAATGTGTATACAATGACTTAGTATTATATCATAAAAGCTTTATCACATAAATTAATATTTACCTTCTCTCCTAAGTATAAGTGCATGTGAAGAAATGAGAGAGCTTTTAAGTTTGCTTTCCAAAGGAAGCATCTGTAATGTATCAGGTCCTCAGGCCCCGTCCTAGATGTTGGGGACTGCACAAAAAACAAGAGACAAAAATCTCAACTCTTCTCAAGTTTCCATTTGTGTTTCTCTAGAGGGACCATAAAATAGACACACAAGCAAGCAAATAAAATAAAGGATCATTTCTCATAATGTGTACCATAAAAAAACTTGATTCGACAAATGCACCTCTAAAAATGTGTGCCATTTGCACAGAGACCTGAATGACAAGGAGAAAGTGATGCAAACATCTCACAGCCGACAGGTACAGGAAGATGGAACGGCAGATCTGAAAGCTGTAAAGATGAGAATAAACTTGGTGTGGTTAAGGAACAGAAGGAAAGCCACTGCAGATGGAATTTGTTGAGTGGAGGAGGGTTGTACAAGAGGTGATCACATTAAGGTGAGGTCATGGCAAGGATTTCATTCTGCATACAAAGGGAAACCTTCAGAAGGTTTTTGAGAGGGGAACGACCTTATCAGGTTTACTTTAAAAAAAAGGATCTGTCTGCCACTGCAGGGAGGATATAGTAGAGTGGAGACAAAGGCAGAATTATAAAGACAGGGGCGCCTGGGTGGCTCAGTGGGTTAAAGCCTCTGCTTTCGGCTCAGGTCATGATCTCAGGGTCCTGAGATCGAGCCCCCACATTGGGCTCTCTGCTCAGCGGGGAGCCTGCTTCCCCCTCTCTCTCTGCGTGACTCTCTGCCTACTTGTGATCTCTCTCTCTCTCTGTCAAATAAATAAATAAAATATTGAAAAAAAGAAAAAAAAAAACACACTCCAGTGTTAGAGTGAACACAAGCATCAGAGAGATGTTAAGAGGTAGGATCCGGTTTTATCTGGTAAACATGAAAGAGTGAATTAACCTCCCTGAGCTTCGTTTTCCTCTTGTGTAAAATGGGAAGTATCATTTCTGTGCTTTGCAAAATCCACCTTGGCAGATGTCTTGTTTGCTAATTTGTTACATATGTTGAAAGTCTCAAATGACTCAATATATATTCTTTAGCATATAAAGTATGAAGCTAAAAGAAAACACTTAAAGGTGCCTCTAAAAACCTTCCAGGTAATCATGGGTAATTTAAACTCAGTCACATGGTGTGTAGTCGAACTATTTTGCATTCAGTTCTTATATTTCCATGTGAAAATAAATAAAATGTTGAGGATTTTCAGGGCTTATGAATAACTGTAGGGACATGGTAGGAGGAAGAGAAAAGGACATTAGAATTCAGAGTGATTAAAAAAAATCCATTCGTAAGCACAAATCACATGAATAAATTATACAGGTTAAATACTTGTAAGTGAACTCCAAGGAACTACACCACCTATTTAGTTACCGCTAAATATTGCTTTGTAAAGTTGGCCACATGGCGAAAGCACAGATATATTTTTGTTGCATTTTTACTGGTATTTGTTGCCACTGGAATTCTGTGGTGTCAGGTCAAATATTTTAAATGTTGCTGTTTTGGTATGGGAGGTGGAAAGGTAGCTATGCCAGGGGAGAAAGCAAGGGGCTAAAGGGAAATCCCTCAGCCTATTCTGTTCCTCTCCCAGAACTGACGAGAGCCTCCTCAAGCTTAACCGGAGAGATGCCAAGACCCTACACACAGCTCAGTGAATACAGAGGTGCTGTACTCAGAACCGCTGAATACAGAGGTGTGAGTTAGAGGCTATTGGCACAGTGGCCTTCTTTGGGATGAAATCTTCACTATCCTCAAATCCCTTGAGGCAACCCAACTTCCAGTAGCAACCTCGGCTGCTGGTTCAGTTTTGGTGGTTTTGCAAGTGTTCTTGGTATGTTGACTATTAGAACTCAGTTGTCAAAAGTGCTTATACTTTCTTTGGCCAAGAGTGCCTAAAAATGGCCAGTGACACAAAGTCTCGGTTCTAAGGTTGAAGAAAGGTTGAAGGAAGACAGAACTTTCTTAAGGTTGAAGTAAAACAGAAACACATGTGTTGACCATTGGGTAATAATGTAATTCCCAGAAGGGCTAGTTTGTTCTTTGTGGCTTCTGCTGGGGCCATGTGGTATCACCTCGACCACAATTTAGTGATTCGTTGGCTGGACGGGTCTTGCCAGGTTAACCGTTTGACCTCTTCCTCCTGGCCCCTTCAAATCCTTTTTTGAACAGCCAGGAAACAAATAAACTAACTTAACCCTCTTAGAAAGCTTGACCCAATGGTAGATTTAATAGGCTCGAGGGAAAATATCTTGCCTATTTGTCAGTGATTTGGGAGAGAAATATTACTACAAGTTTCTAAACAGCTTTGGGGGGCCATTGAGAACATTACAGTAGTAGGACTCTTCACGATAATGAAGAGGACATACACTTCAGTCTTTACTAATTTAATCCTAGAAAGTTCCATTCCAAAGGAGGGGGGCACTGCAATTCTCCACCAGATGGCCTAATTATGTCTACACTAGATTTCTCTCAAGATCATCCCTATATTTACACCTCCTCGCCAAAAATGTCAGCGTGCACCTATTTGTCTCTACATGTATACGTGGGCACATTTCTGAAACCCCAATTTAGGGATGTTCAATTCTATTTTTAAAAGGGATTATAATTATGTAAACATGACAAGACACAGAAATTCTACTGTTTTTGTGAGTTTGCCCCAAGAATCCGTCACACAGCTGGATGTCTGCTGGGACAATTAGAAACTAGCCTACTGTAATCTAAGCACACACCGACTGGAGAGGGGCTGTGTCGTGTTCTTCTCTTCCAAAATGGGGAAAAAAAAAATGCACCCAGTGAACCTCTTTTTAGACATTTACAAATACTCGTTAACATAAATATCTTAAAAATCTATTTTTAAGATAAGAAGGGAAAATTAAAATATGTTCACTGAAAAACAGATTAGAGGCCACAGAAGGTGACTTTATTTAGTTGCTTAACAGAATTAAAGGCATTATTAGGAGATTTAAGTGAAAACTATATGAAGGACACCCCAACATATCACAGCAACAGGGGAGACTCACACCCTTATCTGTGGAGGCAAAAAGCAGCTCCGTACACAGTCCTTCTGAAGCTAAAAGCCCGAGGGGCATGGCTGTCCTGGGTGCCAGGAGGCAGCCTCCAAGTTTGCCTTAGTTCAAGTTCTGGGCACTGGGCACTTTAGAAGGTAAGGGCACGGAGCTGTGCCTGAGAAACCACGTAAATAAACCAAGTCTTTCTGAAAGGCAGCTAGGCTACACAACCCAAAGGGCAGAGGTAGGGCTGTGTTGTTCCCACTGGAATTAGTATTTACTTTATCACGAAAGGAAATGCATCAGGTCCATGCTGAGAGAAAGCATAAGAGCAGAGCAGAAGAGGCAGAGGGAGAAATGTAGGCTTGAGTCTTGACTCTGTTGCAAGTGATCCTAGCCCAACCACACACTGTCATTGGGAATGCGGCCTCTCTACCTGTAAAATAGGGGCAGAGACAGCTGAGACATTCCAAGTGCTTCTCATACCCCAGGCATCTGTGCCGGGAGAGTCAGGGACACACAACACGCCACAGAGGCCTCCCTCCAAAAGAACATGCTGCAGGAAGGTCATGCTGAACGAGAAGCACTAGGTGCCATGTTTTGGGATCCACTGGTGCTTGAGCAGAGATCATGCTTCACAAACAATGGCTCCATAGGAGTGTGGGCTTCTAGCTCTTTCTCCCCAGTGCAAGACTCCTCTGAGATGACAACTATTGGCTTGCATGGAGTCTTTCCCAGAATTGCAGTGCATTCGAAGCTCTTTCCACTCAACCCCCCCATCCCTCCCCAGGTGTCAGACCTGAAACACATCCTGAGGCTGATTTTCACCTGCTCTGTTCCCTCTTCTATCCTTTGTGTGTGTTCACCCAGTAAACTGCTGGCACATCTCATCTGATCTTGGGGTCTGCTCCTCGATGACCCAAACTAACATACTCAGAAGGTGATATGATCACATTTCATTTTCAAACAAACCTATGAAATGAGTACTATTATCCTCATTTTACGAATATAGAAACACATATAGGGCACAGAAGGATTAACTTAAAGTAAATTAGTCCTTATTTACATGATTGTTGTGAAAATT
The DNA here is from genome assembly GCA_028646535.1 of Procyon lotor. Classification (NCBI taxonomy): domain Eukaryota; kingdom Metazoa; phylum Chordata; class Mammalia; order Carnivora; family Procyonidae; genus Procyon; species Procyon lotor. The sequence goes on along the minus strand of CM053603.1, from coordinate 131,379,759 downwards.
TAATGAGATAGTATATGCAGAACAGCTTTATAACTAGTATTTTTTTTTCAGGGCAGAGGAAGAAAACAAACAGAATATCCAAGCATAGTTCTAGATAAGTGCCCTCCCCCCTTGGTTTTCCCCTGTTTCATGTACTTATGGTCGAAAATTTTGCTTAGCCTCCAAAAGTGCCCTGGAAAAGTAACACTTTTTTTTTACATTTTATTTATTTATTTGACAGAGCGAAAGAGATCACAAGTAGACAGAGAGGCAAGCAGAGGGAGAGGGGGAAGCAGGCTTCCTGCTGAGCAGAGAGCCCGAGGCGGGGCTTGATCCCAGGACCCTGAGATCATGACCTAAGCCGAAGGCAGAGGCTTAACCGACTGAGATACCCAGGTGCCCCTGGAAGAGGGCTTTATCATGGCCTTTGTCCCAGAAACCCTTTTCTACTTTGACCATCTGAGGACAGGGAAGACAAATTTGCACATGTGAGTCAGGACACCATGACATGCTTGACACGACATTCTAATCTTTAAAACCAGAGTTCTATTCTCCTAACCTTTCTAATCAATTTAATAGCAAGCAATTTAGCAGTCACTGAGAAAGGTAAAACTACAGGAAATGAGGGCCTTTCTGCTTTTATTAATGTCATTCCTAAGCTGTTGCGCATCTTAACAAGAACCTTAGCATCCAAGTGTGTAGTGTTTTTTGTGCATGGTCAAAATATCCACCACCACCCCCTCTGGCCCCAATCACTGAGCCTCACCTGATAAAAGGTTAATTTTTCTGTTCCTTTGGTGAGACAGGGGCTATCATTAACTTTGTCACACATGCCCACATTCTTACCAGAGGAATTTCTCCCATTGCTTCCCACTTTGCCCGCCTGATACAACACAGGCCCCCTTGGCCTCCTCCTCCTTTGGTGATAATAGTTATAACCCGTTTTTAGTGACCAGTAAGCAGAGGGTCAACACAGAAGGGAAGTTCTGAGCCTGGCATTCTTATCAAATTCTCAGATGTTAAGAAGAATCACCCAGACATTTTCTAGTGTTGCTTTTTCAGAGAGGTGTGGAGGAAGAAACAGAAAAGAAAAAGGGGGAAGAGGACAGCCACGGTGAGACCCAGCAGAGCACGGCACCGAGAGCTACAAGGATGTGAGAAAGTGCCAGGGAACAGCCCGTGAAGGGAGCCAAAAGGCTGTGTGTTCTCTTCAGCTTCTCCTTGAATGTCAGTGGTCAGAGGAAGCAATGGGGATGGAACTGGTGCATTTGTGGAGGTCGTAATAGTGCTTCTAAGGGACGTATCTTGATTAGACTGACTGACGAGTTTGGAATCCTTTGGGTGTCAAAAAGCCCATCCCCTCAAGCTGCCTGAATACCGGCCTCTAACAGATTCAGCCATGTCAGAGAATCCCAGGAAGCTTAGCAAATGATCAAGGAACAACACCTCCCCCTCCCTGCTAATTCTGACGGCTCCCGCCCCTGACTGAGACACATTCCTCTGGATGGAAGTGCCAGCTTGTCTCTCCCACAAGGGCTGGAGGCAGCAGGAAACTGAGCCCCCTGTGTGGGTCTCACTGGCTTCTCCATTTGTTTTCAATTTGCCACCAGACACTTCTATTTAGAGCACTTGGAAGGATATCTCAATAACATCCCTTTGCGGAGCTGAGAGGACTGGATGAGAAGCTGTCTGCCCTCTTCTCTGCACCCAGCCTTCAGTCCTGGGGGATCACATGGAGGCCACAAGGATCGAGGACCCTCCGAACAGAAGAGCCTGTCTTCAGGTTCTGACCAGGTTAACGAATGGGACACACAGCTGCTGGCCCCTGCCTGAGTGACATTAGTAATTATGCATTTAAACGATTAGTTCATATCCACTCATCACAGGCTCAATATAGACTAAAAATTGTACTCACACTCCAAACAGTAAATCACTGCCCCGTCTCCATTCCCATCTAAACCTATCTACTGAAAAATCCACATACTACATACCCCTTGTAAAACAGCCAACAAATTGGCTTAATATTTACCAAGATTTCTTTTAAATGAGGCCATGTCATATTTCCTCAGCCCCAATTTTGCAGATTGTTTTATGATTATATGATCAGTTAGGTAAATATATTGTTAGAGAGGAATGCCTTTTCTCTGCTCCCCATTTCAACAGGCAAAGATTTTCCCTAAGCACGCTTCTGACTTCTCTCACTGCTTGCCCCAGATAGGTGGCCTGGCTTACCTGATGGTTAGATTTGGCTCAATTTCACTCTTCTCCTTCTGGGAAGGGGCCCATCCACCAAGACCAAAGCCTCCTCGGTTTCTCTTTGCTGAAAGTCACACAGGAGCCTCCCTGCATGGGACAGGCCATCGGGCCCCATCCCGCCATGCTCTGTAGGCATTCATGTTCTAGACCAGGGACTCAGTAGTGGCAGACAGGTCCAAGGCCACCTCACCTAACTGAGCCATTCCAGTACTAAGGTGACATTTTGGCTTCCATTTTCCTTTTTCCTCTTACCCTGTTCTGAACCCAGGCTGAGGAGATATCCTATTGACTAGAAGCTCCTTGGAGACAGATAATTATAGTACCAACAGTCTTGTTATCATGTGAATAAAAAGACTTTGCATCCTTTGGGGATAAAATTCTGTACTACAGTGAGGAAAACCGTATCTCACAAACATGGGAATAAGCAGTTGGGTGAAATACTGTAGAAAAATCATCCTCAGATCAAATGTGCTCCAAAAGCTGAAAATAAGGAAACACAAAACAGTGCTTTTCAAACAAGCAAATGGAATAATGAGACATATAAACCACAGAACCCTCTCATGGACTCTTAGGGAATCTGAATTTGGTAATAGACCCAGTGACCAAATTCCCCTATCTCACATATGTTTATACACATACACATGCTCATTTCTCACAAGCGAAGGAAGATGGCTGACAGATAATGTATATGAAAGAAACAACTCTGGAAATAGGAAAGTGCTATCAAATACCAATATGGAAGTTATTATTACTTTGGTTTTTTTTCAAAGGCTCGCATTCAGAAGAGACTGAAGAACTGGTAGAATAAAACTAAATGAAAAATATGGCAAAATGTTGAGTCAAGATGGTGATGTTTTTTCAAGCTACTCTAACAGTTTTATTTATGATGAATAAATGGTCCACATGATTTTTCCAGTAATAAAGGTATATACTAATTTGGTACTTAGTAATTACGGTAATTTGTAGAGTTTTACAATCACACTGCCATACATATGTTTGTTGTGCTATGCATATTTTGTTATGAGGAAACATGTTCATTTTTGGCACATTTCACCAAAGATGTGCCCATTAGCAGTATTCCGTTCTGTCTGCCTGTTTGTGCCAGGCACATGCAGGGACTGCCAACGGCCCTCCTCCTACAGAAGATACTCCCACATTTGCGAGACACAGACAAAATGAGCTGGACCTTAACTCCCCGCAAGAAAAGAGCCGGAAGGACGCCCATCTCATCAGAGACAGCTCTGCCCACATGGGCGGTATGGGTACTCCATGAGGATACTCAGATGTCTTGACACCTGCAAAAGGGTCACTTCCTTGCGTTGACCAGTCACTTCAAATAGAGATAGACACAGACTACAGATGAAAATTCTCTTAACCAAAAAGTTGCATAGCCCACCTGAGGCGGAATTCTCAGAAAGTCCCTGCACCATTCTCAGAAAGTACCAAAGTATCAAGTATCTACAACCATAAAAATCAAATCTTCCAAGTTCTGGAAGCAGCAATATTCCTGAAATGCTTATGGACTAGAAGCCATCAAAGTCTCTAATCAAGAGAAGGTAGTTCTAGGGATTTATCACTCCACATAGGACACTTGCTTCCTTAAACATGTCTACATTTATTTATCATGTATATTGCCCCACATTCAAAAGGTATTTGAGAGACTTAAGTCCAGTTCCTGATTGTGATCCGTATATCATTTTCTCTAATTAAAAGTTCTCATGAGATTGATCATTTATTATTGGCTACTGCACACATAGACATTTCTTATTCTAGGTATTGTGTCACAATCTTAACTATGATTCTGTGTTTATCTGGTTACATCTATTGATAAACATGAAGAAAAATGAGAATGCATTAATCAAACACTGTCTAAAAACAAGTGCATGTGTCTGGTGATCTTGTTGCTTTGGAAAGATAAATATGCGTGTGTGTGCATACGGCTGTATACACACACACAATTTTTTATTATGAAAATATTAAATGTTCTAAGAGATCTAGATTTATAGAAATAGGAAATCATGTCTCCCATTAATAAATGGAGCTTAATAAATGTTTACATATTTTTATTTTAGATTGGACTACTAATGTCCCCTTCTACCAATCCAGAATAAAGTCTGGTTTTAGCATCCTCAGTCCAATGAAACATAGTTAAAAGACACGGGTGATAAAGACTTAAAAGAAATCAAGGATCACTCTTGCAAGAGTTTCTGAAAAGGAAAACAAAAATGGAAGAAAAAAGTGGGAGGGGGAACAGATGTGTCGGCAGAGTTTTGCTTTCTATGCGACATTGTGCACTTATTATTCGCACGAGAACTAATTTATAAACCCGGATTGTGTTTATAAACTCCACCATCCTGATGGAAATGAAAGCATTAATACAACCAGAGGATTCTTTACTTTCCAGGTTTTAATTAAAATCACAGGCGTTAAGAAGCAAAAGTGCCTTCGTGGAATACAGCTCTAATGAAGTATTTCCTTGCCTAACACAGAGCTCTGTGTGCAGTCTCAGCTTTCTGGCACCCGGCATTGAAAATCTGACCCCCATGTAACCAGGAGAGCTCTCTCTGAAAATGAGAAAAGCAAATTATACCATTTTTCCCCCCAAATAAATATAGTTGCCAAGTCAGAGTCAAGAAAAAAAAATTACCAGTCATAAAGGAAACACACACACACACACACACACAGCCTTAAAACATGGTATCTTAATCGACTAGCTAGAGACTAGAGGCAAATGTATTTGTTCCACATGCTGAGTAGAAAACTTAATGGAGAAAGGGAAAAGGTGACAGGTTGAGAAATAGGAAGTCTGGGAATATGACTAAGGCACTCTAAAAGGGGAGAGAGAAAGGAAAAAAGAGATAAGGATAATTTAGAGTAATAGAACACCAGCACGGAAGGACTGAACATTCATTTTGCTAAAAATGATGGAGAAAAAAATACACGAAGTCCTAGTAAGTGACTTGGACCTAGATGCCCACTATGTTCCTGTAACTTAGCTCACATACTGTTCTCTTCGCCTCTGTGCGGTATCACCTAGTTCACACATAGCCAAATTAGGGCTGTGGTGAAAGAAACTCACTTCCCTGAAAGTGAGGCTGCAAAAGCACAAAACCAAATGCAATGACAACAACAATCGGTTGGCAATGTAAACAGTCACAGATTCCCAGCTATTCTGCTCAGTGATGATGACACTAGTGATGATGATGATGATGATGAGAGCATAAGCAAGGACATTTATTAAGTACCAACTTAATACCCACAATTGTGTTGGGCAATGTGCTCAGTGTTTTACCAGGATCATTTAAAATTCATACAACAAACAGGAAGGTAGGTGTTATTAAGCCCTTAATAGTACATAAATTACCCAGAATTACATAATTTTTGACTGACAGAGCTGTGTTTAAAAGGAGGGCTTTTAAAATACAAGTTTAAAAGATTTTATTTATTTGTCAGAGAGAGAGAGAGCAAGAGAGCGAGCCTAAGCAGAGAGAACAGCAGGCAGAGGCAGAAGCAGGCTCCCCGCTGAGCAAGGAGCCTGATTTGGGACTCGATCCCAAGACCCTGGGATCATGACCTGAGCCAAAGGCAGAGGCTTAACCCACTGAGCCACCCAGGCGTCCCTTAAAAAACAAGTTTAAAAACAAAACAGAACCAAACACAAAAAGCATTCTGGTTATTCCTGAAGACTAACATACACACATACACACAAGATGAATGTGAGAAGGAAATAACAATTACTGGATGTTGGCTTTTCTCCAGAAAAATACTGGGTTTCTCTTTTTCTTTTATTTCAATCAATTCTCACAACGTCTTATAAAATATGATTTTATCATCCTTTTCTGGTACATGTGGGAAACTGAAGCTCTTAAGTGTTACGAAGTCTTGACTAAACTGACCAGGAAATGGCAGATGCAGTAAGTATTTGATCCTAAGTTCGTCTGCCTCTCGAAGAGCACTGACCAAAGGAAATGCAATGCAGGCCAAGGTGTGAGCCACCTATGTAATTTAAAACTTTCTAGTAGCCATATTTTGAAAAAGTAAGAAGAAGCAGGTCCTATATATACACATACAGCCACCACAACCTTGGTCAATTATTGCCTTCTCTCGGGTCCTGGGTTGGCCCGGATTCCTAGGACTCTAGTTATGATACCATAGGAAAACTCCATGATGGCCCCAAGGAAGAAAACACAATGGAGTAAAGAGTCCCTGGGCCTGCGGCTGCTGCATTTTCTGTGCATGCACACACAACTCCAAGCCTGGCATGGTTTCAGGCAGAACAACTCTATCCAGAAGGACAGACCTCCTTTTTACTAGCCAAACCCAGGGAAGGCATCTCTCTGCCAGCTTATTGTAATTTAGTTTGAACCCTCCAGTCAGAGGAAATAAAGTTCCTAGGAGAAACTAGGCTATAGGAAGCGAATATATATTTATACACACATATATATGTTTATATATATATGTTATATATCATATATATGTATGTTATACACACACACATACACATTTAAAATTATAGTGTGAGGATTAGAAGTCAATGCCACAAATATGTACAAGGATGGCTGTTATCATGATGCACTTAGTAACACAAGCATTTCTCAAACACTGTGTACTCCTAGATGTATCTTTTTTTTTTTAAATATCATAAAAAATGGTATTTTTTTAAATACGATAAATACTAAAAGGTATTTTTTAAACACCATGATGGGTCTTTTTAGAATACAAACATTGGTCCCTGATTTACTCTTAAATTTAAAATGTCATACACTGGGTTTTCTTAAACTGAGGTCAATCCTCTAAGGAGGGCGCCTGGGTGGCTCAGTTGGTTGGGCAACTGCCTTCGGCTCAGGTCATGATCCTGGAGTCCTGGGATTGAGTTCCACATCGGGCTCCTTGCTCTGCGGGGAGCCTGCTTCTCCCTCTGTCTCAAATAAATAAAAATAAATAAATAAATCTTAAAAAAAAAATCCTCTAAGGAATAGGCAAAGGATGGATTTATCCCAATCACTTGAATTGACTGTACATAAACAGAATATAGAGTAACTAATTACTTGTCTATTAATCCAGGAAAGTTGTCGAAAGGACTGAAATAGCCAGACATCAAACTGTGGGTAAACATGGTTTCAGATAAATGGCCAAAACAGAAGTTATATTCAAACATCCTGAAGAGCGTTTTCCACTTAAAAATAGACACATCGTAACACTATATATGTTATCTATACTGGGATAAAAATTCTAAAATTTTAAAAATTAAAAAAAAAAGATACAGTGACTATAAAACCATTAAAATGCATAAACCAATAAATAGAATTTTCTTTTCATCCTCATGTTCTTTGCATACCTGTTCTCAAATTTTCCAGGCAATCCCACTCCAAATATATCTACAGATCATGAAATTAGTGAACCACTCTTCTTTATTGCACAACCAGCATATGTTTTGAGTCTAATTAGCTACAAATAATAGAACTGAATTCTTTACCAAGTAGGTATTTTCTTAACCAAATCAGACCCATTTATATTATGCATGTGTTCTACGCTTCTTTAAAAATGATTTTTCTCTTGATACTGATTTAAAGAACCTATTACATGTTCTTTAAAAATTTTAGCAATTATAAATGCTTTTTTTTTAATAAATGCTTTTTTTAAGTGAAGAAACTGGCATTTGTACAATCTATACTATGTGTCAGACACTGATAAGTACACAACAAATATTCATATAATTTAAATTTTCAAAGCATCCTGTAAGACAAATATCACTATTCCCATTTTATAGCTAAGAAAACTAAGAATCAGAGATATTAATCAACTGATCCAAGAATACCCAACTGGTAAATGGTCAAGCCAGGATATAAATTCCAGAGTTTCTGGACTTCCATACCCAGAATGTTCTTATGTTTAGAAAAAAGTAATCTTGAATCAAGCCTTAAATAAGCTGTGAGTGCCCAATCAGGGTAACACCATTTGGGTCAAGAATAAAGAGTGATTGTAAAATGATCACAATGAATTTCCTACACAATTTTTAATAAAATTATTTCTCTTCCTCCCAAAAGAATTTCCATACAATGAGCAGTAACAGCATTATTAGAATAATGACTTGGAAATCTACAAGAGTGATTTCTATGTGTATGTTCTAATTTACTTGTATAAGCCTTAATCTCATTATTTTATAGTCCTATCTTCTAATTACCTGAGCTGGGGAGAGGCTGAGAGTTAAACCTAAAGTTTCTGAATCCAAAGACATTGAATCCAAAATACACTGTCCCTTGAGAGTCTTCCAAAAGGGTGATGAAAGCATTAATGTAGTAGGGACACACTACTTGAAGAGCTAAAGGGCATGGCGGACAATAAAGGCATTGCTGTATAACATTAGTGGGATGGCTAAGATGGGAAGGAGCCATTTGCTATCTCTTCAGTCCATGGCGAGAGGTCACTTTCCATATGTGCAATAATATGTGTAAGATAAAACTAATAATATCCAATTTATAAACACTAATGATCAAACGAAAACATGTAGAAATCCTATTAGTCATTGTCTAATAATAACCACACAATGTGAGTGAGTACTGTAAAGCTCACCAATGGAAAAATTCTCCAGGAACAAAGACAAATGCAAAATACACAAACAGCATGCCTAGCCTGATAATTGTTATCATTCTATAAGATTAGGGTATTTACAGTCTCTAATTTCAAGAAAAGTGGAAATGGAACCAAGGACGAGGGTGAAGACGGGGAATAGTGTCTTTATAGACTAGTTCCACTGTTTTAAGTTTACGTGGTACGTTTTCGTCATTTTAAGTGCTACGAAGTGATAGGAAGTTCCTTCATTGCAGATATAGCCAAAATCAAATGAAAGCATACATACTCTTTCTCTCTCTCTCATACATTTCAAAAGTTAAACCAGTGGGACTTGGTAACCATTCACACATATGTGCCTGAATGCTAGGCTATTAAACAGTTTGGAGAATGAACAATGTCGACAGAACACTTTGCTACAGAAGCTTTAGTTTTATACAAAGATACTTCTCTCCTAACAGGTATGCCTTTCCAGATGTGCTTTCCCAGAGAAAGATCCAAGCCTCAGCAGCGAAGGTGGGAGGAAGGGAGTGAACAGGAGACATATGAGAGTGAGACCCAGAACAGATGACAGATATAAATGGCTTTGGGAACACACTTTTTTCATCTTTCCATTTCACACTCGGATGGCTTCAACATTTTTATGGACCCTCCCAAGCCCTATCCCACCTCCTGTAAATGTTTTATGTAATGTCGGCCTATCAGTTGTGTTGGTGCCATGAACATGATGGGCATGCTGTCAAGAGTCGCCCGAGGAGGGACTGGCAAGGCCACAGCCTGAGAGCATGGAGAGGAATCATGTAAACACACTTTTCTAAGGTAAGCTGGAATAGACACATCAGACAGCAAGACACCAACTCACACAGGCTGTGCAGGGGCTGCATATACCATTGCTGCTGAAAGGAGTCCAGACAAGGCACTGCCCGTCATGGTTACAGATTCTCTGGTGGGTGGGACAGAGGAGGGTGTCACAGAATCACCTGTCAGTCACAGTGCAGATGAATGATGAGCCAGAAAAACCAGGCAGTGAAGCCCAGTCTCTCTCCTGAATCCATTTGTTATTTCCAATCTCTCTCTTTCTCTGTCTCTCCCTCTCGCACACAGCAGCTAATCAGCAGTGATAGATGAGGGCAGATATTCACTCTTTCCGTTAGGCACCCAATTGCATTTTCTCTTGTTTGTCACCAGGTCCATCATCCATTTCTTAAGAGTCCTTTATTCAAATAAGAAAAAGAGTAAATCTTCTCCCAAAATTGACTATTGATGCAAGAGTCTTGAAGTGTTGAGCAAAAAAAGCAGGAAGGGAAGGAAAGATCAAAGGGTTTTATTGTTTTACTCATAAAGGAACAGAGAGAAAGCATTTCCAGGAGGAGTGCACTGAGTAATTAGGGTTGAATGTTGAAAAGGAAGTTCAAATAAAAATGCAGCAAAATTAGAGGGCTGGGAGTAGCGTGATTTGGCAAGAGTCTAGCCCTCAGCCCTGTGCCCCATTTGAATTGGATGTAGTCATTCCAACTGATTCATTAAGGCAGCCAAGGCACCAGTGTTGCTTGTGTTTATAGGACCTTGTCATTTGTATGGCTGCATTGATGATACACTTAAATAGAAATGGACACATTTTTTCGGTCATATCTCATCTTTATTTACCATCTTCAGTAAGCATGAGTCAGTTGAGTAAAGCTGAAAATTAAGACAATGGCTGAGTCCATGTAAATACGTTGGGGACAGAACATTCAGTGCTCCACGCTGGCTGGGATTCATCTTCAGAACCAAGCCACATGGTGGATACTCAAAACATTGGATCCAGCATCTGCATGTGAGGCCAAAATAACCTCACAAGAAACAGCCAGACTGGGTATTTTGGTCCTAGTAAATTTCACTGTGCACATGGGGATCATTTTTAATCAGGACATCTAAGGCCTGAGGATGGTGATGTATTACTGAAAATAATAACGGTGATGACATCAAAGATCACCATGCTAATGACAACCACAATAAAGACACTGACTTGGAAGATGGTACATATATATGGGTCTTTTCTTCCCCCAACTACCTCTTCTAAATGGATTTAAACAATTTGGTGGCCACCGCTCCTAAAAAGGACTCTAGTATCTACCCACAAGACTTAGAAACAGGAGCTCCTGATAACTAAAATCTGCGATACCTTTGCAAAATTACCTTTTTATCAGATACTTGAGGACCAGGCATTGTTGTTGGAAGGTAACCTTCTTACATTAAAACCAGGTGCTCTCTCATTTACATATAAGCTTGATGGTCACAAATTCATTGTTTAATTAAACATGGAAAAAAGATCTAGCCATCCTAACTGATACCTCCTAATCTCACAAAAGCCATACAGAGATGTTTCTGCTGCACGCGGAGGTACTGATATTATTACCAGATTATCAAGATGACCCAATATTTAAATATTTATTTAGAAAAAATTTAAATCAAGGAAAATGCTATATGTATGTTCTTGCCTTGCACTGAATTAAAATGTACATTTCCTTTTCCCAGAGTTTTTATATACTGACATATAGTTTATATTTCTGTAATCTTAGTATACACCTATTATAAATATGAAACCTGAGTCTAGAAAAGATAGAGTTGCTAAGAGTAGGTGGGAGGTGTTCCATCATGCCTAGCATCACTTTGAAACTTAAGTTGATTATCATAGTATATAAAATGCTTGAACTGGTTCCTTTAATAACTATAATACTTCTGCTCACTTAGACCGTCAATTTGGCAGCATTAATCTTGCTTTAAAAATAATACTTTAAAAAATACACTGATCTTATTAGGAAACTAATACTGGAAAAAATCAATTCAGTGCCGTAAGTTAGAAAAACAAATGAAGCCCTTTAGGGACTGAAATCATGGGCACCTGGACTGTCCCTTAGCCTCAGGTCAACATCATCTTCTTTACCCTGTTATGAAAAAGGAGCTGCAAATATTAGCTGACAATAGGTCTGACCATGCAGTTGAAATAACTAGATGATGCTCTCTTTGGTACAGTTATTTAAATCGCTTTGGCAGCCATATTTTCAGCCCAAATTATTTTGTAGCAATCAACCTTTATAAAAGAAGAAAAAGAACCAACTATGGAGCCAACAATTTGATTAACACCTTATCCTCTAATCCATGTCCACAAGCAACCTGGAACTCCTATGAATTGACTCTTTAGATTGAGAATTCTATTTTTTCCCCCACATTCAAGCCATAAATATATAAACAAATAAGTTAACATACAGGCCCTAGATAATCAAATAATTTCCCAATTTTTTATTCCATGGATTATTACACAATCCTAAATGTTACTCCAATTATATAACATATATTTTGAGGATTATTTCTCTGATGAGAATAATTATCAGGAATGGCTGCCACACAGTGATTTTCTTTCTCTGTTCTATCAAAGTGGCCCTCTCTCCTGAGAAAAGCAGACAACCTACCCAAGCAGCATTGACCTATGAAGCTACCATCCTTCAGCTGTTGTGCCCTACAGGCATAAATGTTTGGATAAGTATCGACATTTCACCCTTCATCAATGCTAAAATTTAGCACTGAGTTCCTACAATAAACGCTTATGTCTTCGGCCTTTTTCTTATTAATCCTATTACGCTTGTCTTTATGAGCTCTCCTAGTTCCTTTCACTCCCTCCGGGGCTAAGCTGCAAATGAGATTTCACATCTCAGTGTAAAATAACCCGAACATTTTTCTATAAAATTAAATAAAAGTCCTCCATCCTGGCACTACATGCCTAGAATCCAATTTCTGGAACCAATGTCTTTCCCAACGCCTCATTGTCTTCTTGCCATCAGACTTTTCTCGGCACTGAGGAGCTTTTTTTTTTTTTTTTTTTCTTTTTGCATTCAGAGGATTTATTATCCTGTGAAGGGAGAGAGAGCTGTATTGGATGGTGATTGTACAGGAACAGGTGACAGAGCCCTGGAGATCCATGCCCACTTTTGTAAAGACATCACATGAGTAGGATTCAAAGCTAGTATTTCCTGAAGCTCACAAACCGCCTGTTCTCTTCACCTTTATACTGTTTCTGTCTCCGTCTGCCAGTCCATGCCATGCTTTCTGTATGAATTAGCCCACAAAAAATAATCCTTCCAAGTTTCTCCTTGAAAGAGGACTAGAGTTTCTTAAAAGAGGGCAATTCAGAGAAAAACAAGTCTTGGGCACCCTCTGAAAGGTTTGGCCCTTTCAAGGAGTCTCAGGAACCAGAAGCTTCTCATCCTAATGGAACAAGGTCCAAACACACAAGCCAACCCAATGTCAGACATCTCAGGAGCCCCTCAAAACGTTCCATCCAGCACGCCCAGGTGTGACTACAGGTAAATATAATTGTTCATTTTCTTTTTATGGTCCCAGATAGAATTAAATTCTTACAAAGAGTAATTTTTTTTTAAAAGTTAACAAAAGAAAATTATTCAAATATTTTGCATCACCTTCAAAGATCTTGTTTAAATTTAGATCACAGGTGCAATGTTAATAAAATGCAACTTTCTGAAGTTTTCCTTATGTATAAATTGGCAATGGGTAGCAATGAATTATGCACATGAAAAATATCAAGTACATCACAGCATGGTGAAAAGTATGTTAGACTGTCATCCTAGCTACATTCTGAGTCAAGGAGAGTCTCCATATTTAGATTTTAGAAATCACTTTGAAGACCATCTTTCACCCACTCAGATTAATATGTTTAATCACATAAATAGGAGCATCTATACAAAGACAAATGCCTTCAGTAGGTAACATCAAGTGGGAAGCAGGTGAGTGAAAGGTAGCAGGGGATTCAGGACTGAGTAAACTGGGCCATATCTTTACCTCTAACTTAAGTATATTTACATGCTCAAACAGAATTATATAAAATTCAAGGCAAACATCTTGTGGATACTGGCCACCTGTTAGGAAACCTTGGGAGAAATACACCCTAAAGCTCCTTCTGATTTCTATGATTCTACTATAACTTACACAATTCTTCTGGAATTGAGAAATAACCGAATAGTGACTGGGTGATATAAATTTTAGATATCCCTGAAATGTTTCAATAGGATTAAAATAATCCCAAGAATATTGGCATAGGCTTACTAGGTTCTTTTTTCTTGGGAACTTAACCTAAAAGTATGTAGGTTTCTGGTGGGATAAAAAGACAATACTTAGTGAAAAGAATCTTTTTCTATAGAAAACCAAATCTCATTGGCAAAAGTACTGTCATTAATGAGGGGAAGTATTCTAGCTATGACAATTTCATATGGAGAAAGTCGAATGCGTGTCTGTGTACAAGTATAAAAGAGAGATCGACTGGGTGCATACATGGAAGGCTCAGAAAGAGTAATTGGAAATGTGAATTTATCTGCTACTGATATCATTTTCTCTATCATACTTCAAACAAAGTGCAGTGCATTCAGAATCCATTATGGAGAAGAGATTCTAATTGCTTTGTAACTGATAATATTAAACAGCAAATCCACAGTATTAAATGTAAATGTATTTTGATGACACAATTTCCAGAGATATTTTACTTTTGCTTATGCAAATTTATCAAGTTTACATTGGGCCAAAAATTGAGGCAAGTCCAATCAATAGGGATCATTATCAAAGCGTCATAGCTAAGGTGTTTCTAGGTTTTATTGGTGGATGGCATAATTATATTACCTTTCAGAATTTCAAAAGCTTTGGTAAAAATATTTCATTATTCTCTTCTTCTGGTATTTCTGCTGGAATGAACAAACCTCTAAGATTCCTGATGAATTTACCAATAATCAGTGATTACTGTACCACCCTATCATGATTCTGTGTCCCCTTCCACAGGAGATGCTCTTAATTATGCTGATTTCCTCTCTATACAGAGGAGTTCTTCTATAGAAGTCACTCGTGCTCTTAAGCCTACCACCCATGTGTCAAGCAGATGCCAACGTGAATTTACATCTCAGAACCGGTACCTTATACTACTGCTGGGTGAAACCTTTCTATGTGCCAATGCTCTGAAGGAACTTTCAGGAGTTCTGATCAAGTGGCATTACATCTAACTGCTGTGACCAACCTTTTTGTAAGTCTATCATCTGACCTATCCCACCTACCTCTAAACAAGTGAGGTTCTTCATCTCACCTTTTGTGGCACACACCACATTTCTAGCCCAAAGCTTTTCTTCAGTGTTCCTCTTGCTTACTATTCTCTTTCTTATCTTTTCACTGAACTAAAATACCAGCCATGCTCTAGTCCAAGCTCAAATTCAAACTCTTCCAAAATGGCTTAGCTGAAAACCCCAACCTTATCTGCTCTTTATGCAGATCTTTATGCACCAAACCTGCTTTAAATTATATTTCATCTCTTTGAATATTTTCATCTTTTCTCCCCAAGTATATTGGTTTTTTTTTTCCTTTTTCTTTCTTTCTTACTTTCTCTCTTTCTCTTTTCTTTTCTTTTTTGAGATTTACTTATTTATTTGTCAGAGAGAGAGAGAGAAAGTACAAGCAGGGGGAGCAGCAGGCAGAGGGAGAAGCAGGCTCCCCGCTGAGCAAGGAGCCTGTTATGGAATTTGACCCCAAGATCCCCCAGATCATGACCTGGGCCTAAGGCAGCCACTTAGCTAACTAAGCCACCCCCAGCATCCCTCCCCAGGTATATTGTGATCTCTTTTGCAGACTGGTCTCACACTGTAAAATTCTTCTAAATAGCTCACTTCATCTAGCACATCTGTAATTCTATAGTGGGTTTTCAGTACGGACAGAATGGGGGAAGAATGGGCATTGAATATGAAATGATGAATACTCTAGGGAACTGATTTTGCCAAACAATTAGAAGGGAAAATGTCTGTTTTTTATAATATCCCCTGAAAATTGAACTGTTCCATGTATTAAAAGTGTACAAGGGGCTCATGGGTGGCTCAGTGAGTTAAAGCCTCTGCCTTCAGCTCAGGTCATGATCTCAGGGTCCTGGGATCGAGCCCCGCAGAGGGCTCTCTGCTCGGCAGGGAACCTGCTTCTCTCTACCTACTTGTGATCTCTCTTTCTCTCTCTCTCTGTCAAATAAATAAATAAAATCTTTTAAAAAAAAGTGTACAAGTCGTTTGCTTGGAATGGGGCAGGAGTTCAAGAGGTGGCAGGCTCAGTCATCTTTGGACCTACTGTTCACTGGGACCCATCCTAACTAGAGATGGCCATCTCCTTAGAGGGATTGATATAAGCAGTTGGAATCAGAAGAGACACAAATATGAGGCATCAACCATCACCTCAGACAGACTTTGCACTATAATAAATCCCCTTTGTTGGACTATAAAACACCTGAAAAATCAAAAACAGGTACATGAGACAGAGGTCCTTTCCTGATTAAATTAGAAGATCTGATCCTCTCACTTTCCTCAAAGTGAACTGTCACTACTGTATAGAAACTAAAATGACTCCTTTTCCTTTCGTAATTATATACCGTTCTGAACAAGGCACTAAGGTTTATTTTTTAATACAATTGTATAGTCATCAAATTTAGCAAGAAACGCAAGTACCAAAATGAACACATCTTAGAGATTGCAAATAAAAATTCATTAAAAATATGTATGTTTCTGAACTTCCATCTTGCTTAAAAAAAAAAAAAAAAAACAAAGAATAGCACCTCTCTAGATCATGTGACTTCCTGGGTACGTATCCATGTTAATGAAGCCTGAAGCCTCCTCTTTTCTTTTTCTTTTCTTTTTTTTTTTTTAAGATTTTATTTATTTATTTGACAGAGAGTGAGAGATCACAGGCAGGCAGAGAGGCAGGGAGAGAGAGAGCTTCTCCCTGCTGAGCAGAGAGCCAGATGTGGGGCTCAATCCCAGGACCCTGAGATCATGACCTGAGCCAAAGAGAGAGGCTTTAACCCACTGAGCCACCCAGGCAGATGGCCGTTTGCCCTCCTGCTGAATAAAGATTTTGTCAACTTAATTATCATTTAAAGATAAACTGATACTAAAATGGAAAGGATAAGGTGATATTGGTTAAATCTCCATGTGCGAGTTTTTTAAAACTTACTACTGCTAACACACAACTGTCTCGAACAGAAGCCAGACCCACTTTAACTAATTTTACATTTGGGTATTAATAATGCATGATAAGCCATGTCTGATGTGACAAATTGCAATAACTATTAAGCCATTTGCCCATCCAATATATCTGATTAATCATGACATACCATGTGACAAAGACAAACCTCTCAATTTTTTAAAAGAAAGCTAAGTGAATTGAAAAATAGACTAAACTCAATATTTTTCACTGGTATTAATGAACTTGATTCCAGCTTCACATATTGCCTGGGTAGGGAGGGCATGACAAATCCTATTACTTCCTCCTTTCAGTTCTCCTTTGTGCTCAGCTAGCTCCTAAGTGAAAAGCAATGCTATCTTACAATCATGTTTGTGTTGAAGGCACTTCTCCCCATGAATACAGGGAGCTGAAAAGACTGAGCCTAAAAGGTCTCAGAGGAAAAGCAAGTGTAACCTGTCAATGTTTTCACACTTAAGGAGGGGAGTCTGCTTTTCCCAGTCCCTCTGTTCCTCCCTCCCTCTCAAATAAATAAAATCTTTAAAAAAAAAAAAAAATACTGAGGATTAAAAAAAAAAAGCATATGCTACTTTCTTGTTATTTACTATTTCTAGGAAAGTTTAGCTTTTAGGACAATGCAATTGTAATCAAAATACACTCAGCTCCTTAGTCACAGCTTCCCTAATTATACACGAAATAGGTGGGAAAATATAAAATTTCCATGGGGCAAGTTTTGAAAACCCAGACATAGAAAGATGTTGTCAAGATTAAGAAGGGTTGTCACAAGTAGAGGTTCATAAATATTTCCCATTATTAATATTATTGCAGTGAACAGACCCAAAGGTGATCCTAGTGATCCCTGCCTGTTGGTGTTCACATCTTTGTGTAACCCTCTTCCCCTGAGTTTGGGCAGGACCTGTGACTTACTTCTAACTGACAGAATATGGCAAAGGTGACAACATGTGACTCTCAAGATTGTTACATTATAAAGCAAAGGTGACGAGAAAGGACACTTCTATGATTACAATATATAAGGCCCCATTTTAGGAGACTGATGCTAGAGACCCTGTGGGCTTGATGAAGTAAGTGGTCATACTGAGAAAGCCCAAGTGGCCACAAACTCTAGGCAGCCTCCTGGACCCGAGAGCACCTCCAGTCGATAGTTAGCCAAAAGGCAGGGCCCTCTATCATATAGTTGCAAGGAAATGAGTTTAGGTTAATAGCAACCTAAACAAGCTTTCCCAAGTGAGCTTCTGGAAGAACAGTAGTCTACATGGTGTCATGATTTACAACCTTGTGAAATCCAGAGCAGCCATGTTCAAACTTGTGACCCACAGAAACTTTGAGATGATAAATACATGTGGTCTACAGTGGCTATATCTGTGGTAATTTATTATACAGCACAATATAATTAGGTGTAGGTAGGCAACATATAATGATGTATAGTAGGCAACATAAAGAACATGCTTCTTCAATGAATACAATATAGCTTAAAATTTCAAAGACATCAAAATAGAGTTGAGGAATCTTAAATCTTAAACATTTCACAGAACTTCCAGGTACAATAGATGAATCTTAGAAGAGATCTTGTCCAACCTCTCTCTCCCAATCATTTTGCAGGTGAAACACCAGACAAAACTGGTTAAATACCTGGCTCAAGGTCATGTAGCCAGGTAACTGAAGAGCTGTAACTTGAACTCAAGTCTTTCAATCTAACATTTTATATCACTACACTCTCCAAAGCTGCGATTTCACATTTTGGTGAGACTGTGTTGAATCTGAGTTAACAGCATTTAACCCAAACAAAGAGCAAATGTCAATGTTGACTAGATCTCAGATGATCACGTGACCATCTGACATCTGATGATCATAGCCACCCAACTTCATTTACGAGTCACTTGCTATCTTTCTAATATGGCTTGTTTTCAAGGTCATATTGGGTTGATGTAGTACCTGTCAAGCCCTACTGTACAAGAAACACAGCAAATCTGGTAAATGCAGAGCAACCAAGGTCCTGTCAGAGTATAAAAGTATAGAGATAAAGGAGCAAAAGTTTCAGTTAATCCATGAAAATGTCACCATCCACTTGGGATCTTTGTCTGAAGGTTAAGTGTCACAGACTGTCAGATGGTGCCAACAGCTAGAATGGCTGAATCAACCCAAGTGATAAGCATGGTAGCAGATGTTGTAATCACATTGCCTGTATGCCCAACCCAGAAGATGTGACCATATTAAAACCAGAATGTAATTCCAAACAGCATATTTTGTTCCAGGCTTTTAAGTGTTTGATTAACCAGATACTCTCTATTATACTTAAAAAGGTCCAAAATCCTTCCATTTCCCTCTGACTGAAATCTCCCCAGATAAATAAGTTCTGGAGATGTGATGTATAGTAAGCATTATTGTACTATATACTGGACATTTGCTAAACAAGTACATCTTAAGTGTTCTCATCACACATACAAAAAACTGTATGAGGTGCTGGGTATGTTAATTAGCTTGATTGTGGTGATTATTTTACTAAGTATATCTATACCAAACATCAAGTAGCACACCTTAAATAAATACAATTTTTAATTGTCAATTATATCTTAATAAAGCTGGGGGAGAATGTCCAAGAGATAGAATATCCAGTCTTTATATGCAAATTTTTACATAGAACATATTTTAAAATATATTTGAATATATATTTCGACAATGGGGCATAATTTTCTAAAACAGGATTATCCTGGACAACAGTATTATATATCTGATTTTTCCTTCTCTTCCATTTATTCTCTGTAATAATTTGAATTCCAATTCTTTAACTATCTAGATAATTTTGAAGAGTTATTTAGCCACCCTGACTTTGAGCTTCTTCATGTACACCTTGCTTGCTAGAAGATGCTCTCATACCATAAAGAGAAGCATATATATTTAAAATGTTTAGCACAGTTTTGTTGCATAAATTATTACTGTTGTCTTTTCTTCTCATTTACCCATGGGAAGCAACTTTCTATTTCTCTCCGATCTTTGGGAACTTTGAACAAGACAATGATTGTAATCCCAAGCTTAACAAGGTATCTTTACTTTTTCAGGTTCCTTATTTATAGAGAAGCATTTGTTATGGGGATGAAGGCTCAAGTTCAATACAGCCATGTCTTAAAGTTTACATGGTACCTATATGGACAGCACCAAGTCAAGCATAGAACCGCAATGTCCGCTTTGTCCAACCGTGGCCAAGGGCAAAGATTCATTCCATGCTTTAAGACAGCCAACCTTTTAGCAAATGAAGGGGAAAATTGAGCTTAAGTCAGAAAGGGAAAACAAATCCTCCTGTCCAGTAAATTTCTTTAATCAACAAAGTGGTTTTTCAAGATTCATTCAATGTCACAAAGCTTGCTAGGTTTTTTAGACTAAGTGCACAAGGTCATAGCAAGTTCTTATTTCAGAAAATCCAGAAAAGAATTCTTAGCAAAAAAAAAAAAAGGAGAAAATTATACTGGCACAAGAAGTTATCAAGCTGACACAGACATGTTTAGAAATGTTTAATGTACTCTCATTTATCTTTAGATCAAGTTGAGAACAGAAACACAACCAACACAAAAGAAGCATTACTGGTAGACCTGTTGCCCATTAAGAACTTCATATACTGTAATTCTCCAGCTTTCTCCCACAGTCCGAATATATGAATATTTTAAAAAATAAAAGGGTAAAAGCACATGTAATTTATTCAGTGCTGTATCACAGCTTATTCTGCTAGGAGAGGTAAGTAAATGAGCAGATCTGTCGGTAAGCCCAGGATGAAATGAGGGTGGAGCTGGGATCACAAAGTGGATATGTCACATTCAAATCCTTTATGAAAAATACTGGTAATATAACAAATTTATATCTAAAAAATAAAAGTTTCTATCCACACATATTTTGCTTTTTAATACTATTTTTCTTTATACCTTTCCTGATAGTCTTAGTTTTCTTACACTGTGTCTACACAATCCTCAGATATCTGAAAGAAGATTAACAAACCATTTCAGTATCTGAATGTACTACCTACTCAATTCTAAGCATGTGAATATTCTGAAATAGCTTAATATTCAGAAACATCAAGCTATTTCATGACATTTAGAGGAAATATTCTTATACTGAATTTTAAGCATTAGTATCATATACTTAAAGGAATACTTCTATCTGTACATTTACTTTTTGAGCTTTTATTTTTCCCTTAGGCTAGTGGTCAATTCCGACTTAGAATTTACAATATTTTCCTTTTCATTTTTCTAGATTAAAAACTGTCTTCACCAATATACTGATTCTTTTAATTATTTTGGTACTTTTTCTTTTTTTTCTTTTCTTGCTCTACCCTTTCCTATCTATACCCATTTCCTGATCTTGTTCTCTATCTTTATTCACTGAGTATACTATACTGTTCAGTCTCTTTGGCGTCTGTATAAATTCCCATAGAGCATATTTTTCTTTCTGTCATTGTTACTGTAAAAGTGGGAAGGAGAAAAAGGCAAATGGGCCAATACTTCTCTGCAATCAGTATTGTTGAGGTCATCCAGGGAGAGGTTTCTCCCTATTCTTCAGCAGGAAGAAGGGTGGGGTGGGTGTGGCCAGTACCAGCAACATTTTTATCCATCCATTGAAACTCCACAATTGGTGCCTTGTTTCTCTAAAGTGTGGATCTTAAGAGTTGACAGAGATGGAAGAGAAGCCTACCTAGTTCATGGAGCAAAAGTGATGGGTTTGCATCACTTACTGTGGCATTTTAATAAACTGGGTGTTTGTTTATAGACTATACAAACAGGCATAAATCTATATTTTCTAATCAATTAAATAATTAAACACAATTCATGTGTAAATCACCATTTTATATGCAGTGCGATTTCTGTAAACTTAATTTTTCAGTGTTTGCCTTCCTCACATTGAACTTTCTCAAATAGATTTTTCACAATCTCCAGATTCTAAAGCATAAATCAGAAATCTGTTCTTTTAGCCCAATGCTTCAGGAACACTCTGTGACTGTCAGATTTCTCTGTTAGCAGCTTTAGTTACCATAGCTTCTCTAGCCATTTTTTTTCATGTTCCCCCACAGAGAAATGTACAATAGATCCTCTGTTCTTTTTTCTGCTCCATCAATGATTTAAGATTGACCTGCAAAATGTTAAAAGTTTAATTCTGAGTCAGGTGCTCAGTAATGTCTTAGGGAGAGGTGAGTTCACTTGCAACGCATGATGGCTAAGTCTACACATGTAAAATGAAATGGAGGAATGAGACAGCATCTGGACATATTAAGGCAAAAACATAAGTCTGATGTATCTTGAGAACTGAGCCCAAACCCTCTAAAATGTTACTTTTTGGTAGGACTAAAATGTAACCATATGGATTTTCTATTTCATTTTGTATGAGCAGAGGAAACCTTTGATAATGATTTGAATTTATCTAGTATTTTCTTTCTTCACAGACCCAAAGGATTTAACAGTCACTGTTTCATCTCCTCAGGTATGTTCTTTTTTATTTCATTTTTCTCTCATCACTCAAACATTTCAAAACAACCGTAAAATTAATTTTTCATTAAATTAATTGCAATACTAGAATTAAAAGAGTAAAACTCCATAGTAGTCAACATTGGAAGTCATGAGAAGGTCCTTGGTATAATCAGAGCAAGTCCCGCAGGGTATACTAGTGATTAAATGTAAGAAAGCCCATATCTCCTTTTAGGCCTTTTACTTGATAATGTCTTTTAAGCCCTATCTACTAGTATATGTGTGTGTCACACACACACACAGAGCCATCTCTGGTATTTATGATATAGGCTCTCTGAATTGTTTATCTCAATCAAAACAAAGTTTACGGTAAGGTTTTGACAAACGAATAAATAAGAAGTGAAATCAGACAGACCTATAAATACAAAGAACTGATAGTTGCCAGAGGGCAGAGGAGTGAAGGGATGGGCAAAAATGGGTGAAAGGGAGTAGGAGATACAGGCTTCCTTCCAGTTATGCAGTGAGTAAGTCATTGGGATGAAAGGTAAAGCAGAGGGAATACAGCGGATTGTTTTGTAATAGCATTGCATGGTGACAGATGGTAGCTACACTTGTGAGCACAGCATAACGTATACAGAAGTTGAATCACTATGTCGTACACCTGAAACTAATGTAACAGTGTATGTCAAGTGTACTAAAAAATTGCTATAAAAAACAAAAGGCTTTGATGAATCCACTTATACTTAGCGGATGGCTGATGTGCTTAACTCACTTTACTAGGAGAAACTCCCAGGGATCTCTAAATCTGGTTTTGAAAAGTTTTTCAGATGAACAGTAGATAAGCCTTTTTTTTTTCAGGTGCTTAAAATAATACCATTTATCTCTTTCCATCCTAGATCCAGCTGTTTATCCCAGAGTTGAATTTGTTTGAAACAAGGTAAAAGTCTTTATGATGTACTTTTTTGAAAGAGATTATGATGACACAATCTCTAAGTAATCAGGTTGACACCTGTAAGTATTAATTCTTAATTATTAATAGTAACTTATTGCACTCTAAAGAGAGTCTTGTATTGGACAATAAATTAAAGGTCAATATATGAATAAGAGGAAAGTTTATAAAGGCTATATGTGGGCTCAACAGATGCCTTCTCTCTACCCTCTTGCTCTCTCTTGCATAACAAAGTAAGTTTTTTTGTTTTTTTTTTTTTGAGGACTTGTCTCTTTTCTCCCATAACACCTCTTATAACCATAGAATCCCCTTCTCATCTTCTTCCTGGGTTCCTCTATTCTCTCATCTCATACTAGATATTCACACCTTTCAATTGCTCCTCTATTCCCAAAAAATCAGGGCAAAACAGAAGACAGAGAAAGAAGTTCACAGAGAAGACTTAGAATTATGAAATTCTAAAGTAAATGAAAACAGGGATGACATCTGGGTGGCTCAGTCAGTAAAGCATTTGCCTTCGGCTCTGGTCACAATCCCAGGATGCTGGGACTGAGTCCTCCATCAGGCTCCTTGCTCAGCAGGGAACCTGCTTCTCCCTCTGTCTGCTGCCCTGACCTCCTGCTTGTGTACTCGGAAGCTCTCTGACCAATAAATAATCTTTAAAAAAAAAATAAAGTAAATGAAAAGAGCCATTTTGTTCCTCCTCTATCCCATTTGGTACCTGATACTCTACCCCCATACAAGTCTGCTTTCAAAGAGGTATTCAGTGTATTCAATACAATCAGTTATTCATATTACTATCTAGTTAAGTACCAGACAGCATATATATTTTGTATATCTAAAATTTTGGGGGTAAATGTTACTGGTTATTACTCTCTAAGGATAACCTTGTTTAGTATTTCTATGGTGACTAAATAATGTTGAAAGAGTAAGACAGGCCTTTAATTTTCAGTTCATTCCATTGCTACCACTTTGATGTAATACAGGGAAAGTTAGGGAAAGAAAGAAGTATTTTAAGGTTGAGGCCAAAGGCAGGGGAGAAGCATTCTCTTTCCTTGCTATAGAGTCACAAATGGGAAAAGACAAAGTAAGCAAACCAAATAGCTCTATGCCCAAATATTCCATCCAACTACTTTGTCCTGAAACTCTTGTGAGGGTGGAAAAGAGAATCCCAGCCTAACCACTGATACACTCCAAGAAGCAACACACGCTGACATCTCCATATTTTCTTCTCTCCACACAGCACCAGGTGTCAGACACCTGGAATTTCCCTTGTACTTGAGTCTTGTCCCTTTTCCATGTCTTTCCTGGGCACCTGAATGGCCTCCATGGGCTCTCTCCCTAACTACAGCTTTCTTTATGAACACTATGTGAGAGGAGATGCCCTCTAAATTTTATTCACAAACCATATTTTTTAAGATTTTATTTATTTGAGAGAGACAGAGAGCAAACACATGCACAAGTCGGGGAAAGGCAGAGGGAGAGGGAGAAACAGACTCCCTGCCAAGTGCAGAATCCAAGGTGGAGCTCCATCTCAGGACCTTGAGATCATGACCTGAGCCGAAAGGCAGATGCTTAACTGACTGAGCCAATCAGGTGCCCTACAAACCATATTTTAAAGTAGTAATTGTCAGTGCTTGGACAAAAGAGACCAAGTCTCCACCCCATCCCCCAAAATATTAACTTTTGGGGGGATTGAGGGAATAATGCAGGTTTCAGGACAAAAAGGGGAAAACATACAGGGAAAAATAGATGAGGACATTGGAAGATACCATTCCCTCAGACAGCTGGAGCATAACCACATAGATTTAGGGAGAAAGTACAGAGAAGCAGACATTCTTTCATTCTCTGCTCTACAACTTCTCTCCAGCCCTACTCCTGCCCCTCCCCAACTTGTTTGTCATAAAGGTTTATTACTTCCATGTTTAGGAATTTTTGAATACATCTGTTTTATTGTAGTTTTCTTTTCAAAAGATAGTTTTTATCCATATCAGCAAAATAGAATATTTAAGGGCTGTCAGGAGGATTTGGAAACTGTCTTGTTATACAGAAGCAGATGTTAAAATGGCATTTGTGAAAATGGAATTCTACCTGTGTAGAATTTATTATGCATTCTCTATTCATATAATATTATCTTCTCATTGTTACATATGCCCTTTTCCTGAATGCGTACATTCAAATGTAGCCAACTACATACTACCAAAAGATCTGTTTAATCCATTCACTACCTTCAAGTTATATTACTTCATAAAAAGCAATATATTTCTAATTGCTTGCTAGCAACATAGCATCATGTATTAGCTAACACAAATGAAAAGAACCTACTTTTTGTCCTACCTTATGCGGCTGCTTATACGTGGAGATGATCATCTTCTCTACTCATTTGAAGACCCAAGGATGAATAAATACTCCTGTCTTTCATGACAGCCTGAGATAGATTATATTCAAATGCCATAAATATCAATACTTTCAATTAAGGAAATAAGAGGCAAAGTAGAGAACTGCAGTATCCTGACTTATTACACTGGAAAAGGGTGTGTGCTTCAATGCATATGGAAAGAAGTCATTTGGGCTCTGGAATCTCCTCAGCCTCCCCAGTTTATCAGACAATCTCACATGTGGCGGTTACTTAGAATCCAATTATTTAAATAGTAAGATATCACTGTTGGTTCTATGCTTCAGATTCATATTTGTATAAAAGTGATTCTGTGAACAGGCTTGGGAACTTAATATGGAATATTATTCCAATGGGGAAATGTATTCCAAAGTTCGAACCGCCTTCCAAATTAATTTGTGCTGTGAACTGGATTTGCAAATTAGAGGCTTACAAGTATAGAATGTGCCTTGGTTCCCATCATTTCAGATGTGTTTTCCTAGCCTTGATTTGTGGAGTAACCGCCCCATACTATGGTTAGCCCATTATTAATTCGGTTAGTCCAGATTTTTCTATGCGTATTCAAATGAGTTGTTTGGTACCATTGACCCTTTCTATTTTTAGTCATGTTAAAATTATAAGTTCCTCATTATTTATGGTTTTCAAAGTTCCCATGAGTGACATTTTTCAGTGCGCTATTTAAACATTCTACATAATAGTGTGTCTGCATGACTCTAAGCTTGAATTTGGCCAAATGTGTTTCTTTCTCTTTCCCTTCCCTGACTCTCTTCCACTTACACAGCACCCCCATCCAGGTGAGAGGAGAGTTCATGTTTTTGTGGGTGTGCCTACCTTTCCTCAGTGATCAAATAATGAGCTTTTAGACTTGTTTTGAATGATAGTTTTTCATCATGACCTGGGACGATAGTCAAGAAACGAGAGCACTGCTTTCATTTATCCTGCCTCTCTCTATTTTCTGCCTGGCATTTCCAGCTCCCATGTGCTTATTTCCATGCTCCGAATTTCCACTGTTCTAGCATCCCACCATTTGAACAATGTGCTCCCCTCTCTGTACCTTTACTAATCTTCAAGAAACTCCCCATTTCTTATATCTATGGGAAAATAAATCTGTTTGGTTATATAAATTTCCATTTAGAAGACACTGTTTTGTCAAACACAACACATGGTACAGAAGCATATTTTTAAAATTTTATCCAAAAATACATTCTCCCCCCCACAGTTTAGACGCAGTTTACTCTTAATCAACTGTAGTCCTCCTTCCTTCTTAATACCATTTTGCTATAACAAGGTATGAATGGCCTAATGTTTTTGGATTTTTCCAATTCCCTGAATGCTATTCAGGGACACGATTGATCTTTCATTCTCTGATACACTCTTACGTCCTTTCTTTCTATTAATTTCCCTAGTTGAATCTCTCCTTCTCCCTAGAAACTGCAAGGTCTTCAGATGTCTTATTTTTTCTTCTACTTACTGCTATCATATCCTCTATTTCATTACTCTTTTTTAATATTTAAAATCCCAAACAAAGCATGTTTATACTTGGCTCTCCCTATATTATTCAGTTAACCATTCCTACCTTTTTCTCCTCCTCACATTCTGAGAGACAGTACAATAAACTTTCCACACACTTCTTAAGGGGTCAGCGGGCACCTATTCTGTGTTCCATACTGTATGAGGTTCTATGGGGAATGAATAACACAGACAGTATACTTCCCGTCCTGACAAAAATTAGAACATAATTTAACATAATAAGAGGATAACACAATGCTGTGCATAAATACTAACACAATTATTGCCCATTCTTAATAGAACTACACTGACATCAAACTGACCTGTTGTTAGCAAATGGTTAAATACACCAAGCTCAAAATACCATTTACAGTTAACTCATGTCTTTACAAGCTTGACTAATTTCATTCTGTTTGATTCTCCATGGTTGCCCATACAATTGCACTGCTGAGACTAGAAAATGACCCAGGTGACTGAATGAAACACTTTCTGCATCCCTAGGTAGGATTTGACCACTTAGGATAAGAGGAGCAAGATGTAGTGAACACGGTTTCAAGCAAAGCGAAGGACACTTTGGAAAATGAAGAACACTTTTCAAGGTACCATGAAGACAAGAAAACTGTTGTCCATCAGCAATGCTTGTGTCCAGATGCCACGTCTTCTCCTCTATCTTTCTGGCAGAGCACAGAAGGCAGTGGTTTTATGCTCACTTCCCTTCTCTGTCCTATAAAGATCCACCTGGAGCTGGGCAATGGGGCAACCCAGCAGCTGCTCTACACTCAAAGAGTAGGTCAAGTTCAGGGTCTCTGGTTTAAATTTTGATGATAGTTTTCCTCTTCACACCAAACACGTTTTAAATAATGATGCATCCTGTGGATCATTTTGTCCCCAGGGCCATGTGAGAGTGAGCCAAGTGCACTGCTACAAGAATGCCACAGCCTTGCTGTCATGCAGATTAACAAATAACAAAATCTTATTTTCAAAGAGAAGAACCTATGTCCTCTTAGCAAATACTCAAAACAATTAAGACACTGAAAATAGCACCTAAGGAAAGCAAATCCATGGCATAGATAGAGAAAACCTCAGCTACCATTTTTACTCAAAGCTTGGTAACCAGGGTATCCTTTTCTTATACATGTTTAAGGGTGTAAGTGGAACATTGACTCACCATTAATTCAAGTCTGTCTCACTCTAAAAAATTTCTAAATTTATTAAAGCTCAATGGGGAAGTGAGACTTTGAGATGACCCCTGTCCATTTCTATTCTAGTAGCTAATTATTCTCAAAATGCATTAGTCTTCCTAATCGTCAGAATGGTTTCAATATTTCCTACCTACATCCAACCCCTCTGCTACTACCCCTCTTGAAGTTTGATCTGTTCTACAATCCAAAATTATAAACTGAAGGCCTGATAAATCTTACTAATCACTGATCTGAACTATAATCTCTTATCTTAGCAAGAGTCCCTAAAACTAGATTAAGGATGGTATATAAGTTTGAGTTAGCATGCCAATATGTGGTGGGTACCTGAAGAGTTGAGAAAAATTCAGAGACTAAGTCTCAAGTACAGAGGAAGTGAGTACTAGTGGTAATTGCCACCACCAAGGGAATTATAGTAGACTTGCGTGAGCCTCCTCAACATAAAATTACCATTTTTTTAAACAAATAAAACAAGAAAGTTGATCAAATACTTACTTGTAATTATGAATATGAAAAATAAACCTCAATACTATTTTTCTCGCTTAGAATTATTGGCATTTTAAAGACTTGGAAAATATCTGGATAAGAGTAGATCTTGCTTGAATGTAGTTAGAAGCAGAGCAGACACATTTATCATATTGTTATATTCTTTGCATAAACTAAGGAATGTAAAAGTCTTAGTGCAAGAATAGGGATTTAAAATTCAGCTTACTAAAAGATAAATATGATAGAGAATGCAGAAGTAAATATCAAAAAATTTTGGTAAATACCTGAAGTGTTAAATATGAATTTGTGATTTAAATATGTAAGATATATATAATTTATAATATAATGTATAATATACAAGTTATTTATAAATGTATTATATATAATCGATATAAACATATGTATTTTTCCCCAGTTCTGTTCATTTAAAGTTTCTGGAAGCAATTACTTCTAGGTAGCAGTCAATACACCTAACATCCAAATCTTGGTTTCTAAATATCATTCCTTAATAAATGGAAATTAGAGCTCCTTGGAGAAATGACTAATCCCTGATCTGGGTCAGGAAAAATGCAAAGGAAGCCCAGAATCTTGTGCTAGAAAGCAAGGGAATTCTTAGAGACCAATGGGGGCACATGAAAAAGACACAGGAATGTTTGAATCTCACTGCCCAAATCTGAAACAATTTTGGCATCAAAAAGACTGATGGCCATAACTGAGTATACAATGTGGAATAAAAAACTTTGTGTCCATTTTGATACTAAAGAGAGAACATAAAATATATGCAAATGGTATAATTAGAGGTGAGGTTTACACCAATTCTGTACTCTGAAAGTTGATACTTGAATGGAAGGAATTAAGCATTTATCCTTCCTTTATAGGAAGAAGCAGAGTCTGTTCGTATCACGTTGAGAGAAAAACAGTATTATAGAAGCATGCCAGAAAATAAGTGTAGAATGATTACACTAGAAAATCATCATTCAGTGAAAATGAATGAAATGGTTGATTCAAAAAGCCAGGAAAATCAATGAGTATGAAGACAACTAGGTCAAAGTTTGATAGCAATAGACTATAACCCCGAAGTTTTCTTACTAATATCAAAGGAGAGATCCAGTAGTCACCATTTCAACCAAATTTAGTATCATTCAAAGTGAGATAACCTGACATTAGGCAGGTTGAAGTACTCAGCATCATTTATGAAGTACTCTTGCCAAAAAATTTTACCTGAATTTGATTAAGCTTTGAGATTGAAAATCCAGTTTACAGGAAATACTGTGGAGAAAGGGACAAGTAAAAAACACAACAAAACAAAACATCATTAGAGAACAGACAAATGAAGAATGTGGTATATCTCACAACAATTGATCTAGTTTCTTTAAAAAATGATGTCAGGAACAAAACAAACAAAGAAACAAGTTGGTGGAAGTATTTGCTAGATTAAAAGTCACAAAACAAATGCTCGCTTAGGCAGCACATAGACCAAAAGTCACAAAACAAATATAATACAGGAACATTGCTTAGATATTAGTTGAAAAAAGTAATAAAAATATTGACAAGATTACTAAATTTCAGTGATAAGGTATACAGGTGATTATTACTCAATTCTATCAACTATTCTGTATTTTGGAAAAAATTAAAAATAAAAAGTAAAAAAAAATCAATGTAATGTTAATTTCTTAAGAGGGATATAACAACCTCAAGAAAAAAAAGTTTGGGCTCAGAGGCCTTTCATCCCCCCACCAACCTCCCCACCCCCCAGAGCAAAAGGTGTTTTTCTGAGCAGAACACACATTTATATGGCAGGCACTAGGCTTCTTTAGCCATTCCCCATTCTTTGATGACTCTTTCCATCTATATGCCAGTGATAAAATATTAGGGGTTGTGATTCCTGCCTCATTAAATAGAGCGTATTCTCACTCTATTCTGACCTGTGCTGGGGCCAGTTTAAGGAGCAATCCGTCATGAGATCATTAATACAGTACAACTAGCTAAGAAGGTGAAGATATTCATCTAAAATTAATTTCTTGACCTTTTCCACAAAGACCCAGAAAGGAATATTTTAGCGTTCATAACTGGGGGAACAGCTCCACTTACACACTGTATAACCCAAATGTGGTAATTAGAGAAACAAAGCCAAGAAGGGATGCATGGTGTGATCAGGGCTTCAGGAATCTTCTCCCTGAGGGAATGACTCAAGGCATTCCTGGGAAAGATCTGTTTGGAGGGAAGTAAAGGTTACTCACCAACAGCTAACATGTGGCCTTAGACATTTCTATGAGGCTAGAGATAGGACAGGTGGAAATAAAGTCTAATGCAAACACACTGTGGCTACAAAATATTTCAGAGGACTGAAGCTGCTGTGGGGGGCCAATGTCAAATGATTCAACCTTAATTCAGCACAGCAAGTCCCATGTAATAAATGAGACAATGTCCACTTTCATCACGGTTAAAGACAAAGATGAATACAAAGCCAAACATTTAGCAAATGCCAGTAAACTCTGAGTCAGAAAGGCAAATCCTCAGATTCATGAGTAACCTTTACTGGGAACTCAGCAATGCCATTTTCAAGGTGAAATAGATATAAGAAATCCTCTGATCCTCAGAAAAGCACATTTAAAAATGAAAACCAATACTTATCTGCCCTCCCCTCTCATCTTGTTGTAATCTCAAAGTTGTA
Organism: Procyon lotor; assembly: GCA_028646535.1. Classification (NCBI taxonomy): domain Eukaryota; kingdom Metazoa; phylum Chordata; class Mammalia; order Carnivora; family Procyonidae; genus Procyon; species Procyon lotor. Next base: position 131,348,252 of record CM053603.1, on the reverse strand, counting down.
GAGAGCTCTGGGAGTATATTTAAGGGCCAGTGAAGATTCACAGTAATTTCTTTCTTTATTTCTCTCATTGTTTCTAAACCTTAACCTTTCCAGTGATTGCTAGTATGGAATGAGATTCTGACTTAACAACCTCTATGCCATATAGCCAGTGAGGCACACTTTGGGAAGGGACGAGAAGTCACACGAGTGGGGGTATGAATAATCTAAAATGTTTTCTAAAGGATGCCATGGCCTTATCACCACTCTGTGCTTCTGCAGATCAAATTTAAAACAAATACTGACTTCCAGATTTTGGCTGGTCACCATGCAAAATATAATCTATAAAAAGTGAATGTATGTGACTATGACCTGGTATACAGTAAATGTTCTATAAGTGTTAAATTCATTTAAATTTAACCCAAATTGGAGAAGGGAGTAGACCAACGGGTCTCTGCTATTTTAAAAGATAGAGAAACTCTCAAATTCAACACCCAAAGAACAAATAATCCAATCAAGAAATGGGCAGAAGATATGAACAGACATTTCTGCAAAGGGGACATCCAAATGGCCAACAGACACATGAAAAAGTGCTCCGCATCACTCGGCATCAGAGAAATACAA
>CM053603.1:131305565-131347152 GCA_028646535.1 Procyon lotor | reverse complement strand
AGTTTGGGGGGGGTGGGGGAGAGAAATGAAACAGGAAGGGATGGGGAGGGAGACAAACCATAAGAGACTCCTAGACTCATGAAACGAACTAAGGGTGGCTGGGAGGCGGGGGGGTAGGGATAGGGTGGCTGGGGTGTGGACATTGGGGAGGGGATGTGCTGTTAAGTGCTGTGAAATGTGTAAGCCCGACGATTCACAGACATGTACCCTGGGGCAAATAATACATTATATGTTAATAAAAATTAAAAAAGAGAAACAAGGGCTGGGTTGTAATGAGGCAATATTCTCTACCATTATTACCCTAATACCTCTCTCATCACTTTATTACGAGGAATAATAGGTATAGTCAATATAGTTCTTTTAGTTCATATGAATTATGCCTACTAATCCTTACAAAAAACAGGTGTTATTTTCTCTATTGTAATTATGAGAAGACTGAGGCTTAGAAAAGACAAATTCAGCAACTTGCCTAAGGTTAGACAACGTTGAGGTGGTAGAAGTAGGATTTTAAAAATTTATTTATTTATTTATTTATTTATTTATTTATTTATTTATTTATTTATTTATTTTTAGAGAGGAACAATGGGGGTGGGAGAAGGGCAGAGTGAGAGGGTAAGAGAATCTTAAGCAGGCTCCATGCCCAATGTGGAGCCTGACGTGGGGCTCAATCTCACCACCCTGAGATCACAACCTAAGCCAAACCAAGAGTTGGATGCTTAACTGATGAGCCACCCTGGTGCCCCTAAAGCAGGATCTAGATCTAGATGTCTGTGAATTCAAATGTAGGTCTAAAATTCCCCATTTACTAAAAAATATTTCCCCAGAGTTTTCTTGTAGTATCTCAAAGTCCCACCATGATAAAACGGGACGTGATCCTGTCATCCACTAGAATCAGCTTCTCGTACCAGCTGCAGATGCCCTGGTGAAAGCAGCTATATGAAGAAGGGAAGTGTTGCTCCTTAGTTGAGATTTCAGAAGGATCTTGCATGTTCATAAGGATAGAAAGGTTAAGAAGGTTTTTGCAAATGGAGGTCATAGAGGTTTGAGGATAAATTACTAGGTGAGGGAGTCAGCAGTGGTGACAAGGATGGCAGTGTAGGAAATGACTGATGGAAAGAACATAGTGTATCCTGAAGAGAATGCTTCAATTGCTGCTCAGTTCCATGTTTTTTACCCTGAACCCTGATCAGACTCATGGACCATCAATCAGATCTCTGCTATTATCACTAATGTGTATCTTTTTATGTTATACAAGTTGTCTAAACGCATTTAAAATTTCAGAAAATGCAGCATTTGGAAAAATATGAAAAAACATATACATTCTCTGCCAAAATATGACAACTGTTAACATTTTTGTCTATTTCCTTCCAGTTTTTTTTCTCCCTATGCCTATGATTTGGGACTTTTAAAAACAGTTGAAATGATAAAATATGCACACATTTAAATCTTGTTTTATGTTACATGATAAGCATTTCCCATTTTATTTCTTTATAAGATTTAAGTCTAAAATCATAGCCAAGTTTTACCCCCTCCAAAAGAACTTGCTTCTTTTTTACTCATTCTCTGTTGTTTCTCCCCTCATCAACCCCACCCCCCAAAGCAGTAGTTACAAGACTGGAAATTACCAAGGAGAAAAGAATTTCCTACATTACAAGGGCCCTGGGAGCTAGGCCATGATCCTACAGGCCTTGACTCTCTTATTTAAGATATCACGTTTGGCTGACCACCTATTTTTCTTTACCTTCTTCTTATAAAGGCTAAAGAAGGGAATGAGCCAAAAGGAAGAACCACATAAATGAAAATTCCTGAGGTCATATCCCTGACATACTGCATTTAGGTCCCTCTAGGGAGGGGGTACATTATCCATTCTAGGAAGACCACAGGGATATCTGGGCCATGGACCCTGGAATGTGAATGGTAGGTCAAAATGTTATAACCCAATTATTATTCAATCTTCAGAATAAGAGAGGATTATAAATCCATTTTTATATTAGTACTACATTGCAAAAGTCACCTCCAATGATCTATTTACCAATTCAATCTGTGCTTCTCATCACAGGTGTATACCGAATAAACAAATATGCACAATATAACAAGGCCTGTGTTTCCTCTGCACAATGAAAAAGGTAATTTCAATGCTGAGAAAGAGGTTAATTTCTTAGGTTAAAACAATAGATTTATCTTAAATTTAGTATAGGTCTTACAACATAAGCTAACATTGTCAACATGTTTTGTTGTCATCGCGTTGTTTGCCTTTAGTTTTATTTTGCTTTTATTTTTTGGTGGCAACAAATAATATCAATTCAAAATAAACATTTAGGTTTCAATCGTGTCTCTTTAGGATATATGGGAAAGATCTTTTACTATTTGAATTAAATAACAAGATGAGAGAAGAAACATTACCAGATTTTTCTACCAATTAAGATTTGAAGGTTCATTCTCATAAACATAAATGTGGAAGAAGAACATATCACTGTAACTAGATGCATTATATAAACATGTAGATTTACAGAATAGATGGTTTAGAAATGCTACTCATTTTGTCAAAATCTGTGTTTTTTAGGAGAGAATATTTCTTTAAATATCATTCTTCCTTCCAAAGTATAAATAGATGGAATGTACAGTATGAATTTCAAGAATATGTCTACAAGAAAAAGCACTATTTACATGTCATCTATGTAACCTGCTATTTAGCCTGGATAGATTCCTGAAATTCTGTCCATATGACCTCAAGACCATACTGTAAACAACCCTCATTTTACCTCTGCATTCAAAAGTATGCCTATAAATTCCATTATAGGACATTAGTGCCCAACATGTGGTCCACAGAAAGCAGCTTTATGCAAGAATCCCAGTATCTCATGGTCACCGGTTCCCAGGTACATACTCAGAGAATATATTTGGAGCACCCTTTATCCCAGAATAGTTGTTTGTCAAAATCTATTGGCAGCATATTTCCATGATCCATTAATATCTACAATAAATCAATAATTTCAGGTCCAACCACCAACACAGTAGATGTCAACTCTTACGTGTTTGAAAGTGGTGGTATGTGATGAAGAGAAAGGAGGGACACATCAGAATCAGTCAAAAGCAATTCAAAAAAATTTTCCAAGCCCTGCTTCCCTGCTTTGATAGGCAGGTAAGGTAAAAGGGGTCATAAATATACATTGCATTTATATTGTTAAAAGCTTCAGAGGCAATTACGATTAATTTCCTACAGAAAATACCACCAGCTTAACCATATAATAAAATATATCTGATTAAGTCTTTAGTATCTGAGTTTAAGATACAACTCTTGTATTACCTACTGAGACTTGCAAGTTGTGAAAGTTTGATCATATATCTTTTTTTTTTCTAAGATCTAATTAGCTTTATTAAGTGGTTCATGAATTGGGCAGCATCCCATCTAGTAAGTAGAGGGGATATCCCCTTGGTCATATATCCTAATTGCTCTAGGTCTTGGTTTCTCATCTGTAAAATAAGGGCTTTTCACTTTCAAGTAAATTCCATGATTAAATATATGTGCATACAGACTGATGCTTAGTACATACTCTGCACACAATGAATATTTTTATTTTTACCAAAATTTTATTATGTACTGAAAAAAAGAAAAGGGCTAAGATTCTTTTGAAATATCTCCCATCTCTCAAATATAAATCTTAGTTCAAATCTTTCTAAGGAGATCAAGACCCAAAATTTTTCCAGCTACACAAATGGGCTTGGATGCCTCACTGGCTCCAAAAATTGAACTTAATCCCTACTTACTCTTAACAAGAGTTGCTCTTCCCATTTCTCGAAGGGTCCCACTTCCTTCTAGTTACTCAAGCCAATAACTTGAGAACCTCTCAAATTTTTCCTTCTCCCTCTCCATATTAAAATATTTAACATGTCATCAATTCTCCCAGTTCTGGATCCTAAATATCTCTTGAATATATGACTCTCACTTTTTATACTATCACAGTGTTAAGCCATCATTTTTCTCACTTGAATTTCAGTCCTGTCCCTTTGACTGAGGTTTTATACAGTGGTAAGATCTCACTGACCAGTAATTTTCAGGGGCCAGTGGAAAGAGTAGGGGGTTGACTACAAGAGGTGGCATGAGGAAATTTGGGGAGCTCCTAGAATTGATCTGTATCTCGATCATGAGTGTAGGTAACATGACTGAAAGTACTTGTCAAACTTTGTAACAAAAAGTGAATTTTAGGGCACCTGGTTGGCTCAGTTGGTTAAGAACCTGCCTTCAGCTTAGGTCATGATCTCAGGGTCCTGGGATGGAGCCTGACATCAGGCTCCACGTGAGAATCTGCTTCTCACTCTCCCTCTGCCCACCCCTACCCCCAAGTACTCTCTCTCAAATAATATTTTTTTCTAAAAAATGAATTTTACGTTGGTAAAGTTTAAAAATCAGAAAAGAACACACATACACACCCCTACAAAATTCTCTTCCCTTCTTTCCCAAAGCTTATATAAGAAACAACATCTGAGTCTAGCCACGAGGGCCCCTCAGCATCAGAGTTCCATCTACTTCTCCAGATTTATCTCACATCTGTCCTCCCACCTCTCTGCACACTAGCTGCACTGGTCTTTGCTCCATCCCCTCAATGTACTACTCTCAGCCTAGAGTCTTCATGCCTGCCAAGAATGCTCTTCTCTGTTTCCTTCAGCCTTTGATTATTCAATTACCACACACCCATTAGATATCAGTTCAAAGATCACTCTCTCAAGGACATCATGCATGGAAATTTCAAGGAACACAAAAAAATCCTTTATACAGAATATGTATCATTATGCAACATGTTAGAACTTTTTTGTACCACTTTCCCATAACTTTTATTAATTCCAGTGGCACTGTATATTAATCTTCATTGCATTCATCACAATGTATAATCACACAGTTGATCTGACTTTTTTCATAGCTGATCTTCATCACTAAATTGCAAGCTTCACAAGGACAGGGACCATGGCTATGTTTCCATCATTATTTTCTTTCAGTTTCTAGCACAGTGATCAACAAAATACATAATGTATAATATTAGGAATGAATGGTGAGTAATATTTCCAAAAAGGAGTGCAGAGCCAGTACTATTCAGTGTTTTCTCTCATTGTCTTTCAGTTCCTCAATTTGAATCCTATGCTTGGTAATTTAAGGCCTCCAAACATCTGTTTGTCTTTTCCTCTATATGGTATTTTCTTTAACCCTTCTTGGGTGAAAAATGACCCTGAAACGGATATCCAAAGGCTAGCCTGATCTCTGGAAGCCACAAATGCCACCTTACATGGGGCGGTGGGGAAATAAAGGTCTTTGCAGATGCAAGTTAAGGATCTTGAGATGAGGAGATTAGTTTGGTTTATGTAGGTAGTCCCTCAGTGCAACTGTTTATACTAGAGATGCAGAAGGAAATTGTACACATACAGTGAAGAGGAAAGTAGAGATTGAAGGGAAGCGGCCGCAAGCCAAGGAATGCCGGAGACAAGAAAAGAGATTCCCCTCTTGACCTCCAGAGGGAGTGCAGACCTGGAGACACCTGATTTCAATCCAATGATACTGATTGCAGACTTCTGGTCTCCAGAGTGTGAAATAATAAGTATAGATTGTTTGAGCCACTCAGTTTGTGGTTAATTTGTTATAACAGCCAAAGGTAACTAATAAACCCATTATTACCCAGCACTCCCTGATTCTGGCTCTTTCAAGATCCAGACTATTACTACCTCCACTAGTGCTGCTCTCCCTTTCTCCTTTTCCCTTTCAAGGCTGCATTTTCTATTTGTTCCCACAGACTGTGCTCAATATAAAAGGAAAGGACATGGTTTCTAAAGTACAGACAGATCTGAGTTTTTATCCTGATTCACTTGGACAATGTATGATATTGGGGAATTAATGAATATTCCTAATTATCAGGCTCCTCAGCTTTAAAATGAGTGCAATAATCCTTATATTGCTCTATTATGACAAGTATTGCTTACAGTATCCTATGAAGAATAATTTTCCAAAATACTTGATGTGTAATAAATGCCCAATAAGTTATATCTTTGCCCTCACTTCCTGTTAGCTGATGAAATTAATCTTACTTAAAAGATTGACTTAGTCTTTACTGAGAAATGGTTTGACAACACTACCTAAATTAGCATCTCCCTGGCTCATCATTCCCCTGGCACCTCTCATCCCTTAGCCCATTGTATTTTCTTTGCTCTCATCTAAACTATATTCTGTGTGTGTTTGTGTGTGTGTGTGTGTGTGTGTGTGTGTGTGTGTGTGTACACATATATGTTTATAGTACACCCCACCCCCAATTAGATTTATGTTTCATGAGGGCAAGGATGTTTTTGCCATTTTTCATTTCTGTATCCTCAGAGAGCCTAGAAGAGTACCAAATACATACAAGTTGATCAATAAATATTTTTGAATGAGTAGATGAATTGTTCTCACCTAGTTCTTCATAGTCCCACGTCACTTTCCTGTGGAGACCCAACTTAATAATTTGGGAGTCTCTAATTGAAAGCTCGCATTGTGCTATTATAGAACTAAGTCCAGCTATGAAAAATGGAAACACAAATTTTATTTTACAAGGTAAATGAAATCAATGGGCATTATACAGGTTAATTAAAAAGTCATGACTATGTCTCTATTATACATAACCATAACTATAGACCTTAAAAATAGTTCAGCATCTATAAGCATATCTATGTACAAATCACATTACAGTAATCTTTAATAAAACCCCAGATGTCAGCTGATATAAGTCACCATTATTTCCAATAGAACGTACCGCTCCATCTTGCCTTTCTAAACAACAGGCTCCATGTACTTGGAAATTCTAGCATTTTGTCCTCTAGGCAGCCAAAAAAATTTTAATACATATTACAGTACTGCTATAAACTTGGATAAAATTTTATTTTACACCTTAATCATTTCAATCCTTTTGGAATCTCCTACAGATCTCCTTAACAACTATTATCGCCTTAACTTGTAAATATGTCACACAGGGCATTTTGCAGGCAGTAGCTGAATCTTTAGGAACCAAGATATTTTAAGTTAATAGAGATATAATTTTCCTTAGCCAAATTCTAGAAATTTAAGTTATAGTACACTTAATTTTTCCAAACAAATTCTGACACCATTTTCTCTTTATTATTGTGATTTGTTCTCGGATGCTTTCTTCTCCTTTATGCATGGAAAATATGCCAGCGAAATATCCTGATTTTGGAAAATAGTTCACCTTATATGCCTTTTACCTTCCTTAAGTCTCCCCTCCAAATAAGAGGAAATAGGAGAAAAATGGCTTGGAATGGTTTTGTTAAACTTTTAAATTGTCTTATGCTCAATGCAAAGGAAGTTAAGAGAAGGAAGAAAATAGGCAGGAATGGAGAAAGTAGCTCTGAGAGGGAAGGAAACAGGATCTTGCAGAGTAAGTATGGACTCTGGAGCCATAGAGAACTGTGTTTCATCCTGTGTGTGCCTCTTATTAGACATGTAACTCCAGGCATTTGGCTCTCTGAAGATGAGATTTCTCACCTGAAAACCTGAATAAAAAGGGCATCAGAAGGAGGCTCTTGGCGATGCTGATTCTACTCTTCCCAGCCCTTTTGCAGAGTCAGGCTCCTACTTCAGCGCTTTTCCTTCTACCCCCACCACAGGAATCCCACCTAATTTTAAAGGTACACGGTAAATTTTCCTCCATGATCTTGGTCTTCCACCTGAACTTCCATGAATTCCTCTGGCAGCCTTTGTGTAGCCATCAAGATTTCCCCCTTGCTCTCCTCAGGGATCTGGTTCACTAGTCCACACCACTTTAATTCTCAATTCTCAAGGTATTTCTGACCTCCAACCTCTTCCACACCATTCCTATCTCTTGCCCTTTTCTCACTGTTTCCTCTAGTTGAAGTTCAACTCCTCTGCTGTCCCACAGAAGGCAGACATCCTAGAACTATTTACCTCTCAAATATTTAGTGGGTCCTACTACCTATCAATCACTGATCCAAGCACATGAACAATAAGGTACATACTGATCAAGACCATACCATCAAGAAACTTTACTTACATTTTAATGGTGAAAGATCAACAAAAATCTAACTATTAATATACTGTTCAGTTGTGATAAAGAAAAGAAGCTGCACAGCAGGATGGTGAATGTGAGGGTGGTAATGGTTTAGATCACTTTGCCTAGGATAGCTTCTCTGGGAGAAGTGGATGAAGGAAAGAAGCCCCATGAAAATGTCTGGAGGAAGAGTATTCCAGGACAGGACAGGCAATAACCACTTCCATCGAGCACACTCTCCGTTCTGGAAGCCATTGCTTTCTCACTCTCCCACATAACTTGTCAATCTTCGGTCAATTCTATAGCTCCCTTTCTCTGTATCTGGGCTTCTGAGTTCTGCTTGAGAAAAATCACAAAGATGAACTGATTGGCCCTACTGAAATTACCAAGGATGTCTGGAAACTCTGACAGAGCCTGGTACAGGGCATGAACTCAATACATTTTTTGTTGAATGAATGAATTTATAGAATCCTATGCCTGAACATACTTTTTTCCAAAACAACTATTATAAATGTTTTCATAAACTCAAACTAACAGCTTTCACCAAGGATTTAGATCTCCAAGATTCTCTCTGAACTCTATTTTTTCTATTATATAAATTACTCATTTTTATATACATTGAAGAAGAAAAAAGAAACTTTAGAGGCAGTTTTCCAAAATCAGAAAGTATTATTAAAAATTATTCAAGTTCAATTTTGAATAAAATCCCCTGAGGTTCCTATAAAATCTCTGCTGAATAAGTTCACAATTCTGAGAGTCCCATTTTTAGTATAATCTTCTCTTGGCTTACTTGGTAATTCAGCACTCTGAAATAGGAGGGTGTGAAGATTAAGAAAAAAAAAAAGTCCTTCATGAGCAAAGTCTCCAACTTTGGATTTTAAAAAGTCTGATAAAACTTGTTCTTTGTTACAAGTTAAGTTTGGGGAAAAGTACTCTTTTTATGGTTATGAAGTCTGGGCCTACTGAACAGTTCAGGATCATCAACTGCCTGCTTGATCCAAAATGCCTCCAAACTGAAGTAGACACTAACAATTCCCTCAGCAAAATGCTTGCTGGGTATTTAGAAAACTGATGGGATAAATATAAACCATAGTCCTACAGAATTTCCTCATGAAGTTCTCAATGGCAAAATGGGATGCTAAGAAAAAGAATTTAAAAGTTCTTTCCTTTCTTCTTCATCAGTTTTACTGAGTCCTGCATGGGAAATTCACATTCATAATGAATCATGGATCAATTTCACATGGCAGAATGAACCCTTCCCCACTGGTAGGATATATGCTTGGAATTGCCTTCCTAGTAACACATTAGAAGGAACCAGAGGCATTCCAGCATGTGGTACTATGCTCATAACTGAAATCAAGACATTGATCCAAATGTTTTAGAAGAAAGCTGAGGAAAGTGGAGAAGATATCCTTGACTTCTCCTTCATCCTCACATCCATCACAGGCATCAAAACATTTCTACCTTAAACCTGGTTAATTATGAATAAAAGCATGCATTTTCAGGATGGTCAATTAGCATTCAGAGATATGTTTGTGGCCCTTAAATAGAGCTTTGTTAGTTCATTCATTTGTTCATTCATTTATTCAATAGTGGTTTTCTCTCTCTCGCTCTCTCTTTTTTTTTCTATTTCCTCTATACCAGATATTGTCCTAAGTACTGCTGATATGGAGCTGGAAACAATTTTATGCCTACACTTACGGATCTCGTGATCTGAAGGGAAAAAAAGACTTATGAAAAATGAAAATACTATGATGTTAAATTCCATTTTAGGTATTTTTACATGGTGTTGAGAGAGCACAGAGGAGAAACTAACTTACCTAGATGCCACATAATAGTTTCGCTGGGAATTAATATTTGATTCAGACCTAGAAGCTCTGGCTGATATATGCAGATGAAGCAGTGAGCTTATTTGGGCATAATATTAAATCATGCCTCTCCTATTGGTCTAATCCATACAACCTGGACTACTGCTTTGGCATTCTATGAAACTTAAGATATGGCTGGAGCTCAGCTGACCTATAAGACTCTCTCTCACATTTAGACATGCCCTACTCTCCCATCAATTCAGTAACTAGGCTCCTCCTTAGACATAATTGGTCCCCTTGAAAGCAACCACACTGTCAAGCTGTCACCATTGTGACTCCAAGTGTTACTACTGTGTTTGCAATGTTGTTTTCATACCCCACGAACCAGATTGGCCTTCCCTAGACATACAAATTGATGCTAACTCAAAGGTATATACGCTGGCTGAAACCTGGCTTGAGTTCATTATCCCTTTTTTGTATTCTTGACATACTACACTGAATTTTCACCCCACCCCTCACCTTAGGAAACATTCCTTTATTTCATACAGGCTTCTCTTCTGCCCCACATGATCTCAGATCCTTCATTCACTTATACCAGCTGCACTTGTGAGATCCAGCATCTCTGGTACTATGTGTAAAATACAATGTCATGCAAACATATCAACCTTATTATGTTAAACAAACTGTATTTATAATGGGACTCCTTGTGTAGGACATTGAGGTGGGTGACAGGCTTGAAAACAACAAAGGCTCAAGGTAGATTATGTCCTAAGATATATGTCCTATGTCTTATGTCCTATGTCCTACATAGTAGGAACAAAAAACTAATCCTCAAGCCCTTATCTTCTAAGTCCAAATTCAGCTGTCTTGCCCTACTACATGATACAGGCCAGGAGAGGTCTGGCTCATCTCTCCCAGGAAGTGTAGTGGAATTCATCTAGCTGAGATTATAACCCTAAATTCAAAAAAATAAAATCTTAACAATAGGAAAGCAACATAATAACCAAGGTCTAAATTAAAAGCAAAGGTAAAAAGCAGAGGCCAGATGATTAGGATAAGCAAGACTAAGACTTAGACATCAAGAACCCAGCAATTCAAAAGGAGTATAGCATCAAGGAATGTCTTAAGTACCCTGGAAGATCACCTAACAATCCCACCTTAGGGTCCCAAATACTAAGCCAGGCTAGCCATCCACCCAAAAGCATCTGTTTTAAAATCAAATATGGCTGGGATGAAACAAATAGATACTTTACATACAAGTCTTGACTAAAGATGGCCAAGAAGTCAAGATATATATTTATTAAAATTTTTAGACAAACCATGAAGGCATAGAAATTACAATCATTCTGAATTTTTATTTCAAATTGAGTAAGCAGAGAGAATAGTATATCCTATTTAGGAAACACCATGGACAAAGATACTTTGTTTTGGAATGGTTAAATAATATGGAGTATAAAGTATCTTTACAGGTGCCTATTCCAATTTGGGCTAAAATCTCCTACCTCAGAAATAATTATTAGCATATTTGTGAATTATGCCTCCTGTCAACTAAAAATATCTGTTTATTTAAAATGAGGTGCTTTTAGTTTATTAGAGTCATTACTGGATATCAAAAAGGAGATAATGCACTTGAGTATTCTGAAGTATATAAATTGTACATTTATTACCTAGCAGGGGTCCACCCTCAATCAATATTTTCTCAGAATGACATTTCTCAGGAAGGAAGAAGATCTTAGTTAAGCTAACAAATTATTATCCTTCACAGGAGAACTTCAGACAGGACCCTAATTAATGAATTGGCTAATAGCAGTTCCTTGTTTACAAGTCAGAGCATATACACACTCACAAACAGTGGGAAGCAGGCATGCAAGGAGCAGCCTGAGAAAGTGGGTGTGAAGAAAAAAGAGTGCAGTGTAAAAAATGAAACTAGACACAGGACAACAGTTATATCAAAGTTATGGCAAGAAAACAACCTAAGAGGCTCTATGTCATGCGATTGGACTCTGCCTGCACTGCATAAAGAGAGAGAGACTCAAAGACAAGAAAATCTTTTTCTTGTAATCACAAATGCCATTTATGGCTGCTTTGATTCATTTCATGGTCTTAAGGACAATTATTCGGCTTTCATTGCTAAAGGTTCTCCTTAAAACAAAAGACTTTAAGAGTAAAGAATTCATTTATTTCCTAGTAGCACTATACATTAATTTGGAGTGTGCTTTGTTCTATTAGGTGTAATTTCAAATTACTTCCAATCCACTGTAATGCCATTTTTGCAATTGATAATGTTAGTTTCAATTCATTTTTCACTGCTTTGCCAAATAAATACAGAAAAGTTATTTCTTGGTCATATACAACAATGGTGCCATTTGGGAAAAGTAATTAAATGATATCATAGTTGTTATTTAATTATACTGGCTCTGCTGGGTTTATTAAGTTACCATTCTTCTTCACAATTTATTTTGTATTTCTGTCATTAATTCTATCATTTATTTTAGCTTCTTTCATAGATATTTCTCAATGTTTTGTCCTTTCCTTTTTTCCATACTCCATAAAGAAAGCATGTGTTCACAACAGCAACCCAGTTTTCAAGGTCTATGGGATGAAAAAAAGAGATGTATATGATCTGACTCAGACATTTTCATTTAACATCTGATACTAATATTGATAATGGTAAATCCTAGAATGGCACCAATTGTTTACCAAATTCAGAAAGAGCAAAAATAGCCTCTGTGTTGATTTGGCCAGTTCTCTCAGGTACAACCATTCTCTTGCCAGCATTAAATTACAAGATACACACTGAACTGGACAGGACGGTCCTCTCCACACCTTACAAAGGCCATGTTGCAGAACCCACAGTCTCAAACATTAATGTCAAATCTCACTCTCCATCCAGCCCTACTCAAGTATATTCCTAAGGGAATTTAGAGTTTTCTCATGAAGATTGGAAATTAAAAGAGGTCTATATATTTCTCCAAGTCTCTGAGAAATTATATTATGCAACATTAGGCAATTACATGTATTTATCATGTGTGGCTTGTAACCATCTAATTAATTCCAATCATCCATAACTACTTCGGGCATATACTTTTTATTCTGTAGTCTCTATAATTCACATTTACCAAGAATGGCTCAACACTGTTCAGTTGGGGTCGGGTCACCTTAGCCACCAATTCCAGTTGACAATGAAAAGTAGACATTAATTGAAGGGTGCCTGGGTGGTGCAGTGGGTTAAGCATCCAACTCTTAGTTTTGGCTCAGGTCGTGATGTCAAGGTCTTGAGACCAAGACCTGCAAAAAGCTCTGTGCTCAGTTGGCTTGAGACTCTCTCTCCTTCTCTCTCTGGCCCTTCCACTTGTGCATGCATGCTCTCTTTCAAAAGAAATTATTTGAAAGAAAAGTACATTAATTGAATGCCTTGTGTACACTTAGCACTAAGTACTTTGAAAGCATATATTACTAAATACACATAGTAATAATATAATCAAATCACTAAAAACATGACTTATCAGATGACTTTATAGAACCAATTTTTATCCCACTGGCCCTACAGAAAATATTGTTTCAAGATGATCTTACACAAGGAACAAAATTGTCGTAGGTAAAATCCTTATAAGAAATTCTGAGAAGTTAACGCGTGTGTGCACGCATGTGTTGAGGGTGAGGAGAAAGAAGAAAGAAGTAGTTATCTTTTGCCTCATCATACTTATAAAACAATTTGTGTCCCTTTCTGGCACCAACATCACAAGAAAGCCCTATGATAGGAATACTGGTGATGGGCGATGTTGATATGTAACAATTGTTTGGCTGAAATAGTTACTGCATGTTTTCTGGTGCTTCTATGAGACCAGCCAAAAAAGTATAGTGCTCTGAAATACACGGAAGGTTGCCTGGAAATGATTCATCTTCTTCATTTCTGCTTAAATGAAATTCATTATCAAATTTTGTAAATGATTCTAATGTAAGACTATTAGTTTCAACTAGGCTGCTTCAATCCTATTTCAAGCTTCTATGGACCTAAACTATAAGAGATCTGTTATCACAGTTCTTTCTAATTCAGATGAGCTCTCCAACAGGTTATTGCCAAATATTACTCCAGTTCACTCAATGGCTCTTCTTTTATCTTTTTAGAACTTTGAAGTTCTTTTTTGGAAATAAAAGTTTATCTTCCCATGAAATTCAGAAAGATTTTTATAGATGTGAAACAAAGAGCTTGAGATTGTAGCCATTCATTTTAGAGTATCTAAACTTTCTATTTATAAAGCTCACCTTGACTTTTTTTTTTTTTTTTTTTTAAAGATTTTATTTATTTGACAGAGAAACGCAGCGAGAGAGGGAACACAAGCAGAGGGAATGGTAGCGGGAGAAGCAGGCTTCCCGCAGAGCAGAGAGCCCGATGCGGGGCTCGATCCCAGGACTCTGGGATCATGACCTGAGCCCAAGGCAGACGCTCAACGTCTGAGCCACCCAGGCGCCCCTCACCTTGACTTTTGAGTAGGTATAGGATTATGGTTCTACCTTGAACAGAATAAACACTGAATGACGACTGAAGAAATAATGGAATGAAAAAAATGAAGGAATTTTAATAGTTAACGTTAGCATTTTGCCCCATTGGTTTGCTCAGTTCCCTGTGTGAGCAGTCCACTCACACCATTTATTTCAAATGTATGAAGACTTGATTTATGTTACAGAGTAGTATTTCCCAAATAGTATTCTCCAAAGACTATATACTGGAAAATGGTAATAGGTATGTGAAAAAAATTAAATATCTGGGAAACTGTGCCGAATGTATTCTTCCACCCTCTTTAACATCAAAGCCTCTGAGAATTTCTATAATAAAGAAATCTGTTTAATTTTGTTTAACACAGCACTTCTCAAAAATATCTTACTGTAGAAACCTATTAATATTTCCTAGTACACAGTTATCCATGGAACACTGTTCAGGAAAGAATGCTATAGGGGATTTCCTCCAATATTAAGCACCAAGCTTTCCAAACATCTTATCTTCAGCCAATTGTTTTAAAAATGTTCTAAGAAAATCATTTTAAGAAAAATTTTGACTGCAGTACTGTTACTTTCTTATATCTGGGACCTCAGTAGAAGCTGTCAAATGATCTCACAGAAAGAGCAAAAAATGACATGTGAAGTAGTAAAATATTAAGTGGTGAATAGTGGGGATAGTAACGATGCTCACCAGGCTATATTTATTCCTTGATTTGTTGATTGACCCAATGCACTGATTCAAGATTTTCTATGTGGCAGGAAGTGTGCTGGGAGATTATTTTATATTAAGTTTATGTATGACCATTGCCAACAAAATAGCCATTGCCTGAGATCATGGCTTGCCTAACTATGGCCCACAGTACAAACCTGGATGATCTGATTTTGTATTTAAGGTTTTATTGAAACACAGGAAGAGCATTTCGTTTACCTATTACCTAGGACTGCTTCTGCACTCCAATGGCAGAGATGGGCAGATGCAACAGTCTCTCTGGTCTACAAAGCCTAAAATATTTCTATCTGGCCCTTTACAGAAAACGTTTACTCCTGTCCTAGATTATCTTCATGTTATGTCATATAATACAACAAACTTTTGAAGACTGCATCACTCTCCTTATTTTATAAATTGGGAAGTTACATTTCAGAATAACATGGTTCGTTTGCCTTGTGTTATTCAGGTAATAAGTAGTGTATCTGGAATTCAAATCCAGTTGGTTGACAATGAATTACACGAGTTTTTTATTCTGTATACCAGGTATCCAAATGGTACTAAGCACATTTATTTCTTTGGAGAGTTCTCTGTCCAAATAAGCAAAGTAAATTCTATATTAAAAATCACTTGGGCTTCTATCATCATGGATCTTAGCACATTTAAAACAATACATTCATATTCACTTTATCTGCTGAAGGTAGTGGACTAGATAAATAGCATCCCTGTTTCATTCCTAACAGCTCTCCCTCCCTGGGCTCTTCCTCATGCCATTCACATTTTGAGAACATTGTTCTGTTACACAAAGACAAAACATTTCTATTTTTGACATATGGCTCAATTTTTCATACTTGCTAAAGATCTGAAAAACTGTTTCCCTTTGATGGCTCTCAATTTAACTTGGCTTTTGATTTATTTATTTGATTAAATATCTTGATCTTTAGAGTATTGTTTTTGTTGATTCATCTAAAAAGGGATATTTCACTATTTCATCTTTATAGATTTGGTTCATTTTCATTTAGTTTTGTTTCTATTTTTTCAGAATTGAAGGTAGAAAAACAAGTCTTTGTTTTGAAACACTGGGTATATGTTTTGGTCTCTGGAGAACATAAAAGATTTAGCCAATTCTAGAATGAAAGAAAGATGAGAGTCAGTACCAAGAGGTTCAGAGAAACTTCCCAATTCCAATCAATTCACTTTAACAAGAACCTATTGAACATCTAAGTGCTTTGGAGCTATATATGGAACACAAGGCAGTATATGCCCAAAGGAGCCAACACTTTCCTATGGGGGAGACTTGCAATGCCCTGGGGAACTAAACAAAGTCAGTGAAAGCGACTTCTGCATAAACACTATGGAGAATCAGTGGACTATAAACCTATTTATTTTAAATCCTATTTCAGATGATCTTTCACTTAAATGTGATAGTAATAGCAAATATAAATTAGTGCAAAAATCTGCCACCACACTAGTGCCAAGCATCAAGGTGTCTGACTCTGATTTCAACACAACCTGATGTCCTATCCACTAGGATTAAGAGTCTTCATTCAGTCCTTTTATTTTTTTAAATTTTTATTTAAATTTCAATTAGCTAACATATTATTAACTGTAACATTAGTTTCAGGTGTACGATACAGTTCCATGCAACACCTGATACTCATGACAAGTGCACTCTTTAAGCACTACCCCCCCACCTCCCCTTTGGCAACTATCAGTATGTTCTCTATAGTTAAGAGTCTGTTACCTAGTTTGTCTTTCTAATTTTTCCTTTTGTTCATTTGTTTTGTCTTATTTAGAAAAATGTCTATTCATGTCTTCTGCCCATTTAATTGATTTTTCATTTTTTGGGTGTTGAATTTTTTAAGTTCTTATATATCTTGGAAACTAACACTTTATCAGATATGTCATTTGCAAATATCCTCCTCCATTACTCAGGTTGCCTTTTAGTTTTGTTATTTTCCTCACTGTCCAGAAGCTTTTTATTTTGATGAAGTACCAATAGTTTATTTTTGCTTTTGTTTCCCTAGCCTCAGGAGACCATCTACAATGAAGTCGCTACAGCTGATATCAAAGAGGTTACTACCTATGTTTTCCTCTAGGATTTTGATGCTTTCCTATCTCAAATTTAGGCCTTTAATCCACTTTGAATTTATTTTTGTGTATGATGTAAGAAAATGGTCCAGTTTCACTTTTTTACATGTTGCTGTGCAGTTTTCCCAACACCATTTGTTGAACAGATACTCTTTCCTATTGGATATTCTTTCTTGCTTCATTGAAGATTAATTAACCATACAGTTGTGTGCCCATTTCTGAGTTTTCTACTTTGTTCTATTGATCAATGTGTCTATTTTTGTGCCAATGTCATACTGTCTTGATCACAACAGCCCTGTAACATAACTTGAAGTCTAGAATTGTGATGCCTCCAGCTTTGCTTTGCTTTTTCAAGGATGCTTTGGCTATTCAGTCTTTTGTGGTCCCATAAAAATTTTAGGATTGTTTGTTCTAGATCTGTGAAAAATGCTGATGGTATTTTGATAGGGATTGTATTAAATGTGTAGATTGCTTTGGGTGGTATAGACATTTCGTTTTTCTAATCCATGAGCATTGAATGTTTTTCTATTTCTTTGTGTCATCTTTAATTTCTTTCATCAGTGTTTTGTAGTTTGCAGAGTAGAGGTCTTTGATCTCTTTGGTTAGGTTTATTCCTAGGTATCTTAATGTTTTCAGTGCAATTTTAAATGGAATTGATCGCTTAATTTCTCTTTCTGCTTCATTATTGGTGTATGGAGATGCAACTGATTTCTGTACATTGATTTTGTATCCTATGACTTTACTGAATTTATCTATCAGTTCTAGCAGTTTTTTGGCAGAGTCTTTCAGGTTTTCTATATAGAGGATTATGTCATCTGCAAATAGTGAAAGTCTGACTTCTTCTTTGCCCACTCGGTTGCTTTTTCTTTGTGTATGATTGCTATGGCTAGGACTTCTAGTACTATGTTAACTAGTAGTGATGAGTGTAGACATCTCCATCTTAGTCCTGACTATAGAGGAAAAGCTTCAGTTTTTCCCCATTGAGGATGATATAAGCTGTGACTTCGTCATATATGGCCTTTATTGTGTTGAGGTGTGTTCCCTCTAAACCTACTTTGTCGAGGGTTTTTATCATGAATGATGTTGTACTTTGTCAAATGCTTTTTCTGCATCTATTGAAAGAATTATATGGCTCTTATTCTTTCTTTTATTAATATGTTGTATAATGTTGTTTGATTTGTGAATACTGAACCACACTTACAAGTCAGGAATAAATCCTACTTGATCATGGTAATGATTCTTTTAATGTATGTTTGGATTCTGTTTGTTAGTATTTTATTGAGAATTTTTCCATCCATGTTCATCAGGGATATTGGCCTGTAGTTCTCTTTTTTAGTCGATCTTTATCTGGTTTTGGTATCAGGATAATGCTGGCCTCATAAAATGATTTTGAAAGTTTTCCATCACTTTCTATTTTTTAGAATAGTTTCAGAAGAACAGGTATAATGCTTCTATAAATGTTTGGTGGAAAATAAATTTAAAAAGTTAAAAAAAAAATATTTCATAGAGTTTGCCTGTGATGCCATATGGCCCTGAACTTCTGTTTCGGAAGTTTTTTTATTATTGATTCAATTTCTTTGCTAGTTATCAGTTCAAGTTATCTATTTCTTCCTCTTTCAACTCTGGTTATTTACAAATGACCAAAAAGTCATTTTGAGGAAGGTTTTGAGGAATTTGTCCATTTCTTCCAGGATGTTCAACTTGTTGGCATACAGTTTTTCATAGTATCCTCATAACTGTGTTTTTCTGGTGTTAGTTGTTATTTCTCCTTGCTCATTTGTGATTTTATTTACTTAGGTCTTTCCACATTTTTTTTTTCTTTTTTTGGTTAAGTCTGGCTAGGGATTTACCAATTTTTTAAATATTTTCAAAGAATCAGCTCTTGATGTGTTTTACTGTTTTTGTTTTGTTTTAGTTTCTATATCATTTATCTCTGCTCTTATTATTATTATTTGTTTCCTTCTGCTGGCTTTAGGCTTCATTTGTTGCTCTTTTTCTAGCTCTTTTAGGTGTAAAGTAAGATTGTGTCTTTCTTGCTTCTTGAGGTAGGCCTGCATTGCTGTATACTTCCCTCTTAGGGCTGCTTTTGATGTCTCCCAAAGGTTTTGGATCATTGTATTTTCATTTGTTTCCATGTTTTTTATTTCTTCTTTGATTTCCTGGTTGACCCATTTATTCTCTAGCCCCCATGTATTTGTAGTCTTTCCACATTTTTCTTATGGTTGACACCTAGTTTCATAGCATTGTGTTCAGAAAAGATGTATCACATGATCTCAATCTTTTTGTATTTGTTGAGGCATTTGTGACCTATTATGTAACTTATTCTAGAAAAAGTTCTGTGTGCACTTGAAAAGCATGTATATTTCGCTGTTTTAGGATGGGTTGTTCTGAATATATCTGCTAAGTTCATCCCATTCAGTGTGTCATTCAAAGCCAATGTTTCCTTGTTTATTTTGTTTATATGATCTGCCCATTGATATAAATAGGGAGTTAAAGTCCCCTATTATTATTGTGTTATTATCAATTAGTTCCTTTATGTTATTAACTGTTTCATGTATAAGAGTGCTCACATGTTGGGTGCATAAATATTTACAACAACAAAGTACACACAGCACACACTGGAGACACTCCTTAAAGCTCCAGGCCCTGGGCACTACGTGATCTGTTCTTCATAAGGCCATAACTTTTAGGAGAAGGAGACGTAAGTGGCTCTTCTCACACACAGAGGAAGGCAGAGACTTAGACAAAATGCTAAGACAAAGGAATTAATCTCAAATGAAAAAAAGATAATGCTACAGCCAGAGATCTAAGTGAAACAGATATACGTAACATGCCTGACTGAGAATTTAAGGCAACCATCATAAGGATACTCACTGGGCTTGAGAAAAGAAGTTATCAGTAAGACCCTTACCACAGAGATAAGTGTTAAAAATGAATCGCCCAGAGCTGAAGAAGAAAACAAAAAAGATTGGAAACAGGTTTGATGCAATGAGCAGCAGAAAGGAAGAAGCAGAGGAATGAATTAGAGACCTAGAAGACAAAATAATGGAAAATAATGAAGCTAAACAAAAGAAAGAAAGAATTATTTAGAATTATTCATAGCAAGTATGAATTTATTATTCTATCTACAGGAGAATAGACTTGAGGAACTAAGTGACTCCATCAAATGTAATAACAGTCATTTATTAATAGGAATTAATTTAATTAAATTAAAATAATTTAATTAAAATAATTAACAGGAGTCCCAGAAGAAGGAGACAAAAGTGGGCAGAAAATTTATTTCAAGAAATAATAGCAGAAAACTTCCCTAATCTGGGGATGAAAACAGATATCCAGATCTTGGTGGCACAGAGGACTCTCATCAAAATCAACATAAGCAGGCTAATAGCAATAGCAAGTTTGCAAAATATAGTGATAAAGAAAAAATCATGAAGTAGCAAGACAAAAGGAGTCCTTAACTTATAAGGGAAAACCCATGAGGTTAAGTGAAGATTTCTCAACAGAAACTTGGTAAACCAGAAGACAGTGGCATCATATTTTTACAGTGCTGAATGGGAAAAGTCTGCAGCCAAGAATACTCTATCCAGCAAGCTTATCATTCAGAATAGGAGACATAAAGAGTTTCCCAGATAAAAACTAAAGGAGTTCATGACCATTAACCCAGCCCTATTAAAAATATTAAAGGGGACTCTTTGAGTGCAAAAACCATGAGTTACAAAAGAAAGTATCAGAGAAAAGCTCCAGAAACAACAATAAAACAAAACAGTATTACTCTGAATGTAAATGGACTAAGCGTTCCAATGAAAAGACACAGGGTGTCAGAATGGATAAAAAACAAGACCTACCCATGTACTGCCTAAAAGAGACTAATTTTATATCTAAAGACACCTGCAGGCTGAAAGTGAGAGGGCAAAGGGACACCAAGATAACTCAGTTGGTTAACTATCTGCCTTTGGTTTAGAGTCCTGGGATTGAGTTTCACATCAGGCTCTGTGCTCAGTGTGGAGTCTGCTGGAGATTATCCACCTCTGCTCCTCCTCTGTTCTCTCTCTCTTTCAAATAAATAAAATCTTGAAAGAAAGAAAGAAAGAAAGAAAAGAAAGAAAGAAAGAAAGAAAGAAAGAAAGAAAGAAAGAAAGAAAGAAAGAAAGAAAGAAAGAAAGAAAGAAAAAGGAAAAGAAAGAAGGAAGGAAGGAAGGAAAGAGAAAGAAGAAAAGAAAGTAAGCAGATGGGAAAATATTTATCATATAAATGGATGTCAAAATCAAGCTGAAATAGGAATATTTTATAAGACAAACTAGACATTAAAACAAAGACTGTAAAAGAGACAAAGAAGGACATTATATATATGTCCCCATATAAAGGGGACAATCCATATATCCCCCATATATATATACATATATGGGGACATATATATATGTCCCCATATAAAGGGGACAATCCAACAAGAAGGTATATCATTCATTCCTTTTAAATCAATATTTATTCAACCAGCCATTCTATGGCTTCTTATTCACTGTTATTCATATTCTTATGAATAACAGGCATACTCACAAGCATTCTTTATGAGTGTAGAATAATATGGAGAAACAGAAAATATAGAATTTTATACCTGGAAGAAACCCTCAATATCAACCATTCACTCATTCAACACATCTGCAATGGCTGCTATGTGTTAGGCAATGCACTTGATTCCATGGAACACATATATAAGATTATTTGTTTCTCTGTTCTTGAGGAATTTACTGCCTAGTAATAAAGAGAAGAGTATTACAAAAAAAGATAAATAAAAACATAAATAAAAAAAAGAAAATTTCAACAGCTAAGCCTTAATAGTTACTTTGGGGAAGAGAACTATTTTTCAAAATGTGCCTTGAAAGGCCACTTTGTATAGAGGATAGAGGATAAGTCTCAAATCATAGGCACCTTAAAAGCCCTCATAATGACGTTAAACAGTAAACTGCCTTTGAAAAGTAAAATAAAGAAAGCAAGGGGCTTCTTCAGAAGGCAGTAGAATGGCACTTGCTAAATTGTGGAGGAAGAGGTGGATTAGAGGGATTAGTTGAGAACCTTTAGTTGTAGGAGAGCCAATAGAATATTTAGGCATAGGAGTATCTAACATGCAATCTTAAATTGAGACTGTGTGTTGGGGAAATCAGAATGCCCCTTGTGACCTACCACATGTTCAGTGGGTTGTTGTTATTATCTATCAGTTCATTTTTATTTTGATGGATTAACTGATTGATCTTGTGGAAAATGAGAAGGGTCCAAGTTTCATAATTGATCACATGTTGTTTAGAAAAGACAGCCTTGAGGATTTCAGAGGCAGAAGTGATCAAGAAATGTAAGCTACCTAGACATTCATAGATATATTGGGACATGAGGAAGAGCTTCAGTTTCCTACCAAGCTACAGAACAAAGTTTTCAAGCCAGGATACCTTATCTGTTTGCTGGATAATATAAAAACTACAATTCAACTTAGAAAGCAAGGCCTCTGCCCTCCCCATAAATGTATACACCTCATTTGAAAATTTCTATTAACAATCTACATACATTATGAAAAATGATGTATTATTCCACTTGGAGAATTATGGAAGTCTAAACAGAATAGTAGATAGGAATATGGAGATTATCTCAAGTAGGACAATGGATAGCATTATGCAAATCAAAAGTGTACATTAAAAAGCAATTCAGTCTTGTCAGATCAGGAAGTGCTCAAAAAGATGTTGGAAAAAAGGACTAGCAAGAAATAATTATGACTTAATCATGAAGTTTCTCAGATTCTAGACTATGGAGTTTGAACTTTATTCTATTGACAAAAGGAGAATGTATCACCACCTGTTGGAAAATATGCACTATCAGAGATGTAGATAAAAATTCATTTAACAGGGGTGCCCAGGTGGCTCAAGTCATGATCCCAGAGTTCGGGATTGAGACCCACGTCAGGGCTCCCTGCTCAGTGGGGAGCCTGCTTCTCACTCTGCCCCTCACCCAGCTCATGCTTGCTCCTTGCTCTCACTCTCTCTCCTTCTCTTTTAAACAAATAAAATCTTTTTAAAAAATCATATAATAGTTGCGATACATAACAGACATTGGCTAGATGAGGGGGAAAAAAATACATGAGATAAAATGGTCAGAATGATGTTAGTTGTATCTGAAATGGGAGATCATACTGGATATAAGAGATATAATAGAACAGTAGACATCTGTTAATGTTTCGAGATACACATCTGAATAACCTGTTTTAATGTGGAGCATCCCCCTTATGTGCCTATAATTAGGAATTAGGAATCTACCTCCCATTTTAGAAATTTAGCTTTCCTGTCCTTCAGTCAGAGCAAGGACATGTGACTTGGTTCAATTCATATATTGTTTTCTCTAAGATAGGAAATTTTGACCTTATAATACAATGACAAAAGGATAAAAGAGATCTGAGCTGGTGGCAACAGCATCTAGCACCAGTGGTTTAACAATAATTCCTAAAAGGGTCATGTACCCTTTGTGTCTCCCACCTTCTCATTTTGGATTCTCCTCAATTCCCTTCAAATAGGTTCTTGTCATTATCACTTGACTGGGAGAACTTATCAAGCACTCCAGAGGGCTACACCTTGTCAATGACAATAAAAGACTGAAAGATCAGCATTTGATAAGGCTGGCCACTCCCCAGTTATCCAATCACTTCCTTCCTAATTTTCCATGATTCCTCCAATGCCATGAGAGTCTCATTATCTCATTTATTTATTTAATCTCATTTATTTCAATGGTTCTTCTTATAATACAGCTCTCTAAATATAAGAATATTTCAGGATTAAGTCCTCAGGCCTCTTCTCAATTTCAGCTCACAGCTTAGATGACCTCATTCACTTTATGGCTTTAAATACCACACAATATATTTCTAAAGCTCAAAATTCTATTTTTGGTCCTTTCCTTTCCCCTGAAACCAGGTATTTCTATGTGATTACTTAATTATCTCAAATTCAGAATATCCAAACTAGAATTATTAATTTTCATTCTCCCTGTCTGGTGACCAACTACCACCCCAGATTGAGTGTCTATGCAGTCATAGCTGCATAGCTATGACTATGGAGCTATGAAGCTCCATAGCTTCAATGGAAGCTCCAGGAAAGCAGAGTCCTTCTTAGACTTGTTTACTACTGTTACCTAATGCCTAGAATATGGACTAGCACAGAGAAGATACAAAATAAATATTTGATAAATAAATGATTTATTTGAAGATATAGCAAAGGCAGTTAGGAATCACCCTTCATTTCATTGAAGATATTGAGGCCAACTTAAATGAAGTGAATTTACCAAGATCATGGCTCCATCATGGCAGCAGACTTGGCCTACCCACTCTAAGAACATATCCAACAGTTTCAGTTGCTATCATTGCCCCTTATCCCCATACTTCAAACATCTCAAAAGTTCCTTGAGATTCAATGGTCTAATCTATTCTCACAATAACTATCCAATTCCTCACCTGTTTCTGAGTTTGGTCAACATTCAGGAGAGGAACACAGTTGAGATTTTAGGAAAACAAAAGGCTTTCCAAATGTACTAAACAACTATGGTGTTTTCCTGACCAGGACCTGAAATCTCCTTTTCTCAAGGATATGTCTTGATGCACACCTTTTTGTCAAGACAGGACTCTTCCTCATGCTACAAAACCTAAGAAGGTTGAAGTACACCCTCTTTTATCTTCTGGCAGCCAGGTCACTCCACTAACCAGAGGCCCTTTTCTTGGACTTTGAATCTAAAGGTAGCAGCACAAAGACACAGGACTCTTGGAAAACAAGAACTCACAGGGGAAGATGTGCGTGCTTTCTAATGATGAGTTATCAGTGGCAGCATTCTAGGCAGACTTCTTGTGGCATGACAGCTGGGCCTGCTACTGCAGCCCCCCTCCATTCCTAGCTGGGACTGGGTATCTGCTGATTCTGCTTCAATTAGCCAAAGGTGGGTTTTCCATTTGTTTGCAACCTAAAGCACTCAATGTTTCATCGATGACCTCCAAACCATTCTTCAGTGTCATCCACTGACTCACCAGCACTGATGCCCTCTCTACACCTGAACCTATCTTATCTATGTTACCCCAGAACCAGTTTGATGATTAGTGTCCTAATCCAATATTTAGATTCAAACTGAAAAGACTAACAACTTGAAAAGTAACTCTTCTATCGATCTCATCTTGTTTCCCCATTAAAACTACAAAGTAGGGGCACCTGGGTAGCTCAGTCGTTAAGTGTCCGCCTTCGGCTCAGGTCATGATGCCAGAGTCCCAGGATCAAGCCCTGCATCTGGCTCCCTGCTCAGCAGGAAGCCTGCTTCTCCTTCTCCCACTCCCCTGGCTTGTGTTCCTGCTGTCTCTCTCTATATATATCTGTCAAATAAATAAATAAAATCTTAAAAAAAAAAAACCTGCAAGGTAATTATCAAGGTAAATAGAAGTTGATATTTTACATACCACTTGGAAAAATAGTTATTTTAGGAGTATAGAAACCTTTACCACCAGCCTTTTTCCAAAACCATCCTTTGCCCTTTTGTTTTATTTTTTGTTTTTGTTTTTTGGGTTTTTGTTTTGTTTTTGGCGAAAACTCATTTATGAATTAAAACTCAGCTTGTTTAAAACTTTTCCGAGCACCTCTCCTACCTATAACCTAACACCAACAGTTAAAGAAGAAGCTGCTATCCCTCACCACCTCCCTGGTCAATCTTCTCTCCCACAGGAAGAGAGGAGAAATGATTAATTTTGTTTATGTTTTTCTGAGGGTGGATAATTTGATCTAAAAGATTTAGGCGTTGTTTAGCCAACTTTATTCATAGGATGGCTACTGGTATGATTAGGCCTTAACAGTCCTGGCCTGGATTTGGTCCCAAGTCAAGAGTCTAGGAAGCTTTAACAGAAAGCCCTGCGTTACATGTTAGAGGTCCTAGTTTAATCTTGCCCTTTTATAAGTAGAGCTCTCATAGCCATTTCACATGAGAGGAATAATCAGGACAAGGCAATGTTTATAAACTTTTGGGCCTTTGCCTATCAGGTCTTCTTATCTCACCTTGATTCTCCATTTCTTATACTGACAATTCTTAACAAAATAGTCTTAAATGTTTTAAAATTTTAAATTAAAAATTCCTTTGGAATACAGTTTAAATAAAAAATTTTACAAAAGGGCACCTGGGTGGCTCAGTGTTTAAGTGGCTGCCTTTGGCTCAGGTCATAATCCCAGGGTCCTGGGATCGAGCCTGAATCAGGCTCCCTACTTGGTGGGAAGCCTGCTTCTCCCTCTCCCACTCACCCTGCTTGTGTTCCCTCTCTCGCTGTCTCTCTGTCAAATAAATAAATAAAATCTTAAAAAAAATTTTTTTTGCAAAGAATGTTATGGAGTTCACAGATTAACCCCGAAGCACATTCATTACAAGGAGTCACACCAGGCTTATACACTTACTACCATATGTGGAGCACTGCACTGTTCTTAATTGTTTATATTATTCTTGCTATTAATTTTTGAGGTCCCTGAGGGTAGGGTATCTTACTTTTTATCCATAACACTCGAACACTGCCATATCTCAGACATTCAATAAATTCATGTTCAAGGGAAAAGTAACTCAATCCTTTAAATTGCTTTACGTAGATATTAGACAGGTGCCTCCTTATCCCACCGATGCATATTTAATCAACCAGTACTTCAAAGATCTCACCTGTGATGAGGGTGTACAAATCTCTTATTTACTAGGGAGTTATAAGCATTGCATCTAATAACAACTACTAAAAGGCACTCTACAAATGTCAAGGGGAACAACTGTGTTGATGAAATAATAACAATTTATACAATTTAGGTAAATACACATTTACTTGTCTCCCTGGGTATTCCACAGAAAGGAAAAATAGATAAGGAGACATTCCAGAATAATCCCATTCCCCCAACAAAGCAAAAACATCATTGTCAGTGAAGATGAGCACTATACCCAATCTCTTTTTTAATAGTATTCCCTTCCACTTGTTCTCCAGATCTTGAGAAATGCACTTAATCCCCTATGTAAAGGCTGATACAAATGAGGTGAACAAGAATAATGCCTTCACTTCACTGGGACAAGAAGGTTAACTCTAAACCAAAGAAAGGCCTGCTACCCCATAACTCCTATTACTGAGCTTATGAAGATGATATACTGTATAAAACTGGATCTCCCAATTTCACACATTTGAGAAACTTCCGAAGCCAAAGAGTGTTTCCTCCACATTCAAGATCTCACAGTTGGTCCAGGGCACTATGGAAGCACACCATCCAGAATGATCTAACGTCAGCCCTCAAAGCAGGACAATGGATTCCCAGGAAGACTGGCCTAATAAAACATGATACCCAAATCCTCTGAATCAAGTACAGCACATGCAAAGGTTACTACTTTGCTTCCACTTTCTCTAGTCTGTGGGGACTTTGCCTTGACCTGTCTGCGCCATCCACAGGCTGCCAATTTTCAAATCTCAAGAAGTACAGTCAGGAAATGGAAAGGGCTCCCAGAATGTACCTGCCCTCTGTGCCTACTAAAACACACCTGGCAGTACTAATTTTAGGTTCTCATCAGCTGTGACAGCAAGCTGCAGCATCAGTTAATTCATAATCAGTGAAAGGTAAGTGTGTTTATAGACTATGTTGTGAAGTCAAGAGGAATCTTGTATAGCTTTTCACTTAAGTGTCATCATGGGCTGGGGGATGGCTTTGGCTGAGGTAGTGTTAGGTATACAATCGTTCTAGGAGAAAAAGGAGAATCTCAGCAGGTCCTGGAAGAAATAAAATATTGCCCTGGTATGTATCTGGGGACTTCTGTTATAGACATACAAGAGTTCCATGATATTTCCTATTATAAGATTATATAATCCAAATATATCTAAAAGAATAAACCTGAATGCATTTAAATTGTGGAATATAATGAAAAACAAATGGAAAAACTATTGAATACTTTCACTTATATAAACTTAGGTGAATTACTTGTCCCCCTGAGCTTTAATTGTCTCATCTTCTAAGGTGAACATGGAAAATAACTACCTTATAGGATTACTTTGCTTGGTACATAGTAGGCATGCAAAAATGCTGTGTCTGTCTCCACTGCCAAGTCTAATAAAGTGTTCATTTAAAACTAACAGCCACTGCCTTCACTTCACAACCCATGACTTTCAGTAGTGTATTTGACTTTTATAAATTCACAAACATCTCACATAATTTACATTTCAATGACTGGATCTGAGGTGCAGTGAATGTACTCAATACCGAACACTGCAATCAAGGCAAGGCACCTTACTTAAGCTAACAAATGATTACCCTTCACTGAAGACCTATAATTCATCAATTTGGTCCTTACAGAATCAGAAAGGCACAAACTAAAGCAACTGAGGGTGTAAGGATTCAGGAAACTCTCCTCAGATGCTTCCCCAACACCCAGCAGTTACTCTCAGGGAAACATATTCCCTATCTGTCTAATCCTCTAGCTCAATAATAATAAATGGATTTGGAGTTCCATGGAACTGCCTCAAAACTATCCAGATTTCCTATTAATAACTGTTTAAGACATCACATGAGTGGGTCTTCCATGCTAGTTATCTGAGTCATTGCTTCACCAGAATTCTTGAACATGTCAGAACTTCTGCTCTTAAAAGCAGAATGGGAAAAACAGCATGTGCATATTAACACATTCCTCACTCTCTCCATCTGTAAGAAAGCCAAAAAGACAGTGGTAGAAAGATAAAGCTAATAAGACAATGAGACTCATGTGAAATAAATTTTCAGGTAGGTTGACCAGAGAAATTAGAGATGAGTCAAAATTTCAAGAATAATTTATGGTACCTGAGACTGGGAATCTTCTTCATCTCTCCTCCAATTCATTATTAGCTTTTCTTTATCCTTAAGCTTCTACCTATAGTCATGCAAAGTAAGTAGCTGGGAAGTAAATTTCCAAAGCACACTTTAGAGGAGACATGATACATAGGGAAAGGTTACCATGGGCACAATACTGAGCACAAGCAAAGTACCACTATTCTTCCTCTGAGTTACTACACCATACAGACAAAATACCAGTATAAAATATGTAGCTTCAATTATTTTGTCCTTATTTTCCAGTAAAGAAATGTGGCAGACACTGTTCATCAGTTAACTCAATGGTATTCTCCAACCCCCTCTCCCATGTTACCTCCACTTCAGAGAGTGGAAAACCTAAACAATCATTTTTTAATCATCCTTTGTACCTGGGGACGATATGCATGAAAAGCAGAACTAAACAACATTATGAGCAGTGAGATATAAGCAGAAGTCTGCTGAGGACTTCTGGGAAGGCTTTTGGTTTTCCTAATAAAAGGGACAGATGTGTGGCATCACTTCCTCCTCCCTGTTTCTTCCTATCTTGAATTTGAACATCATGCTTAGAGCTGAGGCATCCATCCTGGGACCAAAAAAAAATGCAGAAACACTTACTCTGATATTATCAAGCTGCTAATGAACAACAGCTACCAAAAATTAATCCTAATATGTAAGAGAAACAAGCTTCTATTTACGACTTTTAACTCAGATTTTATGTTATTATTGCAAATATGTTACTATACACATATAGTAACTTTGAGTGACTTTTCCCTTTTTTTATGAGGACTTTAATACATGTTCACTAAAAGTGTCGACTCTTGTCGTCTACACTATTCAGAGCTACACAAGATCATTTGCTATCTTTCACTGGACATTCTTCTGAAAGCCATAGAAATTATCAGTGAGGAAAGAGTTCCATAGATCATAGGAAATTACAAAATAGGGGTAATCTGTTTCGATATAAGTATCAGTAGACAAAAAGTAGGAAAAAAAAAGAAGGAAATTTCAAGACAAAGAGAAAATAGATTAAGCAAAAGAAAAGAGGACGACAAACAT
Organism: Procyon lotor; assembly: GCA_028646535.1. Classification (NCBI taxonomy): domain Eukaryota; kingdom Metazoa; phylum Chordata; class Mammalia; order Carnivora; family Procyonidae; genus Procyon; species Procyon lotor. The sequence goes on along the minus strand of CM053603.1, from coordinate 131,317,109 downwards.
GGGGGAAAAAGCCAAAATGAAAAGCTAATCAGAAAAACAAAAAGAAAGGAGGCAATAACCCTAAATTCTTCAATTCCAACCTAGAGGTACTGCAAAAAAAGGCCAGTTAAGGCACTTATCATCTACTCCATTTCTGAGCTATTCCTCGCATCTTACTGCTGATTCCTAATGGGCAAGCTCCCACCTCATGCCCTCACTCCTCACTTCCCTTCCACAGTTTCCTCCTGCCTGGGGCCAGTCACAGTTTCAGACCCTTGTACTCACTGATAAGCCCTCTGGATGCCAATAGGAAGCAGCAATGATAAATAAGTGTGACAAGAAAACTGTCAACTGCAACGAAGAAAATGAGGCCATGTCTCCCTCACCAAGATGATGCAGTAAGGACCATGAATTTGGCACAGGTCAAATCCTGCTGTTGGGCAGACAGTATGTGGAACCGCTCACCTGGCCTAAGCTGTGAGGAAATGGGTCTTGACAATGCGCCAGGAGTAGTACAGAGCTATGATATTCCTAGCCTTCCTCAAATAAGTAGAATAGAGAATTAACTACCCACTAAAACACACACACACTCAAATCTGTGGCATTACGCATCTCTCAACGAAAATTGCCAAGAGGCATGGTAGAAAACTCAACCTCTGTATTGAAATTAATTATAACGATTGTGTTTATGTACTCAACATAAAAGGGTTTGCAGCTTTTCTAATTCATAGAATCTCCTTCATTTAAATCTGGTGATAAAAGTGATAAAGAGTAAACTATAAAAAATAAAAGCCTTAGATTAATTTTTTAATGAAGTTTTATTTTAGACCAAAAAAAAAGACATAGAAAAAGATGCTATTCTATGTTTGAGAGTACTATTCGCAAACAGAAAATTAAAAATGCATAGAAACAAGAAGGAAAGCAAATAGGTAACAAAGGACAGGCATGTTTTTGTGTAATGTTTTTGATTTAGAGAGTGTTAGGCACCATGTGTATTCATTCTATTCTGATTCGTTTCTGCTCTTCTTCCAAAGCTCAAAAACAATTGAGGGAAACACAAAGTGAATTCCCATGACTCTTATGGTCTCTGTTCCACAAATTAATACTGTCATCATAAGAATAATATTTAGAAACCTAATATATTGCCTTTTGGTAGAAGAACAGGAAAATAAGGCATAGCTTACTAAGTCCTCATTCTTTGATGTGTGAAGCACAAGTTGTACAGTCTGAAACTGTAATACCAGCATATGCTGTCTCAACATCCCATGGGAACTAAGAATGAAACATGGTTAAAAGAAACCTCAGTAGAAATTGTGTAGAAGAGGAAATGAGCAGAATTAACATACAGTTTTATATAGCTCAGGTGCACATTTTATAGAGAGGGGAAATACATAATAGGTTTTCTCGTTTTTTTGTTTTGTTTTTTTCTAAAGAAGATACTAAACCCTAACACAATGGTAAGAGAAGAAAGGCATGTCGTTGCTATACTTAATAGTTAGAACATGAAGTGTGAAAAAGAACAGATTTGAAAGCTAGGTTAATTGGGTTTAATTCAGGCTATATTAATACTTATGGTACCCAGGCTATAGGTTGTTAACCTGAAGGTCTATGCAAAAAATATTTATGTATTTTCCTATATACATTTTCTAGGGTAGAAGGCCACAGCTATAATCAAATTTTTAGGCATCTATGAGCCAGGAAATGTTAAGAACTATTATGCAAATTAGTCTCTCTCTGCCTTGGTTTTCTCATCTTTATAAAGAGAATACCAACATCTATCCACCTTTAATCACCCTGAGGATTTAAAGAGAAAACAGAGGAGTAAAACTATAAGTTATTAAAACATGTTTTATGTCTTTTATATATGTTAGGAAATTTTAATATTATCATGGAATTTTGTATAAATTCATCGAACAGCACAATTCAAAACTTTAGCTTCTTCTCCAGCCTATACGAGATAAATATGAAATTCTTAGAGGTAATGTATCATTGAAGAAATATATTCTTATGAGAACTTAGCTTGGTATTCTAAGGTGTCATTATTAAAGGTTAATAACAGCATAGCCTACTCAACACAGAACAATTTAAAGGACCTTCTCATTTGAGGTGACATATGTATCAGTGCACATTGTTTACACATAATGTGACAAATATAAGTCAAGAAATAAGATCTTTTTAATGATGTTACCATGTAAAGCAATGCAGTTAATTAGTCTAACCAAAGTTGTGGTCAAAGGTGCTTCTCAGAGTCCTTCAGGCACCGCTGTGCATATTCACTCGTTCAAAAATCTGATGAGCAAGCCCGTGCTTTTGGTTGTTATTTATTTACTAACAATTGGTAGGAGAAACATTGATGAAACCCCTCATTAATAGATTGTATTCTCCTTTCTTTCTGAGACAAACTCCTAGAAATTTGCTGTAAACATCTCATTAATAAGAATAGAGGAAAGAAAGATAATTAGTTTGTGTCATCAATCAAGTTTTCAACTTCTATACCCCAGTCAATGCTCTCAACATCTTTCAGTATTTAAATTACAGGAAAACAGAAGGAACTCAGTGTTTGTGAAACCTCACAAGTATCAGTTGTAAATTAACTTACTTGGAACCAGCCCACTCTGAGAACATGCCATGGGCAGCAGTAAATTCTGTGCAAATCCTGCAGTAATTGACTGAAAAGATACCACCTCTTCAGAATTCCTAATTATGAAATTCTATGAAAACAGTGACACAAAATAGGAAACCATTTTGGAACTGAGTAAGCTTTATATCTAATATGAAAGTGATACACAGAGCAACTAATTCATTGTATGACTGATCACAAAATATTTTAAGTGTCATGATCATTAAACACATTGTTTTTACAGGTACTGGTCTACTACAGTTATAGGTCTGTACAGCAATCCAGGACGCCAAAGACAAAAGGCAACAGATATAAGAGTGCAGGTGTACAGCAAAAAGCTCACATAAGTAACATGCCTTGGCTGTATATAAGATATCTGGGTCAGCATAGAAAAATAAAATTATATATTGCCGGGATCTGTTTTGTAGCATTTTATAGGCAAATGTGTGTGTGTGGTGTTTTTGTTTTGTTTTGTTTTTTTGTTTGTTTTTATTTTTGTTTTAATTAAAGGGTGAAATACTGAAACTCAACACGAAGCACTAAAAAGAAGATATTAAGGCAATCTCACCAGATGATGGAAATCTTTGGGGGATATAGTGTTCCTCAAATTAACAAGGTTAAGTGGCTACTCCTTTCATGCTGGATCCATTTAGCATGAAAGAAAACTGGAAAATTTGGAAATTGTATCACCGTTTCAAACAGAGCCAAGTTTCTCCAAGAAGCTACAAAGCCTTCATTTCTAGTAATGTATCTTATAAAATCACTCTTAACAGCTGGCTGAAGATGTGCAATGGCTGGGTGCATAGGCATTAGCTTTGCAAGGTGGCTCTTACAAAGTACGGGTAGTACGGAGTTAGATCTATCAGAGACTGATTCAAGACCTCGTTAAGGTAAAAAATACACCTTAGGGTGAGTATTAGGTATATACTGTTTGAAGGGACATACAATATCTGGGAGTCTATCTGATCAGGTCACTGCCTTTGTTCAACAGCTTTGCTAATTTCCCCATAGCTTTTACTTAACATGATTAAATTCACAGCCTATCCTAGACATACAGATAAAAAAATTATTTCTTCATTGGATGTCAAGATCCAATGAAAAGCTAGCTCACATCTTGGGTCTGTGGTTCCAAAGAATATGCTTTCTATGAAAGAAAGAGTTCAAAACAGAAGTTTCTCATTCATAAAACTGGACAAGTACTTGAATCGGGATTTCAAGAATAAGGCTTCACATTAAAGAGAGATTTGAACAAAACTCAGGTTATGAGTTGAATATCCATGATGTCATCCTATCATAAGAGTTATAGTTGAGAAAACTATAGCTTTCAAAGGTCAAAACAATCCTAATTCCAACGTGGAATGGAGACTGGAGACTATTTAGACTCCATGTTCTAAAGCTTAAATATGTCACCTACTAATGCTCAAGAATCTTTTAAGTTACAAGCTCCTAGGAAATTTGTAATTTCATTTCTTATAAAGGGGGGGAAACAATATTGAAAACAAAACACAGAATGAGCTAGTTCAATTGGATATAATCAGATACTAAGATGAAGAACAAACAACCCATTCTAGTTTGTCAGGAACGAATTCAGTGAAGAACTAGCACTTGGTTGGATTTCCAATAAAAAATAACAGACCCATATTCTTAGTAACACCTAAAATGGAAAGAAAAATATTTTTCCCCCAGGGTCTGGAATAAGATGAAGAAAAAGAGAGGGATGCCTACTCATGTTCTGCATTAAAATCAACCTTCCTGGGGCACCTGGGAGGTTTAGTGGGTTAAGCATCCAGCTCTTAATCTCAGCTCAAGTATTGATCTCAGGGTTGTGAGTTCTAGCCCAGGATTGGGCTCACCACGGGGCATGCAGCCTACTTAAAAACAAAGCTGAGATGCCCTCCAATAGATGAATGGATAAAGAAGATGTGGTCCATATATACAATGGAATATTACCCAGGCTCCAGAAAGGATGAATATCCAACTTTTACAGCAACATGGATGGGACTGGAGGAGATTATGCTGAGTGAAATAAGTCAAGCAGAGAAAGTCAATTATAATATGGTTTCACTTACTTGTGGAACATAAGGAATAACATGGAGGACATTAGGAGAAGGAAAGGAAAACTGAACAGAGGGAAATCAGAGAGGGAGATGAAGCATGAGAGACTGTGGACTCTGAGAAAAAAAACTAAGGGTTTTAGATGGAAGGGGGTGGGGGATGGGTGAGCCTGGTGGTGGGTATTAAGGAGGGCACATATTGCATGGAGCACTGGGTATTGTACATAAAGAATGACTCTTGGAACACAGCATCAAAAACTAATGATGTATTTTATGGTGACTAACATAACACAGTAAAAATTAAAAAAAAAAAAAAAAGATACCAATCTTCCTACCTGAAAGGAAAATGAGAAAAAAGAACACTTACTTTTATAATCCTTTTATAATCCTTTACGTCCTACTTCCTGGTTCAGAGATCCAAGTTCTCTGACAAATAGAAAACTAGGCAACCAACCCTCTGTATGGCATAAGTTTATTCTTTCATTTTTTAAAGCAAATAGAGTACTATCTGATTAAAATTGTGACTTTAATTAGGTTTAGCAATTTTTTTCTAATTTCAAAAAAATTAGAAAATTTAGGAAGAACATGACTTTTTAAATTTTTATTTTCTTTTTACTCTCTCTTTCTCTCTCTCCCTCTCTCTCTATATATATTTTAAGAGCAAAAAATAGGCAGAGACCATAAAATTAAATCATTGAAGAAAAAATGAGGTAACTGATATGTTTTTAAAAGTTTAACTCTAAGGGTGCCTGGGTGGCTCAGTGGGTTAAACCTCTGCCTTCTGCTCAGATCATGATCTCAAGTTCCTGGGTTCAAGCCCTGCATCAGGCTCTCTGCTCAGCAGAAAGCATGCTTCCCCCTCTCCCTCTGCCTTCCTCTCTGCCTACTTGTGATCTCTTTCTGTCAAATAAATAAATAAAATCTTTAAAAAAAAATAAAATGTTTAACTCTACTAAATATCAAATAAATGAAAATTAAAATCACAATAAGTTTTTCAAATTGACAAACATTAGAAAATAATGTTTAGCTTTAGGGTGAGTTCAGATAACATTATTATATTCACTTGATATGAAACTGAAAAACATTCACAATTTTAGAAACAGTATTTTTACACCTAAGATTCGATCCCAAGGACAGACTCAAAGATGCAAATATTTGCATAGAAGTATATCACAAGATTGTTAAGATGGGGAAAATTGGGGGTAAAACTGTTAAGTACATTAGATATGATGGGATATTATTCAAACACTGAAGTTCTTAAAAACAATGATATAGAAAAATGCCTATTAACCACATCAAGATGATGACACAAAACTATATGATTTCAATATATATAATATATATTATTGAAGAAAATATAGAAAAAGATATAAAAAGACTTATAGTGGTTTTCTAGGTTTTGAGATTATGTATATCATTTTTAATAATTCTTTATACCTCCCTCTGATTTCTATGTGTTAAAATTTTTTTAAACAACTTGACTCAAATATATAGTTAAGAGTTGGAAAGAAATTTCAAGACAATGGAAACACTTCAGCAAAGGTGGGTACGTGGGGCTGTGCCTTACAGAAAGGAGGAAAATGTGCTTGCAGCAAAGGGTATATGTGTTGGGCCAAGGGTTGCAAATGTGACTGGACAGCTAATGCCTGGAAAATACAGATGAGCCCTTGATATTCTTGAATCGAGTAGCGACTTGATGAATGCCAAATTCTCCTTGGATTAATATATGGCAGTGTAGCCGATGGACTGGGTGGAGTGGAGGAGCAAGGTATAGAAAGGAGTTATTAATTCAATCTACTAAATGCTTCTGGGAATGAACTGACAATCAAACATTCTGAGTTCCTCCTCTTGACAAAAGACATCATCAGAGAATCCACACATATTCCCCAAAGGAGAGCTCTGGAGAGATTTAATCAAGAGCCAGTCGAGATGGCACAACCATGAGAGGGTGTCATCCACAAGAGAAATTTAGCAGTCTTCCCCTAATTTACCTTCTTTGGTATTCGAGAATCAGGGTCCTTCATTCTGTAACACTGCTCGGATTGTCTCGGGTCCTGCCTATTTGCTTCCTAACATGACTGACATACTTTAGACACATTTCCAGTTCGGTTTTCTTTCCTCTGTCCAGACTTGGACTATCTACGAAACCTCATCTAAATTAGTTTTCAAATTTCAGACAGACCTGATTTGAAGCCTGGTTCCCTCTTTACTAATTGTATGACCTCAAGTGTACTGTGTAGTCTTGGTTTCTTTATCAGTAAAATGGGAATAATTCCACCAATGCTGACAGACAGTCATGAGCATTAAACTAAAACAGATTAGGGAATGGACCTGATACATGATAGAGGCACATGTATTATTTCCTCCATCCCTAATTTTATCTTCTGACACCAGAATGTGGGAGTTTCTAAGGCAAGAGCAAAAGTAGGTAGAATTGAAACATAAATGTCACTGTTGCTATCATTGTTGTATTTTTGTCATTGTTTGTAATGGTTATTATGCCACCTTATCAACCCAGGGGATAAAACTAGAATAATGAGTTGCAAAATAGATTCAACATTAGGAAACCAATTCTTTTTAAGATTTATTTATCTGAGAGAGCGGGGAGGGGCAGCTGGAGAGAGGGGGACAGAATCCCAGATTCCCCTTTGAGTAGGGAGCCTGACATGGGACTTGATCCCAGAGCCCTGAGATCATGAGCCCAGCCAAAATCAAGAGTCGGATGCCTAACCCACTGAGCCACCCAGGTTCCCCTAGAAAACCAATTCTTATAATTTTGTGTACTGATTAAAAATAACTTTTAGGGAAATTTAAATTTGAATGTGTATAATGTATACTTTATTCTTCTTAAAAATAAGACTTAATGGCCACCAGGTAAGGTGTCTTCCTTGCTTTTGTTTCTTTGCTTGTTTATTTTGTTATCAATAGGACTGAGTAAACTTGGATCTATCCACCTCGTCTGGCTCACTCCCTTTTGTGATGGCTAACTTCCATTTTGCTTGCTGGATCAGATCAAGAAATCTGTGGCCACAGAACAGAGTGAATCAAATGATAAATGAAGAAATAAAATGTGTGCTTTGGCCTCAGTGGCACTATGTATTAATTGAGTTCAACTGGCCACAGTGAGACCAAATGAGGGGAAAAGTTCTAACTGCCAGGGACAGTTTAAATGTGATGAAGCCTGGAAGATTGCTTCAGGACAGCATAGTGTATTTTACCGTATTTATTTTTCATGAGTTTTCTCTTGCCTGGCTTTGTAAAACATTCGTCCCAATAAATGATTTACGTGGCAGAAAAGATGCAGGAAATTGATCTGAGCTTACCTTCAAACATTATGAAGGCCCCAAAGTCTAATCAGGTTCCAGAGAGGACTCTGAGATGGCTGACATTTACGAATAGAAGCGGGGAAAAAAACACTGGGAAAACATTACAAAGACCAAACTATCTTTCACTTCATTTTAACATTGCCCATTCTGAGCGTTCCTTCTTTGAAGGAAGGCCATTCACTTTACATTTATTTTTAGTTAATGAAGGTAACCTTTTAAACTCCATTAGCAGTTTCTTTCTCAGCCTAAGTGTAGAGATGCCTGTGGGATTTTGGAGACAGACAACTTCTCTCTAGGAAGTGTGTTTTTAAGAATGACCCAGGGCTCTGCTTCCACAAAAGCAAGATTCAGAATACTCCAGAAAGCCAACATTGAACTCCCCAAGTGCAAAAGGCTTATGTTTAGAAAACTGTCTAATCTTTGAGAAATGAAAGTAGACCAGAATCCAACAGTCCCTGACTTTCTGCCCCCGTTACCACCAGGTAGTCCCATCCCAAGAGGGCACTGTGTTATCGGGGAGAAAGTAGAGTCTATACTCAAAGTAGCTAAATACTCTTTAACTAAGGACTCTCTAGCTGTGAAGAGAGAGGGGTAAGCAGGGTCTTAGGATGTGCAATTCGTAGAGAACTGAACTCTTAAGTGCAGGGCACGAAACTGGATGTGTCAAAATTGAGTCACACAGTGTAATAGGATCTATGGGTTGGGAAGTCAGATATGGATTTAAATTATAGCTTGTCTGTTTACTTACTAAATAAATTTCTATTTGACATCCATTTGGTGCTCTGGCTTTAGTCCTATGCAGAAATTTCTGGGAGTTAGGGAAGAGGGAGAAGTTGAGATAAGGATAATAGAATGATTAAGCTTAAAAAAAAAAAAAATCACCCTTAATACTTTTACAAGTTACCTATAAGCCCTCTAATTCCCAAACTCATGGCTATTATATTATTCTACCCATAAAATATAAAGTGACCCTTGGTGAGAATTTCAGAGTCTATGGAAAGAAATGGATTCATTTTGAAGTGGGATCTCTAGGTGACAGGCTACTGACTGGTTTTCATATACCTAGCTCCAGCATGTGCTTCAAATCCTAGAGTTGACAATGTTAGGAATTATTCCCTGAAATGGGCGTCTGGGTTGTTCACAAATCTTTAAACATGGACTGTTATGTCCTCTAACTCTAAATATCTACCATACTTCAGATGGAAAGTATAATATTATAAATTAATTTTCTCTATTTCTCTATCTAGAATTTATCCCTGAATTGCATTCTATTGGGACTCAGGCAGCAAAGACTTAATGTCCTTTTGGAACAATAATTTGGGAGAAGGGATAAATAACTCCTTAGGGAGGGATAAACCACTCAGCATTCATTGTGCTGACAGACATTTGGTATTTTCCATATGCGATTCTAAAGCATTAATTTAGATTATATCAGCAAATGTGGTAATCCCAAAAGACATGTTGACCTCTAAGGTCATCATTAACGTATATTCCCTCTGTATCCATCATGAATGTAAAATCAAAGTGAAGAAATTAGTCTTCATAAAGTCACCTGATCCATTCATTTATTTGAGAGCTCAAGGCAGAAGAAGAAAAAACTTCCACTTTCCAAATACGGACCATATTAATTAAAAAAAAATCATTATATAATTTTAAGCAACTGTGGATGAATTTACCCAAAAGTTAACTAAATCTGGAGTCCATTTTCTTTCCAGTTTCACTAAGCGATTTAGTTCTGCTAGTAGGGACTAATATATATTAGTTAAAGAAAATAGAAAATCCATCCTCCTCCACATCTGTTTCTACCTACACAGCTAGTTAGGTGTGAATTTCCCTTAACTCGCTGAAATAGATTCTCTGGCGGTCAATGAAATAAGTGAATCATTCTTTTCTTTACTTCACACCTACATCTTAAAAACAAACAAAATACTTGTATTTCTTTGCATAGGCCAGCTCTTGAGTAACCAAATATTTGCTTGCTGCCAAATTATTCAAACTCCATTGCCCTTTTTCTTTAGTCTACATGCAATAGCTCGGCTGCTGGTAGCCAAAAAGGCTCCTCCTTCCAGGGACATATAAATCCAGTACTAGACCAGTGCGGTAATAGGAAGCACCATTTGCCAGATTTGTTGAAGGTTTGTGGTGATAATACCATTGGCTCAGCCTGTACTACTTGCAAGGCAGTTATGGCCATGAGAACCGCGCAGCCCATTTAGATAATGGTCTTGAGTCTGTTGTATTCTGCCAGCAAGAGCTTCTGGAAAAGTAGGGGACTATTCATTTTGCCACATCAACAACAGGATCCTTGTGAACCTGCATTATCAACAACAGACAATAACAGTCTTTTGGCACAGAAATAGCTAGAATTTAGGCAGAGCAATAGTCCAAATGGATTGCACCTCTTAAAAAGTAAACACTCCCCCCCTTGTTTCATTTCATGCTTCCACTTCCTTGCTTCTTTATTTCTATGTCCCTACATGTGGCCCTCGCTATCCTGTAAAACCACAGCTTTTGTCCCTTTCACTCCCCTGCATTTTTTCCCTAACAAGCCCTTGACTTCTCATTTCTGCCTTTCTCCTTGCAATCTGTCCCTCATTCTTGTCCTCTTTGTATTTTAAAGTAATATCTTGATTTTTTTTTCAATTTATGCCTATTCTCAGGCTCATGCATAATGTGTCATAGAATTTAAAGTACTTTCTCTTACTCTAATGAGGCTGATGCCTAATATAATACTATGTCATTGGTAGCAAGAGATGCCATTTTTAAAATTAGATGAAGACACAGGTTCAAACTGATTAAGTCTGTCCAAGTTTTCTCCATGTGTAATGCCGTAATCTAGAATTAGCACGCCAGTCCCCTTGGGTTTCTACCTTATCACAGCTGCCTATCTCCATCTCCGACTGCGATGGCTGTGCATCAAATCTCTTCAAATATAAGAAAATGCACACAATATAGGAAACAGAATATATCTTTAAGACAGTTTGCCCTGTTAACAGCAGAGCCACAAAGAAACTATCGACTAATCCTTTGAGCCTTGGAACCTGTGGGCTGTTGCTGCAAAATACATCTTAATTAACCACAGAATCAAGAGATCAATGCGAGCCATTAGAAGCACAGTGCTTCACCAAGTACAGCACATGATGGGAAAGCAGGTAAAGCCACAGCACTCATTCCAAAAATGCAGACATGCACCAATTTATAGCCCGGGGATCATGCCTGTAACAAGCTGAACAGGAACATGGCAACAATAGAGGGCCACGGAGTGAGTTTTTGTTTTTGTAATGACAGACAAAAACACTAATGTCTGCATGCTCTTTGGCATAAATGTATAAGTTATGATAATAAACCTAGATTAAATCAACGATTACCTGTTTGATCTTTTTAACTCCTTTCCCACATTGAAGTTATCCTTTCAATTTAAAGGTTTACCTGATATCTAAGGTTCTCTATAATTTCACCTGATATAAAATTATCTGCATACTCTAGTTGTTACATATATAAAAACTAAATTCACATGGTAATGATTCTTTTCAAGATTTCTGATTTATTTTGCAAAAGTAAGTTT
>CM053603.1:131290884-131305465 GCA_028646535.1 Procyon lotor | reverse complement strand
ATCATGTTCTTCCAAGTATTGGGCTGTTTGATCTCCTCACAAATCACGATCCATTCTGGAAATGTACTAATCATTCTAGAATGTTCTAAACTGCATCTGTGGCAATTACATTTCATGAAAGTATGTCAACTAAGAAAATATTTCCCATTAGAATAAATAAATACACATAAATTTCTTTCCATGTTTCTTGCCACAAAAAGAAAATATTTCCCATTAGAATAAATAAATACACACAAATTTCTTTCCATGTTTCTGGCCACAAACATGAAGGAGAACATTGACATGAGATGCTAAAGCCTAGCTTTAGTTCACCTAATTCTTATGCACCATTTACCTTTTCCAGAAATTTCTGGTGGACTGAAAGACAATTGCAAAAGGAAATTTTTCTGAGCATTAAACTGATGTACATATATATATAGCTTAAAAAGGAACCCCCTAGAATTAATCAACGGCTCTCCATAAAGAAACTTTAAAAACAATTTTAACACATTTTAGGAAAATAAGGAGGTACAGGATAATTAGTCATAATGATTTGAGAGTGTGGACTCTTTCTAGTCAAAGCATGCAAAAACAAACAAACAAATCTAGGAATAGATGAAGAAGCAGAGAGGGTCTTTTTTTATCGGTTATCAATACTATCTTGTATCCCATGGTGGATTTAGTTGTTGACTTATTGATTAGTCACTGCATTTCCTTTCAGCACTTACATAAAACTCTTTGATCTATAAAATCAGGTTACAAATCTTCCAAGAATTCATTTATTGTATTTTTTTCCCCCCAAATATGTTTATTTTTTCAGTGTTACAAGATTAATTGTTCATGCACCACACCCAGTGCTCCATGCAATACGTGCCCTCCTCAATACCCACCACCAGGCTCACCTGACCCCCCACCCCTCCCCTCCAAAACCCTCAGTTTGTTGCTCAGAATCCACAATCTCTCATGGTTCATCGCCCCCTCTGATTTCCCCACATTCACCCTTCCCTTCCTTCTCACAATGCCCTCCATGTTTTTCCTTATGCTCCACACGTAAGTGTGGATAATAGGCTCTCTCCACTTGACTTATTTCACTCCGCATAATCCCTTCCATCCGGTCCATGTTGATACAGAAGTTGGATATTCGTCCTTTCTAATGGAGGCATCATATTCCATTGTATACATATGTACCATATCTTCTTTATCCATTCATCCATCAAAGGGCATTTTGGTTCTTTCCACAGTTTGGCGATTGTGGCCATTGCTGCTATGAACATTGGGGTACATGTGGCCCTTCTTTGTACTGCATCTGCTTCTTTGGGGTAAATACCCAGGAGTGCAGTTGCAGGGTCTTAGGGTAGCTTTATTGTTAATTTCTTGAGGAATCTCCACACTGTTTTCCAAAGTGGCTGCACCAGCTTGCATTCCCACCAACAGTGTAAGAGGGTGCCCCTTTCTCCACACTCTCTCCAGCATTTGTTGTTTACTGTCTTGTTGATTTTGGCCATTCTAACTTCTGCACAGTGAAGGAAACAGTCAACAAAACAAACAGGCAACCCACAGAATGAGAGAAGATATTCACGAATGACACTACAAAGGTCTGATATCTAAGATCTATAAAGAACCCCTCAAACTCATTTATTATATTTCAAACTTGTTTCTAAAAATGTCTGAAGCTAAACTATACTATTTATTACAACACAAAAACAAATATTTGGAAGCCAATCTTAAGACAAATAAAATAACCTCCATAATAAGGACTACATTTTATTGACTATTATTATTACCCCCATTTTACAGATGAGGAAATAGCCTCAGAAAGGTTGATTTGCCTTTGATTACACAGCTTTAAGTGGCAGAACTGCATTTCAACCAAGACAAACCAGTTCCAGCTGCTTTCACCAGTAAACAATATGGCTTCTCTTCTACCTAGTTTTTTGGACTGCATATGTTAAAGATCAAAAGTATCATTAGTGCCACCATTAATTTATCAACTTTAATCTCAGTGGCACCCCTAGAACACTTTGCCATCCCCCCGACTTCCACTCTCCATAAGCCTATTCTAAACTACCTATTTTCTTAGGTCCTTTACTTCACCTCTGCCATCACGTATCACAAGAACTCATACTTTTCAGAAAAAACTGATTCTCTCCAGTATGAACCATCTCAGCTTTCCCCTCATAACTCCCATAACCTAATTCATATTTCTGTAGTAACTTACCTGGGAAGAAAAGGAAAATTTTATCCAAACTTAGAGTAAACATTCTACCTGAATTCTTGCTATCAAAATAAACCTTTCTCCTCTGCAACCATGCTCTTTAACTGACCCTTCCTACTTTCTAAATATATAGTCTTCCTCTCCTTACATCCTAGAATCTTCCCATCACATACATGACCCTTCCCCCAGTTCCTCTGACACAGCCCTTCTTTCTCCTTCTGTCTTAGCCAAATCCCTGAAAGTGTAATTACTACTTACTGTCTCCACTTCTTCACTTTATTTTCATATTCCATGTGACAGTAAGTTTCTTGCTCCTCTCCAGACTCACTGGTAAAGGTCATAATTACCTCATTATAACAAATCCAATTATTTATTTCCTAATCTTTTTCCTAATCTTTCCTAATCATTAAGTGCTATGTGAAATTTACCATTTTTAATTGTAGGGCTACCATTTTCTTCTGATTACCATCCTCACCCCCTGATCTCTCCTCAGTTTTTGTTTTTGTTTTTTTTTTTTTTGGTATATCATTTTCCTCTGACAAACTTTTGAATGAAGACATTCCTAAATTTTTATGTTTTTGCCTCTGTTATTTTTTTCTAGACTGAACTCTCTCGTGTTCCAGACCCACATATATGACTGCTTACTACACAATGAACCACTTCCTAACACTTAAACTCAATATGCCTTATGGTAGAGCCAGACTCCAAGATGGTCCTAATGATCCATGCCTCCTTATGTTCATATCTGTTTGCAGTCCTCTCTCTCATTCAGCTGTGCCGACCTAAGTAACCACTGTGATACTAGAAAAATGATACGTGTGACTTGTAAAAAAGAAGCCAAATACCATGTCATGAGGATGCCCAAGCAGATCAATAAAGAAACATATGACAAGAAACTAGTTTCCTGCCAACAGCTAGGTGAATGAATCATCTTGGAAAATGCTCAAACCTTCAGATAGCTGCAACGCTATGCAATATCTTGACGGTAAACTCATGAAAGATCCTGAGCCAGAACCACTCATCTAAGCTGTGCCCAAATTCCTACTCAAAAAAAATATGAGACAATATATGCTTATTATTTTAAGCTCCTATACTTAGGGATAACTGTTATGTAGCCATGTAAAATCTACCTCAACACTTCCGGCATTTCTTATGTATTATTCCCTTTCTTAGTTATTGGTAATACTATCCACTAAGTTAACTAAACCACATAGCCGATGGTTTCACAACTCATCCCCTTGTACCCCCCACACCCTATCTCCAGTCAAGATCCAGTTCTTTCTCTCCATTATAAACCTCTTGAATCCATCCCTCTATCAGTAACTCTGCCTTGTTCCTGCCTTCTACATTTCTCCCCTGGATTATATCATGAGACTATTTCTATAACATCTCTAATTTATCCCTCAGTTTCCTTAAGTTGGATCTTTAAATACAACCATCAGATCACATTCTTCAAAATCAGAGCCTTTAATTATGTCTCATGTAGTTTCAGGCTGCTTATTTGTAGACTTATCTCTTGCCACCCCCTACTAAACTTGATATTCCATAACCAAACTGTTTCAGGCTTTTAAAACTTTTTCTGCTATGATGACCTCCCTTTTCCTAGTTTTTTAGGCAATTTTGACTTTGACAAATAGAAGAATCACATCTTTAACAATATTTCTGTATGTAATTGACAACTTCTTCCTTAAAGTACTACTGTGTTCTCTATAGAATTCCATCAAGATACGTAAAAATGTTTTGACAAACATTTGCTAGCTCTCTGCCTTCCACTATACTAAAAACTCATGGAAGATGAAGATAGGTCTTTCTTATCTTTATGTCTCCAGGATTTGGGTAAGGGCTTGGTATTCACTGGATGCTCAATAATTGCTTGAATAAACAAATGATTCTGACCAGTTAATTTCATTTCAAATTAGATGATTAGCATTCCAACAGATATAAAAAAACATGATAAATATAAAGAAACATCTATCTACTCACCAAGTATAGCAAGTTTCAATATAGCAACAATGACAACAACAAAATAAAACTTTTCATTCAGGCTAATGTACATAAGAATAAGTAGCATAAATCTACATATTTCCATCTAATTTACTATGTGCAAAAAATATCCAAAGGGGCACCTGAGTGGCTTAGTTGGTTGAGTGACCGACTCTTGAATTCAGCTCAGGTCATGATCCCAAGGGTCATGAGATAAACCCCAAGTTGGGGTCCACACTCAGCATAGAGTCTGCTTAAGACTCCTTCCCTCTGCCTTTGCCTCTCTCCCCTGGCTTGTGTTCACTGGCACACATGTGAGATTTTTCTCTCGCTCTCCTTCTCAAAGAAAGAAAAAAAATATACCCAAAAATGCTGGCTTTCCCTGTGTTCATACCATTAAGACAGGCTGGAAGAAGAAAATATGCAAAATACTTTTCAGGGTTTTTTTGCATTTTTGTTTGCTTGTTGGTTTTATGCTCAAAAGAGAGGATAGGGAATATGGGAAAAAACAGGGTAGACTTGATTCTTTACAATTATACTTCTAATATAGTCCTATATATGTATGCTTGATCATTCATGTTCTTTTAAGAAACAGATTACTGCCAGCTAGAGCAATATTAAGTCATTGACCCCTGGGAGTTTCGTCATGTTTTAACATCATCTCTAACACTGACAGTACTTAGGCTTCATATAAATTTAATACTAAAACTGTCTCTTATAAGATTTTAAGAATGTGAATCGAATCAATCCACAACAGTGCAAATATTTGTACCATTTCTGAAAATGCCTTTTTTAAGATAGAACTTGTTATAGATTCTCATATATTGAATGTAAAAATGTTATAATTGTTATGAAAAATATATTTTTCATAAGGGAACTAGAGATGGCACTCTGCATTTCTTAAAAAGAGAAACACGTGGGGCGCCCGGGTGGCTCAGTGGGTTAGAGCCTTTGCCTTCAGCTCAGGTCATGATCTCAGGGTCCTGGGATCGAGCCCCGAGTTGGGCTCTCAGCTCAGTGGGGAGCCTGGTTTCCCCTCTCTCTGCCTGCCTCTCTGCCTACTTATGATCTCTCTCCGTCAAATAAATATAATAAAATCTTTAAAAAAAAAAAAAAGAGAGAGAGAAACACGTGTTTGAAGAGTGCTACACTGGCCAACAAGAAGAGAATTATATAGCTTCTAACTGAAAAAGATTTTGATAATTAGTAAATAACGTGAAATGAAGGAAAGGGGTAAACTAATTTCTGAAGAATTGATAAAGGGGTGGTGGGTTATAAAACCACAAGGCTTAATTTAAAAAAAAAGGGAGAAAAAGAGAAGAAGACTATGAGGGGTAGGAGGGAAGAATATGGCTGAAGAACCCAAAAAGCTAGGTGATAGGAGAAGAAAAATAGTAAAAGTGGCTATACTCGACTGAGGACTTACTCATTTAATCTTCACTAAGAAACAAGACCAATTCCTAGCCCCATTTTATAGATAAGGAATCTGAGGTATAGATCTAGCAAGTAGCAGATGCAGGACAAAGCACTGATTTCAACATTTTTTAATTGCTAATGGCAGTCTTTGGTCATACATAAGGATTCATGCTGCAAGCAGATGTTTATTACTGGGTCATGATATCCTCCAGCTATGCAAAGAAAGCCACAATAAAGTCTACTCCATCTTCCAAGAACCTCAAAATGAACATAGCAAGTGAACATTCCTCGGAATCCAAAAAAAATCTTTCATCTCTCTGATAGGGAGAATTGTTCAAAGGATTAGAAATATATTTTGTTAGCATCTTTATGGGCTTTTGACACATTCTTCAACATTGCTATTTCTTAACTTACTGTCCCTTGGAGGTGCCTGGGTGACTCAGTCTGTTAAGCGTCTGCTTTCCACTCAGGTCATGATCCCAGGGTCCTGGAATCAAGTCCCACATTGGGCTCCCCGCTCAGTGGAAAGTCAGCTTCTCCCTCTCCCTCTGCCCCTCTGCCCTGCTCATGCTCTCTCTCGAAAATAAATCTTTAAAAAAAAATTAGTAACTTACTGTCCTAGCAGAGCAACAGCAATATTTGGGAAAGCCAAGAGAGGTCAACTAAAGGAAGGAACTTAGGTTGCCTTAAGCCCAAGTAGGCAAGCACAGCCAAGAATCCTGGAGGTCACCAAAAGGAAGGAAGGAACAGGAGGGTTAATGAGTGTGTTGTTAGTGAATAGAGTAGTTGCCTGAGTTGAGACAGTCTGCTCTTTTTCACTCACAGTATGTGGGCAGCTTTCTGTGAACACATGCTGAATAAGATCAGGGCTTCCTTCACACTGGCAAGTCTATAAAGCCTAAGAAGGGGTAAAAAGGAGCCCAATCTCTTTAATGCCTATCAGAGTGGAAGAAGCATATATCGGATCTTTTACACTATATGTGTATTTTTAAGTTCTGTGTGTGGCGTCTGGTTCATTGAGAGCTGTATGGCCTATAATCTCTAATTACCTCTATTCTTTCCACAAATACTTTGAAGCCCCCCTTCTCAATGCTCCCATCACATGGTTCTACCCAAAAATAGAGTACCCTTCTTGGATAAAGGTTTAATCCCAAAAACAAACAAACAAACAAACAAACCTGGGCCACAGGTAATTGAAGTCGAGGAAAAGCTGGGAGTTGCAGTTCAACAGACCATTAATCCCAGCTGAAGTTCCCAGGTCTAAAAAGGTCACCTAGAATATGCAATTCTAACATGCATATTTCTTTTCCCTCCTCTCACTCCCAAGATCCCTCAATGATTCTGGGAACTACCACATGAAGTATAGTGTGGAAAGCAACTTGTCGGAAGGCTGACAATAGGGAACTCCAATAGATATTCCCTTGTGGACACCTTAGTGCTATGCTCCTTGTGCTACGATCTTATTAATCTGCTTTTTAAGGACTCAGGATGCTGATTGGGAGACAGCTGTTAAGGCTAATGATGCCAGGGGAAGTTAGGGAGAAACTCTTCTCCATGTGAGCTCTTCTTGTGAAAAGACCCACGAGAGTGATAAGGGATGGTGTTTTCCCTTGGTCCCCAGGAGGCCATGCTACTGAAGTCCTCTCAGCTATAAAGGGAGAATGAGAGTGGTATTAAGAATCTAAAATCATCCCATGATAGGGTGGCTATTTCCTGGGAGGAAAAGGATAGACTCGATTTCTCTAAGTATACTACACTGACACATGATTTATGCAATAATTACCCCACAGGGCACTCAAAAATAGAAGACAAGAGTCTCCCCTCAGAGAACATACAGTCTAGTTAGGTGATAGTGTGAGGTGTTTCTACAGACACTGAATGTCAATCTGTTCAGAAGGATATATCAGGGTCCCTGCGCTTGCACGAAATTTGAGACAAATACTCTCTAAATTCCCTTCCAGCACAAAGATTCTATGTTATTACTGAAAACTTTAAAAAAAAAAATACCTTGCCGTTATCTAATTGCAAAATATCACCGCTGCCTAAAGTAGTAATACAGGAAAAATAGACAAAGAAGCTACTTAACATTTTGGCAAACCTCATTGCACATTTATCTCATCACGAGGATCATGCTTAACATAAACCAGGCATTATATTAAAAATTTTTATACTTATGCTCTTTTAATGTTCACAATAACTATGAGATAGGTTCTATTATTTCCCCTTTATACAAATCAGAAAATTGAAGCACAGAAAAATTTAGGAATTTACTCAGTTATACAACTAATAGGAGGAGGATCTAGATAATAATCAGTTATACAACTAATAGGAGGAGGATCTAGATAATATTCTCATCGGATACCAAAGCCCACATGCTCACCCAATGTGCTATACAGCCTCAGGATTGCTCAACTAAAAAGAGCTAGTCACATGTTGTTTTCTACTTAGGGAACATAAGTGGAATCTTAATGTCTATTATATTTTGGAACATTCCTTCTTTGACCTAACGGTACACTGTGAACATCATTCCAGGTCAATAAATACATAACTAAATCAATTTTAAATTTATACCAGTGAGAGTCTGTAATTTTATACATATCACATAAAATATTTTATTGGCTCTGTTAATTAAGTTTAATGCAATCCAACAAACACTTATGGAGAATCTGTTAGGCACGGCTCTAGAAGAAATCATCTGACTGCAGTTTCCGGGTACAGTTCTCAGACAGTTCACAGTCTACAAAGTTCTCATCTCCCCTACTCCCTGGATATAGCTCTCATTTCCCAGACCTTAAAATCAAGGAGATTCTGAAGATACTGGGTAAATTTAAGATAGCAGAGACAACCAAATCGGATAATTTTAGTAAAAGTTTAGGGATTATCTGTAGCCCAGTTCATGTCACCTCTGAGTGAATGATCAATAGTGTATTACAGTAGCTTCTAAAGCTACGGTCATTCCCTGTCTTGCAGGCCAATGTAATCAAGCTGCATCAGAAAGAATGGCACCAGCCTGTCAGTGAAAGATTGGGTGGTTAGGAAATCCATCGCATTTTATTGTCCCATTGAATTATGATGTGCCATCCTGTCCCTCTTTGTAAGGCTTGCACAGTGGTTCCTATTATTCTTTCAGTGTTTACTCTTTCCATTATTTAACTCTTTCTACATGTTCTTGATGTATGCAGAAAAATAAATACTCTCTAGGAAGAGGAAGGTACCATCATAATGGATAAATGTTGATCGTTGTTGGAAAGGCTTAATATTAAAAACCATTTTAATACTCGGAAGTAAAACAGCATAGTAGCTTAAAACTTTGGTCAGGGTCCTATCCCATTTGCAGTAATGAATTTCCGTGTAAACTAATTTATTTACCTTTTTTTGTACTCCATGGCTTTGGGGCAATAATGGTATTTATTTCACAGGGACTCTTTAGGGATTATATGAATTGAAGGCTTTAAAGCTCTCCCAACAATGTGTGACACACAGTAAGTGCTCACTAACTGCTATTTTATGACCTTTAACAACCTCAACTCCTCTCTGGCACTGATCAATTATTCATCTTTTGTATAGTGTCCATTTCCCTTGCAAAATATCAGAAATTGAAAAAAAATTAAAACCCCATTATAAAATATTTTTAATAATTGCATTCCAATACATTCATCTTCTCACTGGATATTTCTACTTGGATACCTAATAATTGTAACAAAATAATTACACTTAAGATTTTAAAAATTCATTTTCCAGGAGCGCCTGGGTGGCTCAGTGGGTTAAAGCCTCTGCCTCCAGCTCAGGTCATGATCTCAGGGTCCTGGGATCAAGCCCTGCATCAGGCTCTCTGCTCAGCGGGGAGCCTGCTTCCCCCCTCTCTCTGCCTGCCTCTCTGCCTACCTGTGATCTCTCTTTCTCTGTCAAATAAATAAAAATCTTTAAAAAAAAATTCATTTTCCAATCCCCCTTACACAAGCACTGATCTCAACTCCTATTGTTATTTTCACTTTGCATTCTCATTCTCATCCCTCTATAGATCAGCTGGTTCTTCCTAGGCTCTTCTTCCAAGGCTAGCTCTGTCTATGGCCGTTTTTTTAGAATCTGTATTCTGTTTTGAACAAATTCCTTCACATTTTTTATTAACACCATTTCTTCCTCTTGCTAACTATAATTTAACCAAAGTTACCATGTAACATCCAGTCTTTTCTAAATTTGTTACCTGTTACTCCCCTGCACCTTACCATCTCCACCAACACAGGGAGCTGGGATGAGAGATTTGTTTATTCTCTGCTCCCTAACAGGCTTCAAACCCACTTTCCACTCTTACTGTCTTTGAGGCTTCCCTTCTCCTATTTCTGGAAGATATTCTGGCTCAAGTTCCTCCATGCCCAGGAGATGCTCCCATGTGATAGTTTTTCAACCTTGGCACCGCCAATAGCACCACCGCTCATCTTTTACCATCATTTGAACATCTCAAATAAGATACTCTCTTGCAGTCACTCAGCAGATTTTTTCTATCTACTGTGTTCCAGATCCTGTGTTTCAAAGGGCACAATGGCAAAACATCACAGTCTCGGCCCGATGGGGCTCCATTTCCACCCTTCCATCCTTCCTACTTTCCCTTCCTATGAAATGCAATTTTCATCCTCACCCTTCAGTTGCTTAACCCTCATTATTCTACCAGACCATTGGTATAATTCTGCTCTGTTTGGCTGACCTTGATCTATGGTCAAACATATTAGAAATAAACAAGACCAAACAAAGGCCCTCAGCCTTTCAACATACCCCCCTGGTGACCCACTACCCTCACAGAATTGTTATATCCCAAGTGTGGGTGGCAAAGTCTGCAAAAGAATGCTGACTGAATATAAACTACAATTCATTTCTTGGCCTGGCAATTCTATTATACATTCCCTGTTTGAATATCAAAGGCACAGAAGCACAGGAGAACAAGATTAAGTAATTGGCAGCAGAGTATATGACTATAGTTTTGTCCCAGGCACAACACAGGGGCCCAAGCCCTAACACTGGGGCACAGGACGTAACAGGAGCAGCAGCCAGGCTGATGTGATTCTGGATCACCTAGATGAATGAAGTTTTATAAATTACCCCTCCCTAAAAAGAAGTGTCCCAAAATCCAGCCTAGGGTAAGCTTACAGCTTGTGGCAGGTAATGCTAGGCCTTATTATCTAATCTCCACTAGCCCACGAAAGTCCATACCGCTCTCTCGACTGCTAATTTTGGCCTAAAGTGCATGCCACCTCTTATGACTATGCACCATTTCGTATGAATAAGACTTGTATTCTTATAAAATCTGTGTATTTATAAGAGACGGGTAGGGTATTTTATATTTCTTTTTTTCATCCTGTCCATTACCAGCTGCACAGGGTATAGGAAGTCAAGATACCTAGTGAGTGATTAAAAGAACCAGATTAACAGGATGAACAAAACTCTAAACATTTCCCCATTTGATTCCATTTCAATGAATCCCTACATTATTTCTCTACTGTCAGTGAGTCTATGCATTCCTGCTAATAACATGTTTGGAAATGAATCATTCCTAGAGAAAGAAAAAGAAATACCTATGTGTGAGATGTATGCTGAAACAGAATATATATCAATAAAACTTATAAATAGCCAAAATTCCTCTTACGAAAGTGAGAGAAATGTTTGAAATGTAATTAATGCAATTTTCCATCATACGTATGGAAGTTATTTACACTGTGTCATTTCTGGAATTCACTACTTCCCCAGCATCTGAAACTCAAAAAGCACTGTTTTCTCCAAATGCTTCTCTCCCCACTGTTCATCCAAGCCCAGGGACCATTACTTTTATCTTGTGGTCCTCTAGAGTATAACACTGTATTTGACTACTTATGTAGTAGAACACTCTATTTGACTGGAAGACTTCATTTACTCTTATCCGTTTCATCTTGAAAGGAGGTGAAAGTCCTAAATAACATTCTCAAACATGGAGAATGTTTTCCTCTCAGTCGTCTTCCATTACCAGATGTCTCCATTACCTGCACTCCAACATAATCCTGGAACAAAATCAAGTATTTTTCCCAACCAACATTTCCATCCAAGAGTTCAGTTAGTATGTACAGTTAGTACTTGGAATGTGCTAGAGCATTTCATAATAACAGTTAAATTAACTAAATCTGACCAAATGTGATACTCTATACAAGGAACAAGAAACAACTTAACTTCAATTTTGACTACGGTAGCCCATCTGAAAACAAACTGGCATCCAATACATTTTCCATATGGCCAGAGCTTTTTTTTATTCCAACATATTTCAAAGAAATTTTAGTAGATGAGCACCTGCCATGGGAATTCCGTACACTCAGAGGTAGTAGGATCACAGAACCAGTAGTCTGTTGTGTCATATAGACACAGCTGACTACGAGAATGTATCAAGGATTCATCAGTTGGTACGGTTTGGATACATTTCATTAATAATTGGTGTTCAAGAGGACTCAGGTGGGGATCATCTCACCAGTTACCTGGATAATGGGATTAGAGAGATAATTTCTAATTCTTTGGATTACACAATCCTTAGGAGTAATAGAAAAACAGACTAGAATTCACAGTGACCTGGAGAAATTGGAGAAGTAGCCAAGCACAAATATGAAGCTCTAGGAATAAAAATGACAATCTACAGTTGCAAAAGAAAAATAAAGAATGGAGAAAAAAAAATGTACAAATCCAGAAGTCAAAATTTATTAGCCAAATAGTCATGCCCTTAAATGTATCCATTGGAGAAATATATACTTGACATATAGTAAACTATAAATATTCAATATAAATAGTTGATATAGAAAAAGCTGAGATGCATGACTGGAAGGCTAAGTTTAGGAACCCTGACACTCATAGCCTTCCATAGACAGACCAATATACTAACTAGATTTCTGGCCTCCACAATGAAGGACAGATGGTGAGGATAGAAAAATAATTTAGGAAAACAAAGATTAAGAGTTGTACTTTTTGAAAATATTTCAGAAAAATACTTGAAATTAGGATTATTCATCCTTCAGTTAAATACATAAATATCTGGGGCTTTTAATTTTGAGTTTTTACAAAAGCAGTGAGGAGCAGTTGTTTTGCATTTCCACAAAGAAAATGAGAAAATATGTTTAAATTTAAGCAGGAACGATTTAAGAGAGATACTACCAGTATTTTTCAGAAAAAAAAATATTATTGTACGTTAGGAAATCCTGAGGTTTACTCTTCTCCCTCAAATATCATTAAAGACAGAGATTTTCATTTCTCTGGAATTGATAAGAATTATCTTGCTTAAAGATTCCGTATTTCTAAATCTCTGGGGGTAATTAGGGCCCTAGTGAGATTTATTTTAGGTCTAGAAAAGTAGTATGGTCAGAAAAATGGTCAAGAGCTGAATAAGAAGTCTTTTAAATACTTTAGATAGGGGCCTACCAGGTAAACAAGATGTCTTCTGACATTTTCACCTTTAGCTCTCTAGGGCATAAAGGAGGTAATGTGCTCGGTAGGTGCTAAGCATTCATAAAAGAGAAGATTTAAGTACCTTCTGACAATAGGGCAGTAAGTCATTTCCCATCTGCAGAGCCAAATATGGTACACTGAGGCTCCTATACCCTTCTTAAATAAAGGATGGCAGTGGGAAGTGGTTGTAACACATAGCTTACAGCTCCTGAGTGAACCAGGGTCATGCCTACTACTACCGACAGCTAATTTTCTCTTCAGAGAATCTTTACTAAGGTTGGCAATTACAACTGTTGAAAGGCAATCAAACACAAGAAGCACTGTCCCTTAACTCCAACCTTACTTTCTCTCCTTGCCCAGAGCCCTACAGAAGAAATACACAATAAACACACAGAGTATATTTGTCAAGAATAAAATTTGAACTGCATTCACTTCCTGAACATTACTGGAAGGTTACATGTCATTGTGTAATGTGTACACTATCCTATAAAGGGGACAGCCCAGGTCGGAGGTACATTGTGATAAAAGTTTCTGAAATGGGAGTTATAACCCATTAATTCTATAAGCAGTGGAATTAATATAGTTATTTTTCTTAAATAATGGAATGGAATAGAAAATAAAATAATTCATTACATGTAGTAAGGCTATATACTACCTTGTGAGGCTGTTTCATTTATACATTTATGTGTGGTAGGGACATAGATGTAGGTGTCAATATGTACAAATACAGTGTGTCATGATATAAAATACATTTCTTACTCTAAGTTCTGGTAGGCCATATGAAATTCACTGTTCTAAAAAATTATTGCAGTCTTCGAATTAAGGGGACGTATCTATGTAAACAGTCATGGGATTCAACAAAATTGTCAAATACCAGATGTTTCTGTAACATCTGGACACTTAACAGCATGTTGACAAAATATCTAAATGTCTGACTGTCTCTTCCTCTTCTCTTCTGGTTGTTTACTTTAATAAAACATCCTTGACTTGTGGCTGGCTCAGAGATGTCAATTCTAGAAACAATTTCATTTACATTCTTAAATTACAAAGTATGCTCATTAAATCTGCTAAACTACTAAACTATGTTCTTCTCTAGAAGAGGGAATTAAACACAAGAGTTTAAAAGAAAATTTTGTTTAGTGAGTTTCTTAAAGTCAAAAAGAAGTTCAAAAATATACAAGTAACCACAGGTCGAACTAATACATAAAATGGGATACTGTTTATAAATGAAAATGACACTGTAATGTACAATAAATAGAAAGTGAGAAGAAATCATTCAACTCCCTTCAGTATCTGTTACATTTTAATTATAGCAAGTGTCTGGCTGTGGTGTTTCCCATATCAAGTTATACGAAAGCATGACAATCTTGGAGTGGAGATCAGCCTGTGTAAGAAAGAGGAGCATACTGAGATGTAGGCTTTTTACTAACAACACTAATTTGACAAATCCTGGTGGATAAATGTTTTCCGGTGAGAAAACTTCTTTGTATATATAAGAATTTCAACAAAGAAAAAGGCTATTATCAATGGAAAAACTAT
>CM053603.1:131261436-131290784 GCA_028646535.1 Procyon lotor | reverse complement strand
AAAAGTAGTTTCATTAGCTAAAGAATTGAAGGTGAATACCAAGACCTTGGCCTGGATTTCCTGGACTAAAAATATGGCTAATCTGAAATATTCTAGTTAATTGGGTATTGGTGAAGTTTTACACACTCATTTTGTCAAGATCCAGTCACATTAGGTGTCTTGGAACATAACACGTTGCCCTGTTCTTAGTAAATGTTTGACATGAGCAGACTGACTAGTTTTCATACACAAACCGTTCTCGGGCCTCTGGTTGGTCACTAGTTACACACTGGAAGAACCCATTCACCTGCGAAAACTTCATGAAACATTCCTTTTCAACACCAAAGGTAATATTAGAGTGCCTTTTTAAAAAAATCGTCTTCGAATAAACTTCTTACTAAGTTGAGTAAAGGGGAAACACATATAAACAAAAGGAAAGTTCCTGGGTGAGGTGAAGCAAATGTAGCATAAGGATTTTCAGGAAAAGGGCGTGAAGCTGTAGAGAAACACTGTTCCTCCTGCTCCGTGCTCCAGTCTCTATCCATTTGCCTCTGAGCACCCTGGGGAGTCCAGCCTAGAGATGCACCCATGTTCTGGGGATTCTTCTTCTATTTTCCCCCCACATTTTGTCAGAAATTGTGATGAAAAGCAACATTAAAATCTAAACAATGACATTTTGGGAATATATAGTTTTCCCATTGATAATAGCCTTTTTCTTTGTTGAAATTCTTATGTATACAAAGAAGTTTTCTCACCGGAAAACATAAGGAAGGTTTTATTGTGGTCTCCCTGTAAATAAACTAACTCTTACAAGAGACTGAGGAAGCTTGTGTTCTAATGAGCATTTAGGTCAATTTTTATTCAATCTGGACTAGTTCTATTTCTTTAACAAAAAGAAAAAAAAAATCAACTGAGTATTAAAACCTCTTGGGACAGATAAAGCTTGGCTGTATCCCAAGTATTGGTATTTTCTATAGAACAGTTCTCTCTCTCGTGACACTCTCCATTATTTTATTATCTGCACCAAAAAGCCAGCAAAGACAGTTAGTTGTTCCTCCTCCGACGCTGGCACTCTGTTTTGCTTCTCATCTCCACATGTCCTGCTGCAGGCCGTGGGCAGAACTGAGGCTGTCAAGCAATAGCCCAGTGACCTGGAACATACTTTGGTCTCAGAAGGCAGCTTACTCTCCAAGCACAAATGTGACACAGTCCCTGTGTAGAGACCCACTTTCCTCCTCTAGGGAGAGAAGTGAAATTACTATCACTTCTTGGCTTGTTTCATCAAATTTGCTCCCAGACCAATCTGAAAGTATTTGTATTGTAAATTTCCTCTCAAGATCTTATTGCTAGCATATTAATTTTAAAACCCACAGCAATTTCTAAAAGGCTCAGATACCTACAGGAAGAACAAAAATGTTTTAAAACTGAAAAAAAAAAAAATCACATTTTAAATTTTATTTATTTTTTTTAAGATTTTATTTATTTATTTGACAGAGGGAGAGAGATCACAAGTAAGCAGAGAGGCAGGCAGAGTGAGAGGGGGAAGCAGGCTCCCTGCTGAGCAGAGAGCCCCATGTGGTGCTCCATCCCAGGACCCTGAGATCATGACCTGAGCCGAAGGCAGAGGCTTTAACCCACTGAGCCACCCAGGTGCCCCAAAATCACATTTTTTAAAGGCATGTGCACAGCGCCAAGCGAAGGGCTATCTATTAGAACCTGTAACGTTTTATTACGTTGTCTAAAACAGAAACTTGACTTGTCTGATACCGCATACCAGGCAAATGACTACCAGCAAGAATATCTTCAGAGAAGAGTTTAAGACCTGTATTAGGTTTCTAAACACAGTCCGAAACGACCCATCCTGAGACCCATTGTCACACACCAAGGCTAACTTCTATGAGAAATGAACACCGACATGCTTGAGGAAAAAGTTAATTCTGCGGAATGGAAAAAGATGAAAGGTACAGACTCCTTCATAGGAAAGAGCTTCTACTTGCCATTCCCTTTCCCTGTCTCTCCTCCTTCCACCAACATTGTGCCCCTGCTGAAGCCCAGAGTCAATTGGGACAAGGGCAGATGCCAAGAACAACAACAACAGCAAAAGTATGTTAATGATGCTCTCAACACTGCCAGTTCTTCAATTCCATTCAATTATCTGTACCTTTTCTCCTGATTTCCATGACTTCAGGACGTTATTTATCAAGTACTCCATAATTAATCAGGCACCAAGCTTGACTGTGCTAATGAGACTCTATTTACGGCACCCCTCCCCCATGTTCTTCTCCACTCCTAATCCTCACTCCTACTATATATAAAGTCTCCTTCTCCTTTCCCTTCAGGCAGTGGCCCTGGGGCTTTGAAATGATCCCAACAAGAAGAGCTCCTCCTGACAGTTTTAAGGAAAATTAACATATAAGCAATGCCAATTCCCCACTAGTTTTCCATCATTACTCACCTAAAGATAGGAATTTGCTCTGTTCCTGGTGAGTGACTCAGAAATGTGCTGCCCTTCACTTTTTCCTTCCAATTTTCTCCATCCCCACCTCACTTTAAGCTCTATCTCTAATTCACAGTCCCTAAGACTATACCCCTTATTTTTATTCGCCTTTGGGCTATTTTTCTCTTCTTTGCCAGTTCCTCATGCTTACACATTTGTAATCATTTATTCCATTTTCCCTTCCTTTTAATCCACCCATACATTTAATACTTTTTACTCTTCTATCTAGGTGAAAATCTTGAAAGATTTGTAAGTCTTCTTTCTCTGTTTCTTGCAGTTTTTTTTTTATCCCTGCATTTGTGTTTTTTTTTTTTTTTTTTTTTTTTTAGTAATGTTATCTCCTAGGGTGAAATAAAAAAGCCTTTTCCTTTTTTTTTTTTTTAATTCTCTCCGTAAGGCACTCTTATCTCTAATTCCTTTTCCTGGCCGAGGCAGCCATGAATTGAGGGTACTGTTTTAAACAGAGCTGTTCTCCACATCATTCTCAGGCTCCTCTAGTTTAGTCATTGCCTCTGTCTTTTACCTATGAAACCACAATACCTCTCCTGAACATACAACCCTCACAAAGTAGCCTGAATAGTAATTAAAGCAGGATCCTGCTTTCAGTTCCCTTTTGCAGGTGCTCCAAGAACTAAAATGACATACTCTTACAGTGGAGAGGAACGGCTACCAAAATACAGCTTTTTACTGATCTTTATTGTTGAGTTTTAAAACGTCATTATCCCTCACCATAATCAAATACCTAAAATTCAGAGACTGACTGAATAGAATCTCATTATAAGAAAATGAAATTCAGACCAAAAAAGTGTTAATTAAGTCTAGTCTAAAATCACCTAGTTTTTAGGTGATTCAGCGAAGACTTCAAACACATCCTCTTGAATCCCATTTCAGGGTTTTTTAATTGCATTCTAGGACTCTGTGATCTGAACAGGATAAACTGACCCTAAGCCTATGTCAGCCCTTAGCTTTCTGCCTCCTTTTAAGTTATCAAATGAAGTTCCACCTAGGAAATTTAGCAGGGGTGAAAGGGGGTTCCATTCTACCAACACGCATGCAAAAAAATAAATAAATAAACAAACCACACGACACTCATCTACTAATTTAACCAAGCCTAAGAACAACCAAACATGAAAATTTAATGTGAACCTAATATTTCTGTCTTCCAGAGTTTTTGTAACTCCAATACTGAAACTCTGTAAACAAAATATATACATTGAAAGACAAAGAAAAACCATTCCAGACTTCTCGTACTTAAATTAGAATATGGTTTAATTAGAAGTTTAGTGAGGGTCTGGAGGTTGATTATTTTTTACCTCACCATGTAATTTTCTAAAGAATGAAACCCCTCTAAGCATGAGCCTAAAGAAAAAACTTAAAATAAAATAAAGGCTCTAAATTGCACATCTGTTTGTTTTCTGGATACACTGAGGCATCTATCCACAGATGTAAAGCAAATAACTGAAGCATTTGGGAAGAGCAACACACATGTCCAATCACCTACATGAAAATAAATATAGATTGTTAGAAGAAAAGTTCTCCATTCTAATGCAGTTCAATTTTTCAATATTTCTTTTATGATTAGTACTTTTTGTGTCCTATTTAAGGACTCTCTGCCTTATTCTATTATTTTTCTATCCTCACATAGAACTATAATCCATCTAGAAGTGAGTTTTATATATGATGTATGGTATATCTAGCACAGAACTCATATCTATAACATGTAAATGATTCCTAGAAAGCTATAAGACCAGATAACTCAGTAAAAGGATAGGCATGATACTTCAACGGTCACTTTACAAAAGAGGATATACAAATATTGATAACACATGAAAAAGCGCTCAAATTCTCTTGTTATCGGAGATATTTAAATGGAAACCACAAGGTGACTGTAAAACATCCACCAAAATGACTAACATAATAGATATTTCAGATGCTGGCAAGATTATGGGTCAGTTGATATTCTTATATGTAGCAGTGGGAGAATACATTAACATAATTTCTTTGAAAACTATAGTAAAATTTCAACATATAAATTCCAATGACTCAGAAATGCCAATTTCCAATGGGAATGCATACAGAGATTCAACAAAATATATACCCAAGAATATTCATAACAACTCTATTCATAATAAAAAACTGGAAACACAAATGCACATCTGCTAGAGAATAAAATAGGATATACTTAAATAATAAGATATTATAGAGCAATGGTACATGCAACTCCATGGATGACTTTTACAAAGCACTGAACAAAAGAATCCAAAGATAAGGTGCCTAGCACATGACCCCATCTATATAAATTTCACAAGTAAGAAAAAAAGTCTATAGTGCGAGACAATGTTTACTCTTGGGGGCAGCGAGATGCTGTAGTCGTCTAGGCAGGAGCATGGGATAGCTTCCGGGGAATGGTAGTACTCTATTTCTTCATCTGGATGACAACATCACAGATGATACCTGCAATTTATGACTTTTTAAAAAATTTTCTACCGCAAAAATTTACTTAAATAATGAGAAGAAGGAAAAGTTTCCACTCTGATCTTAGTGAAAATATGTACAGGGAACAGATATTTAGCCAGAAAGTGGTTCTAGTATTACTCTTTGAAACTTAAAGAAAAAGGAAGAATATAAAAATAAGATCACTGGCCAATAATTTTTTGAACATTTACTGTGTCTACATCCATGAATAATAAAGTAAAAACAGACACTTGAACTCAAGGGAAAGATAGGATGTCAATAGTGTTTTGAAGCTGTGATACAGGATCTCCAAAAGAACCACTGACAAAAACAGGAAATAAAAGTGGAGGTTTGTGACTATTGTTTTGGATCTCTCGAGTGATGTGAAATAACACCACATACAAGTAGAAATATTCAGGATAAATTCAACAGTATGAAATTAGGGAAAGCAATGAGATCAAGAGTTGGATCATGAATCTGGAAATCACCTCAAGACAAGAGAGTACTAAAAAAAAAAAAAAAAGACAAGAGAGTTCTCAGGGAAACAACTGAAGAATAACTATCTAAGACCCAAATTTGGAGTATATGAACACATCATAGGTAAAATAGGCTAGGCTGCAGGAAGCAGATAGTAAAACAATCTGCATGGTAAAGTATATTATTGCAGAAGCCTGAGTAAAAGTAGTCATCCAAACAGTTCATAAATATTTTTCTTTTGAGCATAAGACAGTATTTATTGTACTTCACTGCCACTTTGAAATTAGGAGAAATCAGAGGTGATTTCATATGTTCAGTAAGTGTGAACAGCTTTAATGTGTATCACTTCTGGGTGGAAGCTTTAAGAAGCAATGTAGGAATTGCCAAAATCCTTTGTCCTGCCATGCAGACAGTAGAAGATCATGAAATTGATCTTCCACCAGCCTGGGTTCTAAAGTTATCACCATGTGCAGAATGTCCCATCTCCAACTCACAATGGACAAGTACCATGAGTTCAAAGAAAACTAAGGCTTCCCTGCACCCCTGTCTTATGGCCTTCGCCTGCCCTATTAAACCTCAGAGATCAATGCTACAGTTTAGTCTTTTCTGTTTCCACATTCAAGTAGCTGAGCACTGTGAGGAAAAATCAGGGAGTCACACTGCTACACATCCTCAATCTGGAAAATCAATGGGGACTAGCAACCCTTTTATTGGAACTCAGAATATCCCATCTCCCATTTCCACAATTTTTCCAAACCTTAATCATTCTTCTCTAGACTCTGCACAGTCTCAGCAGAAGATCTGGCCTCCTGAATCATCATATACTAAGGCTAAAGAACACACTCTACTGCATATTTCACTTGTTACCTTCTACTAACTTAGATTCACCCATTATCGGCCTTATCCTCTTTCTTTCAGTCTTTACAGGATGAGGTATTCTTATTTCTGACTGAGCATTCCCTTCACCTACACCACTTAGTACTGTCTTTCCTGGGATCTTCCTACACTATGTAGTCCTTCTCTTCCCAATGCATTCAACTTATCCTGATTCCTTCCACTTTGGTTTATAAATATGCCGTAAACACTGGCTTGAAATTAAATCTCCCCCTACCCATCATCTAATCTCGCCCTCAATCACAGAGAGAAGTAGGCACACTCCTAAACCCACTACAATCTTACATCGACCATTCTACTGCAAGCTATTCTTATTAGGATCACTAAAGACCAAATGATGTACATCATTAAACCTCTATCTTGTTGATTGCAGTTAAAACTACTGACTTCTTCCTTATTGGATGTCTCTGGTCTACTGGTGCCTGTAACTCTACACTATCCTCATTCACCACACACAACTGTCCATTTTCTCTCTTTCTCTGACATGCTTGAAATGTTGGTGGTCTCTCAGGTTCTCTCCTTAGCCTATAGTTCTTCTCACTCTGCACAATCTCCCTTAATTTTACTTGTCCCGTGATTTCAACATTACCCATATGCTGATGAATGCTAAACCTAAATCTCATGTTCCAGATATTTTCCTTGAGCTTGAAATCGTCTATTACCTGATTCTCCTGTACACACCTCAAAAACAGTACGGCTAAAACAATTTAATTTTTTCTTCCTAAACCCATTCCTCTTCTCATATTCTCTAAATGAGTGGAATCACCATATAGCCATTGACCCAAAACAAAATCTGGGAGTGAACTGACTTTTCATTTTTTTTTTTTTTTTTTTTAACTGAGGTTAACAGAAAACATGTTACCTTGCTTTTATTCATTAGGGCCTTACAATTTCAGTGCATGCTAGCCTGATTTCCTACTGCAGTTCTCTCCTTCAATTCTGATGGGTAAATTTGCTGGGCAGAATATTCTTGGTCGGCAGTTTTCCTTTCAGCACTTTAGCTCTATCATCCCCCTCCCTTCTAGCCTGCAAGGTTTCTTCTCAAAAATCTACTAAAAGTCTTATATATAACAGGTTGTTTTTCACTTGCTGTTTTTATGAATTTCTCTTTGTCTTTAATTTTTGAAGACTTAATTGTAATGTATCTCAGAAAGGGTGTCTTTTGATTCATCTTGTATACATTTTGGGCTTCCCAGATCTGGAAGCCAGGTTAGGAAAGTTTTTTTTTTCAGTCATTATTTTTTAATAAGCTTTCTGCCCCTTTTCTCTCTCTTTTCTTCCGGGACCTCTATACTGTGTATATTGGTCCATCTGATGGCATCTGCTAAGTCTTTTAAACTATCTTCACTTTTTCTTCATCCTTTTGCTCACCTAATTGAATGAGTTTTACCGCCCTATCTTCAAATTCAGTGACCCTATCTTCCATTTGATCTAGTCCATCGATGAACCCCTCTACTACTGAATTTTTCAGTTCAGGTATTATATTATGAAGCTCTAGGATTTCTACTTTATATATTTCTATCACTTTGTTGAAATCCTTACTTTATTTCTGCATTGCTCTCCTGACCTTGGTAAACATCTTTACGACCATTATTTTTAACTCTCTTCTAGGCAAATCACTTTTTTCCAATTTCATGAAGATCAGTTTCTGGAGATTTCTTTTTTTGTTAGAACATACTGTTTCTTTGTTTCCCTTGACTCTGTGTTGGTTTCTATGCATGAGATAAAACAGTCACCTCCCCTAGTCTTGATAGATTGATCTCACGTAGGAGATAAACTTTATCAACCAGTCTGGCCCAAGCTCCTTGTTGCCTCTCAAACCTTTTTCATTCTCTAAGCCACTTCTGTTATTAGTGGCTCCCAGTAGCTGGGGCTGTGCCAAGACCCATCACTATCCCAAAGGCATATGAAATGCTTATACACCTGTTCATTCTCCAGAGGATCACTAACTACTAGTCCCTTGTTTCCAATAAAGGCTAATTGGAAACCCAATCTTCAGGTAGCAGCTAGAAAAACTGGAACATTAGATGTGTAGTGTAGTACCTACCAGAGAGAAAT
Organism: Procyon lotor; assembly: GCA_028646535.1. NCBI lineage: Eukaryota > Metazoa > Chordata > Mammalia > Carnivora > Procyonidae > Procyon > Procyon lotor. The sequence goes on along the minus strand of CM053603.1, from coordinate 131,282,425 downwards.
CAGAAGCTGAATGTTTTTGCTTACTCACTCTCTCCTAAGCCAAAGGGAACAGTCACTGAGAGAGCTTATGTGCCCATATAGAACAACCATTTTGTTTTTTATGGTCCTAGGAATTGAATGTTGAGTTCCACCATATTACCAAGCTAGATTATTTGGAATCCAATTCCTTGGGTGGGAGGCATAACAGTTGGAGTGCTAGATGTGATAGTAAGCTCCTTCTAGGGAGAAACTAGAGGGCTTCTGGAGTGAGTCAGGGGGAGACAAAAGGTATGCCCACCAGGTCTCTCGGGTTCCCAAGAAGGTTCCAGTCAGCTACCACATACGGGCTGATTAGAACCTGGAACCTTATACAACAGCTGGGTATGTATGTAGTCAAACCCCTTCCAGGAAGAAACTGGAAAATGGAGTTTTTGCCTGTTCCCTCTACATGGAACCTAGGGTGGGTAGCTGTGGAAAGTGCTTGCACGTCTGTTTGGTAACTGGGTTTTTGCTGTTGTTTGATATGGTACTGTGGGACTCAAGAACGCCAAGCCTTGTTGGCTATCAGAGGTAGAAGATTTGAGGGACCACCCCTTGGACAGCTGCCATAAAAATCAGGGCACTAGAGTGTGGACATGTTCCTTCCAGGAAGAAGCTGGCAACTTTATTTTATTATTGGAGTAACGATGTAGTGAAATTGTCCACTGGCACTTTCAGGATCCTGGAAAAATCAGTCAACACCTTCGATGGAGGCTAATTAGAAGCTGGACCCTAAGGCAGCAACTAGGACATTACTCAGAGCCCTTCTACAGATAAACTGGGATATGGTGTTTTTGCCTATTCCCTCTGCAGTGAGCCTAAGTGTATAGCCACAAATGGTGCTACTGCACCCATTTAAAATCTGTTTCATTTGTTCTAATTAATATGCTAATCCCCACTGACTTACAGAGCTAGATGATTTGAGGGCCCATCCCTCAGATGGGAGCCTTAAAATTTGGGGTGCTACATATGTGGTCTAAATGCTTTGCTTCTCGGGGAGAAGCTGGAAGTTGGAGGGTCTTTCTCAATTATTTGGCACTGTGCCAGGAGTGGAATTTATGACAAGATTATGTCTCAAAGGGAGTTTCTCTCAGAGGAAACTGCTTCATGTATAACTGTATATATTCAGTGTATCCACGGGAGAAGGGAAATTCAGGAGCCTCCTATTACCATCTTGGTCTAGAGTCCAAGTAGCTGTAACTTGGGTGGGTAACTGTAAATCATAACTTCCATAATGCCTTCCAAAGTTCTTCAGCAGGATTAAGCATACCTACTCACAGTGGTAATTGCAGTTGTTTGAGAATGTGTCCTTTACTGGCCAAATTTCCTTCCCCATTTTACCATTTCCCTATTGACTTTTTCCTCCCTCTCGAAGCAATCCTACTTCCACTTGCACTCTTTTCTCAGGTCCTACTTTTAGAACAAACCTAAACCAAGACACCAGCTCTTATCTGACCACATAATCAAAGACTTGATTTGAGTAGGTAACTATGACTAAATTCTATCCATATTATTTCTATCCTGGTTTTCACTTTCTGAATCTCTGGCCTGGGCTATTCCATAGGACTCCTATGCGTGTCTCTATTTCTAATCCTGCCTACCTCAAACCTATCCTCTATATTGATGGAACAGTAAGATCTTTAAAGAGCAGATCTTTTTGTGCTCACTTCCTTGACTGACACCTTTCACTGTCTCCCATCACCTACAAGGCAAACTCAAGCTTCAGATCATAGAACATGAGATGTATTGTGATGAGGTCCCTTCTATGTTTTTAGCCTCCCCTCTCCTACATCTCATGTTATATTCAGGTAAGACTAATTAAATTGTGCTCTCAGTCTGTCACCCTCTCCTCTCTTATCTATCTAGATAACTAGAGCTCACCTCACCTCCGTCCTCTTACCTAGAAAACTTTTCTTCTTCTTAATCTCAGCCTACCATCCTACAGCTCCCAGCTCAACATCTCATCATCCAAGAAAAATTTTCTAACCTTCTAACACAGACTAATGCTACATGCTTTCATATTACTGTCTACCTATATTTGTTATTTCCACAGACTATAATTTTTTATTTATGCCTAGTATTGAAATTGCCTCCGGATAGATCTCCATGCCTTGAATTTCACCCTCCTTTGAATCCAAATGACACATTCTTACTGATGCTAATTTTCTAAAAGAAAGTTAATAGAAAGCCCCAGCAAAACTGGCTATCTAACCCCAACACTAATCACTCCATTCTCATCTTCTGTTCAAGTCAGACCAAATTAAATTACTTTCCTCACTCAATGCCACTGTGCAAGGTCTTTTATGCTTCTATGCCTTTGTGCATGCCTCTGACTGCAGTGGTTCTACCCACCTAGTAATCCATCAAGTTTTATCTCAAACATCACTACTCTATGGTACTTTCTTCAGTATCTCCCCTGTTAGTAATTCCTTCTACCAGATTCTTTTAGTACTTGGCAAATATATACCACACTGCCTTGTAATTATTTGTAAGTGCCTTAAGGGCTGTTCTTTCTCATCCTGGCTCAATATCTGATATCCAATAAACGTTCAAGAGAGAATCACTGAGAATGAATAAATGAATGAGTAAATTAATCGAATGGTAGCTCATTTTTAACAAAGACAATCACAGAGAAGCAAACAATTTTGCCCACAATGTGGATGAATATGAGAAGCATTCTTGTCCTTCCTAGTGACAGCACAATTCTCACCTTCACAACTTGAAACTAAACTTGAAAATAAAATTTAAAAAAAAAAATAGAAAAGAAGCTGGTGCTAGAAACAAAAAATGCAGAAGGAAATACAGAGTTGGGGGAAAAGCCATGGAAAACAGAGAAGGAGGGAGAGGGACAGAAAGAATACCACATGGAACACCTTCACCTATCTTTACCTTCTAGATCTGAGGACTCAACTTCCTACAATGATGTCATAATTTAGTCCCATATCTTGTATCCTCACATTCAGCTTCAGCTCAGGATACAGGGTATTGCAATTACTCAAGCAATGAGACAGTAAAAACTTCATTTCCCCTTGGAAGTATTTTCATAACATCACACCTTCCCTATTGCAACAAAGGATTTAAACTTGCAGTCCTGAGGAGCTGCATACTGTGTTAAAATACAGAAAGAGAAACAGGCAGAGGCATTAATGGAATTAAGCCTCCAGGGTCTCTGGTGGAAGGAGTATTATCCAAAATAAAGATAATTATTTAATGGACTATAGCCACTGCTGGTCACTGCAGTGGCCAGATGGATGGAACTGCATCACAGTCCCTCTTTTGGGTGGGGTTTCATGCTCTAATCATATGTCTGTTACAAGCAAAAACATGTTCTAATTCCATTCAGTCTGAAAAGAGCTCTAACCAAAGCTAGAAATTCATTAAGACAAACCAATGATTCAGGCTTTGCAGCAAGGGACATTGGGTTTAGAAACAGATCACTCAGGGGACAGACCAAAAGGTAGAGATTTAATTCAAACACACACTCCTGGATCAAATTTCAAGCCAAATGGTAGATAGGTGTAAAACTCTCTAGTATGTTAATAACTGGACGAGAGTGAAATGGTCCTGTTGCTCCTCACTATATACCCCCAGCTTTCCACTTTACTCTTCTCTCTTGCAAGGAGAAATCCAAAATATTTCACTATACTTAAGCACTGGAGGTACCTACCCCCTCCCTGGCAAGTTCTGAGGTTCTCTTCTCTCACAGATTTTTCTATTAAACATAGGTCAACAGATGAGAGTCTTGGAAGACATATGAAAATCTGTATAGCAACTTTCATTAATCAAATTAATCAGAACAACATTTCTCCATTCCCTCGAGTGACATGTTTTTGCTCTATCCCTTATTCTACTTCACGTCCCCCCCCTGCTGTCTTTCTATCCCCCTATCATAAGGACACCAATTTCCTCAGAGCCAGACACATCATACCTTGGTAGAAGCCTGAACCAGGGTGTTTTATAAAAGGCAGTGTCTGAATATGACAAACGACATTAGCCCCGTGTTTGGCAGGGTCAGAGCCAAAGCTGAGCCTGATATTTACAGTATGCTTTATAAAACCACAAACATATTCCTAACTCCCGCGGGATGTCATGTCACACAGAACATATGCAATTAATCTCCTATTGTGACTTTTATCGCATTTCTCCTCAGGTAAGCCTCTCCCAGGTATGTTTAAGTAGGCGCTGCTGGAGCTGCCACCAACTAGCAGCAGACATGCACATGGGCTATAGGGTTTGGTACCACTACGACACCCTACTTGAAGCAGCAGTGACATAAAGTAGTGAGCCTTGCACAAACGCTCAAACTTAACAGGTCATGTAGCAAAACATTTCCCCACTGAAATAAAACATTCAACGCCTAGAAGAGATACAGACCTTAGGGAACTGACTGCTGTCAGTTTTAAGCATGATATAAATTTTCCTTAATTTAGCTCTAACATGACCATTTATTTCAAGACATGAATAAACTGAAGTTGAAGGAGTAAACATTTCAAAACTGAAAGCTGTGGGTTTTAATCTCTACAATAACTTGAATCAAGACAGTGCTAACAAAATGACTTGAACAGCTTACTCCTTTACTGAAAAATGTTAAAAGCTAGGTCTCAATTAGTTTGTATTTATATGCTATATCCAAGACTCCAGTTCCAAGTCCTTCCCTTCCTCAGTGGCTAGGGCCTGAACAAAGACCTAGAGCCAGACACCTGAATGTTCCAAGTTTCTGTATCTAGCAACATTAAGACCAGTGAGGGCTGACTTAATTTTTCAACATCACTATGACACTGTAAACTCTTAGACTTGGTAAGGTAGGCAAGTGCAGTTATAAACCCCAGCCTGAGCACTTACTTAAGCAGTAGCTTCTCAAACCCGACACAAATTAAGAATGACATTTGCTGGTGATACCTCTCCATAAACATGTGCAGGATTAAGCTCACTTTTCATATGATGGCTTTAACTCTACTTTTTCCTCCGATACTAAAAAACACATGTCAGTGTGTTAGAGCATACTTATCAGAAATATTGTTTAATGAGTATAAAATCAAATAATTTCACTGTGAATATTTCATTATGAATACCATGATACAACAAAATTCACAACTCATGAGCAGACGTCAGAATATCAAGACCCTGGAGGAGGAGCAAGATGGTGGAGGAGGAGGAGACCTAAATATCATAAGGTCTCAAGAATTCAGCTAGATAGTTATCAAACCATTCTGAACACCTACAAACTTAATAGGAGATTGAAGAGAAGAAGAGCAGCAATTCTAGGAACAGAAAATCGACCACTTTCTGGAAGGTAGGACATGCAGAGAAGTGAATCCAAGGTGATATACGATAAGAGAATCTGTGGGGGGAGGGTTCGGCTCCCGGCAAGTGATAGAGCAGCAGAGCACAAAATCGGAACTTTTAGAAGTGTGCTCCACTGAGGGACCTTATTCCAAAGCTAAGTGAGGGGTGGAGCCCTCACAGGCACAGTACGGTCTCAGGATCCACGGGGTCGCAGAAAGACCCAGAGTGCCTGAGGGTGGCAGAGCTCCCAGGTATCAGAGCGGGGAAGCCAGCTGCAGAGACGGAGCCAAGCAGTGGGCTCTCAGCTTGGGGTACCCTGATCCAAGGCATAGTCGGGTCACTGCTCCTCGAGCAGGGACCTCATGAGTGGCAGATCCTTGAGAGACCCCTTCCTTCATCCTCCAGGAGGAGTGGCACAGGAGCGCGCTGCAGGAATCTGCTGGGATTGGAGACTGCAAACGGGGCTGTGGGCCAGAGATAGAAATGCTCGGTCCCAGGCCGGGTGAGCTCAGAGTGCAGCCGGAGACCAGGGAGAGGGGAGTGACTGACTGCTTTTCTCTGAGGGCCCAATGAGAAACGGGGCCCTGAGCGCTCAACTGCTATGGGCAGGAGATTAGGAGGCCACCATTTTCATTCTCCTCCTCCTCCAAAGCTGTACGGAAAGCATTCAGGGAACAAAAGCTACCAAAGCAAACCCGAACAGATTACTCAGCCCGGCCCCTGACAAGGGCGGTGCAATTCCACCTCTAGCAAAGACATCTTAGAATCACGGCGCCTCCCCCCAGATTATCAAGAACATCAGCCAAGACCAAGTTCACCGATCAATGAGAACTGCGGAACTCCAGAGCTAGGGGAAACACATAGAATTCGTGGCTTTTTTTCCCATGACTCTTAAGGCTTTCAAAGTTAAATTTAAAATTTTTTTTTCTTATTCTAATTTTTTAAATTTTTCCTCTTTCCTATTTTAACATGCTTGAACTATTTTATCAAGACCTTTTTAAAAATCTTTTTTTAATTTTCATTGTTATATTCATATTCCATCCCTTTAGTGTATTAAACCTTACTTTCTGTATACATATAGGTTTTTCTTTCTTTAAAATTTTGGGATACAGTTTCTTCTACTAGATCTAATAGGATATAAAATATACCCTAAATTTAGCACATGGCTTTGTTCTAGTCTCCAGCCTGATCACATTCTTTCCTCTTTTTTCTTCCTTTTTCAACCAACTTCCTAACCTACCAATTCCTTTTTTAGAATGTTTTTTCTTTTTTCTTTTTTTTTTTTAATTTTTTTTTTATTTTTTTTTATTTTTTATTTTTTTTAAAGATTTTATTTATTTGACAGAGAGAAACACAGCGAGAGAGGGAACACAAGCAGAGGGAATGGTAGCAGGCTCCCCGCTGCGCAGAGAGCCCGATGCGGGGCTCGATCCCAGGACTCCGGGATCATGACCTGAGCCGAAGGCAGCCGCTTAATGACTGAGCCACCCAGGCGCCCCTAGAATGTTCTTTTTTCAACCAACTTTTTAACCTATCAATTCCTGTTTTTAAAATCTTTTTTAATTTTCATCTTTACAGTCATGTTCCATCCCTTCATCATGTTTACCCTTATTTTTGCATATATACGTTTTTCTTTCTTTAAAATTTTGGGAAGTAGTTTTTCCTAACAGACCAAAATACACCCCAAACCAAGTGTGTGGCTCTGTTCTATTCACGAGTCTAGTGTGTGTGTGTGTGTGTGTGTGTGTGTGTGTGTGTGTGTGTGAAAAAGAAAGAGGAACACCTACTGGACTATTGGATCATGGAGGGAGAATTCGAGAGATAAGTGATATCATAAGATGAAACAATATTAGAAGAATTGAGATCCAAAAAGAAGAAGAAAGAGAGAGAGGGGCAGAAGGTATACTGGATCAAATTACAGCAAGGAATTTCCCTAATTTGGAGAAGGGAACAAGCATCAAAATCCAGGAGGCACAGAGAAACCCCCTCAAAATCAATAAAAATAGGTCCACACCCCATCATCTAATAGTAAAACTTACAAGTCTCAATGACAAAGAGAAAATCCTGAAAGCAGCTCAGAACAAGAAGTCTGTAACATACATAGTAGAAATATTAAACTGGCAGCTGACCTATCCACAGAGACCTGGCAGGCCAGAAAGGACTGGCATGATATAGTCAGAGCATTAAATGAGAAAAATATGCAGGCAAGAATACTGTATCTAGCTAGGCTGTCATTGAAAATAGAAGGAGAGGGACGCCTGGGTGGCTCAGTGAGTTAAAGCCTCTGCCTTCGGCTCAGGTCATCATGTCAGGGTCCAGAGAATGAGCCCCACATTGGGCTCTCTGCTCATTAGAGAGCCTGCTTCCCCCCTCTCTGCCTGCCCCTCTGTCTATTTGTGATCTCTCTCTCTGTCAAATAAATAAAATCTAGAAAGAAAGAAAGAAAGAAAGAAAGAAAGAAAGAAAGAAAGAAAGAAAGAAAGAAAGAAAGAAAGAAAATAGAAGGAGAGCTAAAATGTTTTCAGGACACACAAAAACTAAAGGAATTTGGGAGAAGATATTTGCAAATGACATATCAGATAAAGGGCAAGTATCCAAAATCTAGAAAGAACTTATCAAACTCAACACCCAAAGACCAACAAATAATCCAATCAAGAAATGGGCAGAAGAGGCGCCTGGGTGGCTCAGTCGTTAAGCATCTGCCTACCGCTCAGGTCATGATCCCAGGAGCGTGGGATCGAGCCCTGCATTGGGGACCGATTCCCTGCTCGGTGGGAAGCCTGCTTCTCCTGCTTCCATTCCCTCTGCTTGTGTTCCCTCTCTCGTTGTGTTTCCCTCTGTCAAATAAATAAAATCTTTAAAAAAAAAAAAAGAAAAGAAATGGGCAAAAGACATGAACAGACATTTCTGCAAAGAAGACATCCAAACAGCAAACAGACACATGAAAAAGTGCTCAACATCACTCGGCATCAGGGAAATACAAATCAGAACCACAGTGAGATACCACCTCACACCAGTCAGAATGGCTAAAATTAACAAGTCAGGAAATGACAGATGTTGGCAAGGATGCAGAGAAAGGGGAATCCTTCTACACTGTTGGTGAGAAGTGAAGCTGGTGCAGCCACTCCAGAAAATAGTATGGAGGTTCCTCAAAAATTTGAAAATAGAGCTACCCTACAACCCACCAATCACACTACTGAGTATTTACCCTAAAGATACAAAAACAGTGATCCAAAGGGGCATGTGTACCCAAATGTTTATAGCAGCAATGTCCACAATAGCCAAACTATGGAAAGACCCTAGATGTCCATCAACAGATGAATGGAAAAAAAACCCAAAACAACAACAATAACACAGATGAATGGGTAAAGAAGATGTGGTGTATACACACACACACACACACACACACACACACACACACAGTAATACTATGCAGCCATCAAAAAACGAAATCCTGCCATTTGCAATGACGTGGATGGAACTAGAGGGTATTATGCTAAGTGAAATAAATCGATCAGAGAAAGACAATTACCATATAATCTCTCTGATATAAGAATTTGAGAGGGAGGGTGGGGTGTCATGGAAGGTAGGCAGGGAAAAAAATGAAACAAGATGGGATTGGGAAGGAGACAAAACATAAAACAGACTCTTAATCTCAGGAAACAAACTGAGGATTGCTGGGGCAGGGAGGGATAGGGTGGCTGGGTGATGGACATTGGGGAAGGTATGTGCTATGGTGAGTGGTGTGAATTGTGTAAGACTGATGATTCACAGACCTGTACTCCTGAAGCAAATAATACATTATATGTTAAAAAAAAAAATGTCAAGACCCTATGGTTGATGCATGAGTCACCATGATATTCATGAGTCAACATGACATTCATTCATCATGATATTTATGAGAGATACATGCCTCTCATTACAGACAGTGCTAAAGACTACATTACATTTAATAATCAACATGGGCAGAAACTATTAGGTTACTAACCAAGGTTACATGACTACTAAAGTGTTGGATCCAGGGCTTGAATCCAGTTTTGTCCCACTCCAATAACCATGCTGAACTGGTATCTTTATTTATAACAACTTCCTATCTTATTTCCAAACTTGGAGTGCTCCCCAATGGCAAGAGTATCAAGGTCCTGCAAAATATGACTGCAAACTTTATTTGTAGCCCCAGATCAAATCAAATCTCTTTAAACAAGTCTTCTCTGAAAACTCCCCAGATGAAACTGCTCTCGTCTAGTGCAATGGTTATCAACCAGAGTGAGTTTGACCCTCAAGGAAACATTTGGCAATCTTTACAGATATTTTTGGTTGTCATAACTAGGGGATGCTACTGGCATGTAATGAGCTAGGGATCTTGTTAAGCATACTAAAATGCACAAGAAACCCCCCACAAAAAGAATTATCCACCTGTTTCAAAATGTCAACAGTGAAAGGTTGAGAAACTCTGATGTACATAATAGCCTTTGCAAACTCCTTATGAAAATTAATACTTTCTTCTTGCATTACATAAGGTGTTAAATATTCCCAGAGGTTAAAGACTATAGCTTACACAATTTTGCATCCTACAACCCTTTCCTCAAGATATAATAGGCATTCAACAAGTGTTGGGGGAGGGGCTAAATGTTTAATGGTCTCTCTGCTAACACTTAACTCTTCAGCGCAAATCCTGAAATGTTTATTGAAGAGCTATGCAGAACAATGACTATTATAAATTCCATAAATTTTGGAGGTAAAGAACATGGTAGAGAAACAAATTCCCTTTGAAGCCATGGATAATAAGAACCAAAGAAGACAGGTGAATTGTTTAAGGTCACAGAGCAAGTGTGACTTTCTTGGTCCTCAGACTGGTCCTCAGGCTTACAGAAAAGCCAATGCTATATAAGAAAAAATAAAAAAAGGAAAATAAAAATCACCTCTTTAAAAGGTAAAAAATTTACCTTTTCCCAGGAGAGTAATATCTTCCTCATGACATGTGTTAAGTGCACAAATTGTTTGGTTTTTTTTAATCATAAACATGCTATGCATCAGTGCTTCCTCTAATCATACTGACAGTGGCGATCAATGCCTTTTACAAAGATTTGTAGAAACCACAAAGAGTCAAACGTTGCTACTATGGAGATAAATGTCCTTGAAGGTTCTCAGCCTTAGCTCACCACTAAATGCCTCCTTGGAGGATGTTTTATTTCATCCCAACGTTATTACTGGAACAAGCATTGGTTCAGTACTGACTCAGAAAAGTATCCAAGGTGCTATGTCAGGACCTCTGTTCCTGACTCTTACAGAAGACCACTCTATCTGGAACAACTTATCATCTCTTGGCCCAGTCCTGACATTTCTTCATCAAATTAGTTCATGAGATCTCTTAAGTGACACAATTAAGAGTCTTCAATTAAGCGCATGCGTGCAAGCACACAGATACACAAATAATTTGAAATTTGATGTAGATTATGTTCTCTGTAGAAATTTAGGTCTATATCTCCTTTGTCTGACCCAGTTCATCCATCTACTAATAACTAGTTCACAACTGTGAACATAAACACTTTTGATAGTATGAAATTCTCACCATGTCATAAGGATATGGGCACCAGTGAAAGAGACCAAAGAGCTAAAAGTGGTTCACTTTAAAGGGATTGTCTGCTGCAGTGTCCTCAACAGCTTTTGCTCAGCTGAGAAAAACTGAGCGGAAAAGAATGACACATTAGTCCAACACTAAGTAAGATGCAATCTGTGCCAATAAATAAACATCGGCACAAATAACGGAGCAAGAAACCTGTTTTGTCAGTGTAACCCTGAGACTCCAGATCCCCCCTCAGATGGTGTACCAGGAACCTCTTGAGTTTCATGAAGAGACAGCCTTCCATTAGTGGATTCCTCACTTACAAGTACAAAAAAAAAAAAAAAAAAAGGTATTTTATTTTCTTGTCCAAGGAAGAACTTTTCCTCTTCGCAAAGTGCCTAGTGATCCATGTCTTGCACTTCATACCATGTTCTGACTCCTTGTACTCATCACAGAATCTTTAATTTAACCCCCTCCTTTCTCCCACAAAATAAAATCCTCTCATAAATATTAATGAGTGTTCGACCCATGAGCAGAAAGGTATGACATCGCAGCATATCATAATGATTTCACTTCCCTTTTCCAAAAGCCACAATTAAGTCCCAGAGGGAAAATTTGCTTTTGTGGATAATGCAAATAGTGTTTTTTTTAATACATGCACAGATTCATAATGATATTACTATTATTAATAGTGACAATAATGAATAAATTTGCTACTACAAAATAAGTAGGTAGTCCAGATTTTTATAATCCTCTTAAACATCTCTATATTTTATATGTTGCATATTATTTTTTCTTTATGAGATGACCTGAGTCACATGTGCACTTTTATAGCTTCCTAGAGATATAAGAAAATGGAACTATAACTTTTCATTTTCTATCATGTGTGATGTGTATAATATGCATAAGTATTTAAATTATTTTTGCTTCTGCTCCTTGATCTAAAGAGTTGAAATTATTTTCCATGTATTTTTAAAAGCCATATTCTTCCATAGACACTAAAATAAAAAGGATAGAATTAGCCACCAAAATCATCCACCAAAATAGAATCCTCCACAAATAGTGGGATTATTTCATTAATGACTTTGGTCATTGATCACTCCAAATAGAGGAGTCTAACAGCAAGCAGTATTTTTTTTTTTTAAGATTTATTTATTTATTTTACAGAGAGAGAGAGAAATCACAAGTAGAGAGACAGGCAGAGAGAGGGGGGGAAACAGGCACCCCACTGAGCAGAGAGCCCTATGCGGGGCTCAATCCCAGGATCCTGAGATCATGACCTGAGCCGAAGGCAGAGGCTTTAACTCACTGAGCCACCCATGCACCCTAACAGCAAGCAATATTATAAGACTCCAAAGCTAGGGTCACCTGGGTGGCTCAGTCTGTTAACCATCTGCCTCTAGCTCAGGTTATGATCCAGAAGTCCCAGGATAGAGCCCTCATGGGGTGGCAGGGGGCTCATTAGGGAGTCTGCTTCCCCCCTCTGCCCTACCCCCTTGCTCCTGTTCTCTCTCTCAAGTAAATAAATAAAATCTTAAAAAAAAAAAAAATAAAAGACTCTGGAGCTAATATTGAGATCATAATGTAAGAATGAGCAGTCAACTTTTTGAGAGTATTCAGAAAATGTGAGTGGACATCTCGCCTTGATATAATTTCCCCAACATAATCTATAAACTTCCATTACTATACAGGAGACTATCAGAAGAGAGATGAAGTCAGGAAGAAAACAGTTTAACTAAACAGTATAAAGATGAAAACAATACAGTAAAGGAACATGATCATGTTGACACTTGACATTTTAAAAAAAAAAAAGACAGGTGTTCACTGTGTCTCAAAGGCACTGAGGAATTCATTCCACTGCCCGGTCAATATTGTGACCAAACATGTAAATTTGTCAACTATCGATTTGTTTTATTATTATTGCTTATGTAGTCATATAGCATGAAAGAACAGCAAATGCATTTTATCATCCTTAACTTGATGAAAACTTTATTGTATAAATTTTATATTCTTAATTATTCTAATATTTGCTGAGTCAACACAGTCTTGTAGCTTTTGGTCTTTGCTACACATGGTAACAGTTCCTAACGTTCCTGATGGCATGAAGATGTGGACGAAATGAGGGGCCGGTATTTAAAGGGAGTAGTTAGGAGATGCTCAAGGCTGGAAAATCCTGAAGTCCTCAAGTGTTGCCATAGTCACATCTAAACTTGCTCTGCAAAGTTTATTCCAATGGGTTTCAAAATTTCACTGTGCATCAGAATCCTCTGGTGGGCTTATTAAAGCACAGATTGCTGGCCCCGACCACCAGATTTTCTGACTTGGTAAATCCAGAATCGCCTGATAATTTGAATATCTAAGGAGTTCCCAGGCAACGTCCATGGTTCTGGTGCAAGAATTACAGTTTGCAAATTACTGTTCTATTCAATTATGTTCAGATTTTGAGGACAATCTTGTCCTAGGTTCTATAATTAAATCCTATCTCTAGACTTAAAGAAATAATACCCTTAAAATCTGGAACTGAAAATCAAACATGTAATGAGTTAACTTTTCTCTGCTTGAGATCAAACATTCACATTTATAAAACTATTTCAATTCATTGGTATGGATACCCCTCAACTGGATATGGTCTATTCTACAGTATGGATTTCTGTTGAATATTTAATTACACTGACAGTTTAAAGAAAATATGGGATATAGCCTCATTCTCTATGATGTCAGTTTCTTTTATATGTTAAAGAAGTATTATGACCAGTGTGTAGAAAGAACAGATTATAGATTTGACATCATTTGGTATTTAATTTTTAAAGTTTCACAAAGCCTGTCTTCCACAGTTATTTCATCCAAAAGTAATTCATTGAACATAAATCTGTAAAATGCCTACTGTGCACATAATACTGTATCAGGCCCTTTGGGAGAGATTAAAAAAAAAGAAAAAGAAGTGTAAGTCTGACAGAAAAATCACACACACACACACACACACACACACAGAGCCTACAATGAGGTGAAAGATAAAACTTTAACTATATAAGACGACTCAGAGGTTATAAAATAGAGGCAAAATGAAAGTGTTGTGGGGTAGTTTACCCTTTTTAGGAAAACTCTTTTTCATTTTACATAATAGTAAAAAGGTCTATAGGTAAGTTGATGAAATGTTTAACTTGTGAATCCTCTCTACGTCCCTCATTCTATTAAGAGTTAACTCTTCAGCCATCCCTTCTAATAAAATTATCCCAATTCCTTTGACCCTTCACTTAACTGATAAATAATGAGTAGATTCAGATGACAGGCAATTTGCTAGGCAATAGGGAGCAAACATTGATTATACCTACCATAGGCCATCCCTTAAAGCTACTTACAGTTTACTGGGAAAAATGGACAAAGAGGCATTCAAACTACGGCGTGGGAAGTACTAAAACCAGAAAAGGACCTTCTTGTCTGAATGCCCTAATAAAAGAAAAACCTTGAATTAAAAGTAGAAGGGACCCAAAAAAAAAGGGGGGGGGGACCAGAGATCACAGTTGGAGTAGAGCTTTCTGTCAGAAAGGAACATATTGTGTTTATTAAGAAAATCTGATGGATACATGGGTGGTTCAGTTGGTTAAGTGTCTGCCTTCAGCTAGGGTCATGTTCCCAGAGTCCTGGGACTGAGTCAGGCTCCTTGCTCAGTGGGGAGCCTGCTTCTTCCTCTTCCTCTGCTGCTCACACAGCTTGTGCTCTCTGAAAAATAAATGAAATCTTTTTAAAAAAATTTTTTTTAAGATTTTTTATTTATTTATTTGTCAGAGAGAGTGTGAGAAAAGGAACACAAGCAAGGGGAGTGGGAGAGGGAGAAGCAGGCTCTACACTGAGCAGGGAGCCCAATGCGGTGCTCGATCCCAGGACCCTGGGATCATGACCTGAGCCGAAGGCAGACGCTTAAGGACAGAACAACCCAGGTGCCCCTTTAAAAAAATTTTTTTTTTTTTTTTTTTAAAGAAAACTGGAATTGCTGAATAAGAATTGGAGGAAAACAGCATAAACAAATAGAGAAAATAACTAGCCCACCAGGAAGTCAGGCCCCCAAAGAGGAACTTCACAAGCCACCCTAAGGAACTTAGGTTTTATACTGAGGAGATCAAATGCACTAAAGTATTCTAGGAAAAGAATGCAGGATCAGTTTTGTTTTAACAGAAACAGCCTGCATTTCCTAAACTACAACCATCATTCTAATTCTCTGAATATACCATATCTTCTTTGGGTGCCTACATGAAGCAAGCAACTAAAAGTGAAGAGAAATTTGAAAACTTAAACTAGTTATCCACACAATATGCTTTTACACAAATGTGCAGATAGTCAATGACCACTCTTCAGCTAATTTTATTTTTCCCTTTCTCTGAGTTGTTTTGTGAGGCCTGGCCTACCCTCCAGTCAAGAATCCCAGCACCAGATACATTAGCACAGCCAATGCCTGGGTCACTTTGATTATCCCCAAAGTACAGTTCTTATTCGTTTCTCATAATCACACATCTACTTTGTATCAGCCTAAAGGGGGGAAATCAGGTGACCAGTGGCCCCTTGTTATCCATTATAGCGCCTATAGAATTTTCTATTCGAACTGCATAAACTGTCTTACAGCCTGATACTCAATTTCCTCTGCAGGATTATGCTCTTTGTTCTTTCCGCACATTATTCTACCAGGTTCTGACCACTGCCTACATTATCTATCATTTGGAATTTTCACCCTTTCCTTGAGGAGATGACATGCCCATGGTTTACTTCCGGTTTCTGCTTCTTCCATTCTCTTCATTTTCTGATCGTTTTGAATCCTTCGTTTGCTGTCTTTCTTTTTTTACCAAATTAAATTCAATAAATATATTTTCTTAACATTTGGGACTTTGTACTAAAGACATGATAAAGGTATTTTGAGTACAAACCTTAAAAGTAAAGCAAGAAAGGAAGCAAACTGGTCTGAACTTTAATGCCTTTTCCCTTTTTTTGAAGACAATTTAGAACTGAATACCTGGAATGTGCTACGATATCTCCGAAAGAGGCAATTTAATAAAAAATCAGAGGGCTTCCAGTTAATTCAATTCCCTCCAGACCCACGTTCCTTCCAAATTGCACACTTCAAAACTACAGAGCCAAAGAACTTTAGATGCCCTCTGAGAATGCCTGAAGAGAAGGAGGGAAAGGTCCATGAAAGAAAATGAAAGTAAAAGCTAATTTATGAAGAGAAAAGGGAAAATGGTGAGAAAGTTTCAATTAATCTGCAATTGATTTAACACTTAAAAACTGTTAAGAGAAAAAGCAATATTAGCATTTAATTATTTATTCAGAAGCTACTGAAAGGAAACACACCATATAGTGTATCCACCCTTCAGCCCACTTGAAGGATGGATTGAAGCTTGATAGGAAGCTATTATTAGCTTGAAAAACTGAAGCATGAAATACCATAGGGATAATTCTAATTCCAAGTTCATAGATGTAGGAATAAAAATATATATAAGAAATGGTTACAGATTGGAAGCTAGACAAAATTTTAGGTATTTGCATAGCCTGAAGTCATTGACAACCAGGTTCAGGGAAGACTCATGAGTCTAGAGTGGCCCACTGCTTACCTCCAAACCAGGAGACCTTCCAGGTCTTTGTTGCTAGACAGAAGGGCAGTTCCTTTCTACACAGACTTTGTAGTGTTGAGGCATGTCTAACCTGGGTGTGGTTTCACAGGAACAACCAGAGTAATGAGAGAAATTATTTATCAAAGTTCTATTCTGTAAAACTGCCAGAGTAACCGTCGTAGCAAATGATGAAGTGGGTCCATGTCAGGATGACATTATCCCTTATAAGAAAATGGCCCATTCCTCTCACAAGAGCTGCTGTTGTCAGTTTGGGTTTTGATTGGGAAACCTTGCTCTGTGTACGTGAAAATGTTCCTTCTCTGCCTCCTTCTGTTGTTTTGTTTTCCACTCGTATTCAAGACTGAAAAAGGGAGGAGGAGGATAAACCTCTTTCTGCGTTCTGTGTTCGCGTCAGGGGGTGGGAGGTGGGGAATACCTACCTGTGTGTGCACCCCCCCAAACACGCACGACACCCCACACACATTCTCTGCCTGCTATACTCTGTGGCTCCCCACTGCTCCCAGGACCTACTGTATATGCGCACTGTGGACAGTACTGTGTATCTGAGAAAATCCATTTTCCAGCTCTGCTCCAGCCCCATCTCCTACCTCCATTTTGAAGCCCTCAGTGTGGCTCTGAAACGTTGTAGAGGACTTTCTCTCTTCTGCTATATTGGGTTCACTGCCCATCTAGCCATCTTTGCTCTTCATAGCAGTCTCCAACCACACAATGGACCAGGCTCTGTTTTAAACACTTTTGAAATTAGTGATTATCATAAGTAATTGATGTAGGTATTATTTCCATTTTTCAGACTGGAATATATACAGTTAAGTGCCCAAGTACCGTAACTAGGGAGTTGTGAAGCCAGGACTTCAGTTTAGGTCTCTGGCTCCAGATTCCACCTTCTCAACTCTGTTCTAAGAAACTTCTGCTTTCCCTCAAGGGACAGAAGCTGCTGGCATCAGCACTGTGGCATCGTAGTGTTAATCCCCTTATCACTGTTCAGAATTAAACTAAACCCAAACCCACATTCCCCTGTTGTTGACATGAAACAGTCACTATCTTTTTTTTTTTCCTTTTCTTGCCTATCAATGGATATTTTATACTGTAAAGTATTCACCATGCAAATTAGGTAGAGAATCAGAAGTTATGCTATTAGACCCCAGGGTTATCGTTCCAGAAAAGAATTGAGAAAAAATATGCAAAGGAACACGAAATGCATTCTTTCTCCACATGCCTTTATATAAGGACTTGGATGAACTTTAGACACGTATATTAAGATTTTAGGATGAACACTTAGCTCAAGTTCTATTAAAACTTCAACCAAAAGGCTTCAAATTCACAAGATGAGGGCTGGAGAAAGTTAAAAAGACATTTTGCTGAAGGCTGGTAGAAAGAACAATTCTAACCACAGCTGCTGGTGGTTCTCTTTCCAAGCTGACCTTCTTCTACCTCCTAGGGCATACATTAGCATGTCCAGAAAGTGTATTAACTCGGGTGCTCCCATCCCCATGCAATAGATGAAATTTTCAAACCATAGAAAGCTTATCAAAAGGTACGCAGAACTACCCCTGCTGCTATCAATTAAAATGTAATCAATGCGAACTACAGGGACAGCTTCTCCCCAAACTGAAAACGGCACACTGAAGCCCTGTCTTCCAAATAGCTCCATCTCCTGGTGACACTGACACTGTCCTCTCCCTGACGGGTTTCCTCCTTCACCTTCCTCCCATTCAATGTCAAGCCGTGTCAGCCTCTTAGTTTCAGCTCTCACGGCCTACTGCACAAATCACAACGTTCTCCAAAAGAAAGGTCATGAACTTTGGAGTCTGGTTCAAATGCCAGTCTCAGGTAGGGCTTTAACCTCCCAGATTTTCAATTTCCCGATTAGAAAATGGGCATTGTAATAAAATCTCTGTGGTTTACTTTGAAGATTACAAATGTGATAATACATGAAATACACTGATTGCCTTATCTGGTGTATCATGAGTTGTTAAATGGGAGCAAGCATTATTATTATATGCCAAGTTCACCCAAGAATGGATATTCAATTGATTCCCATCTTGCCATTATTAGAATGACGAGACTCACCTTCCATACAAAGGACCTATGTGTATACAATTCATTTTGGGTTCTTCTGTTTCTAATACTGCCTATCTGACACGGGAAGTGATTTATCCTGTATACCTCTACGTGGCATCTTAATCAAGCACTTACTATTCAAGACCCAAGTGACTCAAGAACATCTGAAAACTTCCTATGGCCTTTCAAATTAAACATAAATTTCTCTGCTCTTCACTAAATACCTACCTTGCTAAACCCTTTTCTAGTCTTTCCTAGACAATCTATATGTAAGAAATATATAGTAAGAAAGCCAAGTTAACCTCACCATCCCAGATATACTTTACCTATTTCATCTACAAATTGAGGGATTTTTCATTCTGTTTCACCCCACCCGGGGGGTGGACAAAAACAAAACCAACCAAGCAAAAAAGTTTTCCTGCCACTTCATTTTTCTCCCCTTTTTTTTTTTTTTTTTTACAAGACCAAGTGCCCTTTCCATGAAGGCTTCCAAATGAACTCTACTCAACTCAATGCTGAGTTCTTGAATCTATATGCGTTCCAAGTATTTGCTTTCAGTTTGCATTTTATCAGCGTGTGGTACATTGCTTTGCTTGGGAAAATTTATTCAGTATTTGTTTGTGCTTTATGTTAATAAGCTCTTTGAAGCAGGTAACAGACGTTTTATATGCTATCTTCGGATAGCATATAGGAAAGGTACCAGGATATCAGAATAAATATTCATAGATCGTATTACCTCATGGTGCGACCAGTATCAGAGCAAGAAAGTACCTGTGTGACTGTTTTTCTTCCATCTGGGCATAATGCTACGCTTTTTTCCACCCCCTACTGGAACAATCTGGAACTGAAGACATTCTGATACTATCTCTACTGCTCTTCCATAAATAAACCCTAGCACTGACTGCTTAGGATAGACAGCCCATTCACTGGTGTTCAGAACCAAAATCATAGTGGAGTTCCACTTTTTTCCCCTCTTCCGTTCCTTTCTTTCTAAAAATGTTGCTATGGAAACTGTACTGTGTTTTCATTCTCTGTTGTCGTCACGCGTTTGCTCAAAAGCCAGGGAGAGATAAAGACATTGATCAGAAATGCAATGAGACAGCCTCTGGGGATGGCCATGGGGGTAGCATGAATTCTCAGGACACTAGATCACAACTGCTCTTTCAGCAAAGACAGGTCGATTTGACCATCCTTTAGAGGATTTAATTAAAAACTAGTCTGGGCCAGCCTTTATGCAGTGTGGTGACAACACGGACCAAGAGTGGCATGTCAGAGGAGGTGGGAACTACTCAGAAATGAGCCCCCACATATTAAAGGTTTCTGCTGTGTGCTTCCGTCAAGCAAACTCATTTGGTGCTCATCCCTTTAGCCAGGGAGATTTACTGACCATGGGCTGAATTCCCTTTTCCTGTTATTAGGTCAATGGGGGGGTGGGGGGCAAGAAAGTTGCTCCCCCTCCCTTCTGCGGTTCTCTCTGTGGCAGATACTTACACAGTTTCATCAGTGGATTAGAGGAAGCACTGGAACCAAGGAAATTATCAACTGGACTTCCAAGGTCCTCTTATTCCGGCTGCAGCAATGACAACTGCCAATATTTCTGTAGTGATAACCTTTTTACACGGGATTTCACAGCTTTACAGATACCATTTTACTTGCCTCCATATTTTCAGCTCTTTGTATATCAGGGAAAATTAAAGAGCGGCCAGTGCCTGGATGTAAGCTAAAAAGCCCCTGTGAACACCGGACACAAGGCAGCACTGGGTTTCTAGCTCCGAATTGGAAAGTCCTCCCGTCCATTTCTGTGATAGCTTTCAAGGCAGCTGGCAAGTGGGGAATATGTGCTAAGAATATGGTACTTGATGACCAAAGGCAATTATCTCTCATCTACATCGTCCAGATCCTTCTAGCTTCCTCCCTCTCGATTCTTAATACTTGCCAGCAGTTCACATTTGCCTCTACCTTCATTCTTCCAATTCCTCTGCCACTTGTTTAATCCCTCTATTCAGTGGTGTTCTAAAGGCTTCAGACCCTGCAATCACACACCCTCCACTGCACTTCAAAGATCCTTTCCATATCCTACACATATAAACTTGCACGACTTCCTAAGCTTCCGCAAGCTCTATTTTTCTCGTTAATACAAGGGAAGAGTATACTGCTGTATTACTGTAAAGATTAAAAATGTATGTTTAAAATCTGGCAAAATGTCAGAAACTGAGTAAACATTAGCTTTTATTTAATTCATTTAGATCCATATATTCTGTTGTTCTCCCTTATTCCTCTTATTCCTCCCTATCTCTTTAGTCTGTGATCGCATAGCAAAACACGATCTGTTCAAGTTTCATTTAACATGTGAAAGTGATTTAAAGCCACCAATATCTTGACATACTGGTACAAATACCAGAAAAGCTATAATCATTTGGATTTACTCCAAGATTTT
>CM053603.1:131232037-131260936 GCA_028646535.1 Procyon lotor | reverse complement strand
CTGGTCACCCAACTTCTCAGCCTATCCCCTCTGGGACATAAGCAATATACCACAGCGTGGTGCTTATCTTGATCAAATTTTCAGGGGAAGTATGAAAAGTAAAAGAGTGATTGACAGGCCAAAAGGCAGGGGTGGAGCTGTTCACTTGACAATCATGTGTGTCGGGCTCGTTGTGGAATCCCTGGGTGAAAATTCCTGGAAGGCATAGATTTCCAAGTGCTAAATTCTTTCATAATACCTGCAATAATATTTCTAAACTTACCTATGGTGGTGCATTAAATATATAATTTAAAGCAGAGTGGGCCGGTAGTTTGGGCAAGAGGCAAGGAATAGAAAAGGATAGAAATTCAAGTTCTAACGATCTAAGTTCTTAATTGTGGTATGCTGTATCTCTAACACTTATAACACCCCTCACAAACCTACCACTTAATCATATGTAGTCTTACCCTATATGGAGTGTATAAATGTGTATAATATATGGAGTATTATTGGTATATATAAGGGCTCCTTAATAATACAGGGTTGTTAATGTGATAATTATAAAGTTTGCCATTTAAAAATATAATAGGCACTGTATCATAAGATGGGAACACAAATGGGTGTGGGAACACATATAATACAAGGAAAACATGACACCTACCTTATGGAATTTTCCACTTATTAGAGGCACATGTAAGTAATAAAGAAGTACAATGAGTGGTATGAAGAGTACAATGTGTCATGGAGCACAAAACGGAAGAATAAATCATGGTCTAGAGATGGGAGGGAAGGATGAGCAGACAGGGAAATCTCCTTGGTTAAAGTTAGTCTAATTTAATACCTAACTAATGAATAGCAAATAGAAGGTAAATGGGAGAGGAATGAGGAAGGGAAGAAGGGAAGAATTCGGCAAGCAGAGAGTATACACAAAATCATAGGAGTAAGATGCACCCATGCACAAAGAACTGAAAGAAATTCAAGATGGCTAAAGTTATGAGAGTCAAAAGATATTATCTGAGGGTTAACTGGTTCTGGATTCTATAGGAACTTGAAGGTCATAGTAAAGATTTAGAGATTTAGCCTGACAGTGTTTTAAGTACAGAAATAATTTGATCCAGTTTTTAAAATACAGTCATCTAGAGAGAGGATAATGGCTGCTTGAATTAAGGCTATGGTAGTTAGGATGGACTGAGTGGATAGATGCAGGAGATATTGAAGAGGTAAAGTTAACCTGACTTGACGGTAGACTAGATTCCTACTCACTGTGCTTAGGTTTCTCCGCATCCCTCACAGTGCCTGCCACGGTATTTTAAGTGCAGAAGGGACCCGATAAATATTTGTTGAATGAATGAATAAATGAAGCCTCTAAAACTTCTCTCCCTAGAAGAAATATGAATTACATTCATGTTTCATTTATAAGGAATGTGATGAATGCTGAAAGCAGAAGCAAAGCCCTTTCAGCATCAGTCTTGTTGAAGGAGCTAGTAAGTAGGAATTTCAGAACACTGCTGTGTGAGTCCCGAGGGAGCAGGACTGGTTTGAGGCCAAGGACTTAAGGCTTCCATCACAAAGACAACTGTGCTAATACCAGGCAGTTGAGGAGGTAAAAGGGCAGCAGGAAATCTAATTCCAGAGTTTTGTAACATAATACAGATTCCTGGAAACAAAGCTGGCTTCTTAAGTGCTACAATTGTTCATATCTGAAGATGGAATATGTCACATAAATTCACAGGCTGATACAAAAACCTGATTTGGGCTTCAGAGGTGAGCGGATGGCTAGTTATTACTGGTATTCTGAAAGGTTAACTCCATCTTGGCTATCTTGACAAGGCATAAGCATGTAATTGACACATTATTTCATCTTACGTTATATCCTCCTTCCTTCCTTCCCATTCCTTCTATGTCACTCTCTCTCTAGTGCCTCCCTCTTCCCTTCTTCACTTCTCTCTCTCTCTCTCTCTCTCTCTCCCCCCCCCACCCCCCAATCTCAACTTCTCAGCTCCATTTCCCCATCCCACCCCACACCTAGCCTGGTATCACTGTTAGAGTCAGGAATTATGTCAGGGATTAATTTAATCCTATCTAAATTGAGGTGGGGTTGAGATAAAGCATTTTTGCCTTCAGCTCAAACCCCCTACTAACAACTTGCATAACACACAGGCTTATAGAACCAACAGTAATTGGTAGCAGAACACAGAATATTTATATCTGATGTCTCTTCACCAATGTTCAACAATAGAGAAAGTGTTAGAAAATGATACTACATCTAGACATACCGCCATGCAGCCATCAAAATGCTATTTGTAAAGGGATTTAAAAAGATGGGAAATGCTTTTGTTATCATGTTAACATGGAAGAAAGTCAGAAAATAAAATTGTACTTCAACATGAATCTAGCTAGGTAAAATATGCATTTAAATACTAGAAAGGCATATACACTGATGTGTTAGCAGTGATTAACTTTGAACTAGGCTTTCATTTTCCTTATCATAAAGTTCTACATTTCTAATTTGTCTGTAATGAGTAAGTGCTAATTCCACTTTGGGGAAAATATTTTAAAAGAAAAGTACAAACAAGATATCATGTGGTGTGTGTGTTTGGGGGAGGGGGAGCGTGTGTTCTAAATGAGTTTCCTGAACTTGGTACTAAGATGTGGCTTTAAAAGAGTAAGATTTTTAAGTACTGAATAGAAGGTACAATGAAGAATCAAATGACCGTTCATTGGCCGTAAGGGTGACTTAAATCAAAGGTGGTATGTTAAGCCCAGAATATTGAGCCTAAGAATCATGAGGTCAAATGCTCATTACTCAAAAAATTCTCTGGCCATCCTTTTAATCTAGTTAATTCTATAATCCAAGTATTCATGGTTCACAGTGCCATACTCAAATTTTTTACTGCTTAGATATTTGCAACTAACATATCCAAAGAGAATAGTATCTGAAATACATAAAGAATTTACACAACTCAACACCAAGAAAACAATCCAATTAAATAATGGGCAATGAACCTGAAAAGACATTTTTCCAGAGAATATACATAGATGGCCAACAAACACATGAAAAGATGCTCAACATTACTAATCATCAGGGAACTGTAAATCAAAACCACAATGAAATATCACCTGACACCTGTTAAAATGGCTAAAATCCAAGTTAAGAACTAAGTGTTCAAAAAGATGTGGAGAAAAAGGAACCTCTGTGCACTCTTGCTGGGAATGTAAATTGATACAGCCACTATGGAAAACAGTATAGTGGTTCCTCAAAAAATTAAAATTATAAATACTATATGATCCAATAATGTCACCACTGGATATTGACCCAAAGAAAATGGAAACACTAATTCGAAAAGATAAACGCACTCCTATGATTATTGCAGCATTATTTACAATAGCCAAAATATGGATGCAACCCAAATGTCCATAAACAGATGAATGGATAAAGATGATGTGTTGTGGGTGCACACGTGTGTGTACACATACACACACACACACACACAATGCAATATTATGCAACCATAAAAACAATGAGATTTTGCTATTTGTAATAACATGGATGGACCTAGAAGGTATTATGCTAAGTGAAATAAATCAGATTAAGACAAATACCTTATGATTTCACGCCTATATAGAATCTAAAAAAAAAAAAAAAGAATAAAAAGCGGAATCAGACCTGTAAGTATAGAGAACAAACTGATGGTTGCCAGAGAGAAGGGGGAGTGGAGAGAATGGACAAATGAGTAAAGGGGAGTAGGAAATACAGGCTTCTAGTCACGGAATGAATAAGTCACAGCAATAAAAGGTATAGCACGGGGAATATAATCAATGATATTGCAATATCATTGTATGAGGACAGATGGAAGCTAGTGGTGAGAACATATAATCTATAGAAAAGTTGAATCACTGTGTTATACACCTGAAATTAATGTAACATTGTATGTCAACTATACGCAAATAATTTTTGTTTTATTTTACTTCTTAGATCTTTTACTGGAAGTTAGGAAACTAATAGGAAAACTTGGTGTCAGCTTATTTGTGTATTTGTTTTCTTTATTTATTTATCTATATTCTGTGTATTTCTTTTGTCTCTAAATAGTTGTGGCTCTCCCTATGTTTCACTGTTGCTTTTGTTTTATACCTTTTGACTGAACCTAGTTGTGTGGTGTGTGTGTGGGTGCGCACGTGCACACATGCGTGTGCCACATTGTTTGTTTGTACAACACATTGTTGACCAATGTGTCCTTCCTTCTTAGTCCTAACATGTTGAAGGATATAGTTTAACACCATCTTTGAAAACATACGTTTTGAAATTAGAGACTTGAAGTCCCTGGTCTGCCAACCATTGAGTATAAAAATTTGGACAAATTATTTAATTTCACTAAACTGAGTAAGATTTGAATAATAGTATTATTGATTTCTTAAGGCCATTGGGAAAATCATGAAATAATATACGTAAAAAAACCGATTGGCATAAAGTGATTGCTCAATAAACATTAGTGCTTATTTTGACTATCGGGGTACCTACCATGGACTCTGGTCAAGATATTGTCAATGCTGGAAAATAGTGAGTAACTCATGGCCATTCTTCTTACTTTCCTTCCTAAGGAGACAAGGAGAATAGAGACATACTTCCCTCGTTTCCTCAGGATTCCATATATTGAGGAAACATACAAAGCCTTAAGTCCACCCTAACCCAGAAGGTCTGAAAGCATCAACATGTAAGACTTCGAACCGTAGCTTGATCTTTTCAATATGTACAAAACTGATATAGGTTATTGGCTTATGACAGCTAGTGTTCCGTCCTTCATATGAACTCATCTGCTTAAATGGAAAAAAATATTACGGTAAATCTTGTTAAAGTGCCACTGCCATCTTCCCAGGATTCTGATATAATTTAATAATTGCAACATAATGAGGAACATCTCTGCTACCTAAAATCTGGAAAAAGAAAATGCTTTCCCATCATTAAATGTCTTCCTCAGATCCCAGAACTAAGGCACAGATCTTTCCCAATGACGCTAACGGCATCACTCACTCTAATGTATTAGTGCATGAATGTTCAATTTTTTCTGAGGGTAAATTGGGCAAAGTTTACATGAAAAGAAATGCTTCTGGAAATGCAATCTCAGGCACATTGATACTTGGGTAGAAATGATTTAGGGAGAAAAAAACTCTCCTGTCATCTTTCAAATCATGCCATACACATAATCACCTTCTCTCATCTAAAAGGCCAACTTAGATTGTCCCAGACATCACGTAGAAAGGCAAGAAAGGATCATCAGCAGTGAAGTCCTAGAAAGTCTCCCAGTGTGGAAGCAATTCCTGCTACAACACAGCTCCACTCATCTGGACAAGCACAGAGAATGGATGGCAGCTGTATGGCAGATTGAGTAGAGACAGGGTCAGAGGAAGGAAACAGTATAGTGACATATTAAAACTCAACTTCAATAATGTCACATCTCCATGAAATGTTGGGAAGCCGCAGCAGCAACATACAGAATGGGTTGGTTTAAATCAATCCCAGAGAGAATGTGTCTTTTCCTATAAGCACAGCCTGCAACCCAAGCAGAGAGGCCAAACAGTAAAAGTAAAGACTGTCCATATAGGATCTACAGTCACAAAGCACGGAGCAGCCTATTCATGTATCATATAATAATAAAGTCACAAGCCTATCTTTCTTGGTAGAGTAATAAATACTCAGAAACACACACATATCCAACAGACACGGTTTTAAATACAAAAGGCTGCAGAATAAACTTGGAATTCCTTTTTTGCTTCTTAGGTCCCAGTGCATTTATAAACATGATTCTTTAAAACAGAGTTCACATTTCTTTCTCAGTTCGTGGCATTTTTAAGGCTTTTCAACACTTCCTTTTTGCATTTAATGCAGTATACTATCTTAAGCAGCATCCGTGAACCCGCTCAAAGAAATCCCAGTGGCACACCTTGGGTATTCCTGGGATGAGTGAATCTGAAGGATGAGTATATCTTTTAGCGCCTGCTGTCTAGCAAAATGTCATGCTACTCAGTAACAGACAGATCTGGAGAATAAAATTGTCCTGAGTTAAGAATCTGTGAACTGATCTATAGGAGTTGCTCTGATTTCACTATCTCCACATTAAGATTCCCGAGAGAAAGGTGGAAAAAAAGTAGGGAACAATTCAAAAATGAGAATGGTTTTATAAAAACAATATGATCCCATGGTCCCAGCCACGTACACTGTAACACTTCATGGGACATCGTAACAAGTCCTCCCAAAGCCAAAGAAAGCGAGTGCTGCAGTGTCTCACTCACAGAATTCACCTGGTAAGGGTGGTGAGAAGAGAGGCGGTGGCAGGAAGACCTCAAGGCAAGAGCAGGGTTCCAGCTACTGAGGATGAAGGGACAGGGGCACAGTAAATGGTCGTTGAGTATCTGAAGCACCTCCTCACCGTCTGACCTTCCACAGGAAAAAATGCAGAGGAGAAATGATGACAACTAAAGGACAGGGTAGAGGTAGAGAAGTATAAAGATAAGCGAGGTGCAGAAGAAATGGAAGGGATGGAATTAAATAAGTATTCATGGAAACTACTTGACAGTGAGAAAGATTTGGATGCCAACCCTTGGGTGAGCTTCTGCACAGATCTGACTATTCCTCTGGCTTCCTTTGCTCTGGCCACAATAAAACATCATGGAAATGTCGAAGTCAGAACCTAGATATCGTTTGAGGTAAGCTGAGCTGCTGGGCACAACAGGAAGGATAACGAAACCTAATGATCCTCAAAATATCAATACTAAGTTTATTCTTTCATTCATTCATTCTTGCTCCAGGTATTTATTCAGGCTCTAATAACATGGTAGTGAATAAGACAAAATTACATCCTGTTCAAAAACACAAATAATACAAATACTGTATTAGAAAGTGATGACGTCAAAGAAGAAGAAGAAAGCGGGGTGAGAGGAGAGCACGACAGGGTGCTAGATGAGATGTCGGAAGACTTCTCTGCGGAGGTCACTTTTGAACACGACTCAATGAGAGGAAGAACCAACCAGATGCAAATGTTTAGTG
Source organism: Procyon lotor (assembly GCA_028646535.1). Classification (NCBI taxonomy): domain Eukaryota; kingdom Metazoa; phylum Chordata; class Mammalia; order Carnivora; family Procyonidae; genus Procyon; species Procyon lotor. Next base: position 131,253,915 of record CM053603.1, on the reverse strand, counting down.
GGGGAGCACTGCAGGCAGAGGAATAGCAAGGGCAAAAGAACTGATGCGGCTATGCACTTGGCATAGTCCCAAACCATCAAGGAGTCCGCAGAGCTGTGTGAGAGGGAGACGAGTGGGAGGAAGTTCATTCCCAGAGGCAGCCAAGGGCAAGATCACCAAGGTTCTTCTTGGCCATTCCAGGTCACTTGATTCTATTCTAGATGTCACAGAAAGGAAGGATGGTGTGGGGGGGAATCGAAAACTGTGACAGCATCTTATTAACATTGTGATCATCAGTGAAGTACAATTAATTTGAATAATTGCAAAAAGTTTTTAACATCATTATTCAAGTATCAAGTCTTTACGGTACCTATTAATTAATCACAACCCATTTTGTTTTAAATATATTTAAGGAGGCTAGTAAACCCCTATGGGGCTCTATCTTGGTAACATCAGCAGTTATGGCAGCTCGAGTACGGGCTCGGGGTAGGTTTCGGGAGAGAGGAGGAGGTTTATTTAGTACGAATTTACATAGATGATGAGAAAACCACAGATAGCTTGAGGCAGATGAGATTATGGTGACACTGGATAGAATATGCACTGTGTACAGGGTACATGAAATGCCCAGGAGAATTTGGAACGGCCAGCGGCAATGAAGATGCCCTCTAAATGTTAAACTATTTAATGAACAAAGATCACCATGAAGAGGCAAGATGGCTTCTAGAGCACAACAACCTTCCTGTGAGTGCTGACATATCTCAAGAAAGAAAAAAACAATCCGAAACAGAGACTGGTCAGCCAGCCACAGAACCACAGAAAAAGGAAAGTCACAGAAGCACATTCTGCTCCGGTCCAGGGCAGGGACGTCTCAGCATTGTCAAGCTACTTGGAATGTCTGTTCTTTCTGGCAGGTATATGGAGATGGATGCGTGCTGCCATTAGAGTCTGACGAGACTAAGCATTTGAAACAAGCATCTTGCTCACCAAGCAACCTTCTGTTAATGTGCCTCCCTATGTAGCTTGCCTACAGGGCAGGAATTCACTGGTCAGACTGATGCAAATGTCTGGTCCAGTTAACAGTAATATTTTTCATTGTAAATTAATACAGTGGCTTTCCATTTATATGCTTCCGTCCTTTGTAAGTTGGTACAAGCCACCCCCCCTGAATAATCAGCTCTGGGCATCAACTAGACCAAATGCTGGGACCCGCAATGCTGAGGTCTGGACACCAGCTGTGATGAATTCACCCTGGAAACGCTACCCCGCAAGGTCTCTTGGCAGCTGGCCTTCTCCTGGGACACACTGACCTTGCAGTACCTTACATTTGAAACGTCGACATGTGCATTCCAACACTGGCTCTCCTGGGAACAGTCACTGCCGGGGCACATGTGCAGAGAGTTGTAAGACGTGATTAATTGAATATTGAAGAAATGTCTCTGCTGGTGGGAAAAGAATTTTAATTATGTATACTATAGACATACTCTTTAAACATGATAACAATAGCTAATATTTATTGATTTATTGAGCACTTTCTAAATGCCAAACACTGTTCTGAGCATTTTAAATATTATTTAAGTACTATATTTATTCCCATTTGAGGGACTGGAGAAACAGAAGCTAAGAATGATTAAGTCATTGGCCCAAGGTCTCATTGTTAGTAAATGATGGAACGCTCATTCGAACTCAGACTTATTATACCCAAAGTTAAGAGAATGTTCTATGGAGTTAGACTTCCCTTGGCTGGGAACTTGTCTCCACCACTTATTAGATCTGGGGTCTTGGATTAAAAAAAATAAACCTCCCAGTCAGTTTTTTTAGATTTGCTGAAAATTGCTATTTGTCTTTTTGTGCTGAAAATTGGTTCTTACAAAGAACATTCTTTTTGTATGTGTTCCCATACATATAGGCTTTGTACTTTAGTGTACTGTATTTATTACAACACACAAGGTTATAATAAAGTACAAAGGAAATTAGAAAAATAAAGTGCTTAGCTAGATCAAGTGCTTAGGGCTGCAGCTTTCACACACTGAGCTCAAGGAAGGTTATCTGCTCATATGACAGAGTACTAAATACTTACTACATGAGAGGTCAGACTACCCACCCAAATCGTTGCTCTGTGTACCTTCTCATGAGTATCCTTCTCACTCTAGACATATACCTCTGATATTTTGTGATATAGTTCACTTTTTTTATATAAGCTTCATTCCAAAAGTCTGAGTCAAGTTTCTACTATTTATATATGCATAGACAAAAGAGATCAGATATAACAAGAAAGAGTTAGAAGAGAAACACAGGGTGGTGTGCCATACATGTCTATAACTTTGTTTGAATTAGGCAGCACACTGGCTCTCAAACAGCCAGAAGCCCAAGCAAATGGGATCATGTAGTCAGTTTTAAGTCCCGCATTGCCCAGAAGATTAAAATCAGCCTCACCTCTGAAGTTCTAAGGGCTGGGAGAACTTACCCTCATGGGTCCTCATCAAGGCGGTAGTTTATAATACAGCAGCATCACCAACAAATCCCTTATAATGCTTATAACAATAAACCTCAACAGTTTCAAAACTGCAGCGCTACCTTCCAAGAATCTAAAGTGTCAGCTGGAGTGTATGAGTTCCCACCTGGCTTACTCCGGGACTGCGCGACCGTCCTATGTCCTCGCCCCACAGACTGCCCATACCTCCAGTTTCCCCCAAGTTTGCGAGAGTGTCCTGTCCTTGTACAGATTTCCCTCTCATCAGCTTTTATTCCAAATACACTGTGCTGTTTTCCCATTTCATTTTGGCTTCTATTTTCCAATTCTCCAGCAATGTAGAGAAGAGGTCAAAGTCATTCATCTGGAACTAGGGGGAGAAAAAAAAAAAATCACACACAACAGCAAGCTTACTATTCCAAATAGTAAATGGCTGGGAGGGAGCAAGTGCCTCTAGAACTTGAAATGCTGGCTTCAGACAATAAATCAAAAGCACTTAAGTTAGTACCAAAGCACCTTGGGCTTTCATACCTGACTGGCACAAAACTGAAATAAAAAATAAAAAGGGTAGTGATGAAGAATAAAAATGGCATCCTCCCTGACGGAGCTGTACAAATGGCTGGAGTGTGATCTCAGTCGTGCTTCCTGTCTGCCTGCATATGCCGTCCGGGCACAGCCACGTCCACAGCCATGCCGCACCTCCCCTGGCTGTCCCTTCTCAAGTCCACGGCCTTGTACTTCTTCCCTTTTGTCGATCTCATCCCTTTGTTCTGCCTGGTATCTGCTCTACCTTCAGAGGTTACATATACACTGGCACTTGCTTTTGAAAACACTCATCCCCCTAATCTCCACCTCTTTATTTTTTCCTTTTCTATCTTCAGAAGTGTGTGCTTATTCATAGCCCTGGAAAGACCAGAAAGGCCAGGTCCAGGCCAGCATGGAAAGGTCATTTTCATACTGGGTTTTTTGCAGTCTCAAGTGGGAAGTCCCATGGTTCTCATAAAGACGGCCTGTCTTTTTCCATGACATTTACAGATTTAGCTTCAATAAAGTAACGGAAACCCTGCCTTGGACATTTGAAAACAGCATGTTGCCTGATAGGTCTGATTTTGATTGCACATCATATGTTCCGCTCAGCACTCAGCACGTGGCTGATAATCCTCCAGTCGCAGTTTCCTTCCCTTGGCAGGGGAAAGCTAACTGAACTACATGATGCGTTGCCTTCCCACAGCTTCCCCTCATCCTCTTCCCCTTCAGCCACCACACTCTGTTCTGGGGAGAAAACGTACCAGCTGAGTTGTGGCTTTCACCTTGGCTGGACATCTGTAGAGATAGGAAAAAGAATATGGTCTATTAATTGAATGCACCACTCCTTATTCCTAGAGACAAAGTAGATGAGAGTTACCACCCCACTGATGGCTGGAGTGTCTCACTTCCGTTGGATTTTCATGAACCCCCTACAACTTTCCTTCTACTCTTAAGGTATCACTTCACACAGATAATGTGAATGGAGAATGAGTCCTCAAAGGTCTTGCCCAAAGTCCTCTCCCAAGAGCTCAAGGACTCTATGATTAGGCTAGAAATCAGCCTCGCACAAGAAGAGCAATGTTGAAGGTGATTCTTTTTCCCCTGACAAATTTATATTCCCTAGTGACTGGGGAAGAATGTGGTTGTATAATTTTCCTAAGACTCACAACAAATACTCTCTTCGTCTCCCCAGCGATAAAACTGCAGAGAAGGAAGTTGAAATATCTTGCTCAAGGTCACAGAAGTGTGCTGAATGTTTACACAAATAACAACAAAAAAAACAAAGCAAAAAATAGTTTCCAGATGCCCAGTGTGGCACAGGATCACCTGGCAACCCTGGTTTCAGATGCGGTGTCCTCTGTCAAAGCCTTGCTAGGACACAAGTGTGTAAGATAGAGTTGGTACGGTGGTAGACAAGAAGTCCCGGCATTATGAACTCACAGCTCTCAGTGTCTCCGTCTGCCCCTGATTTAATGTGGACGGCAGTATCTCTGCCACTGACAGGAACAGCATTTCTTGTCGCTTCGTGTACTAAGCTATTTCTGCCATGACATATATCAGCGGGATCGGGATCCTGAGGATTTATTGGGAGTGTTAATAATTGCATGTGAGTAAGGTCCCGGCTCCTTGCCCACAGCCCAGGGAGCCCTGCTAAATGGAGCCGGTGTATATTCTCTTTTGGACAGGGAGCTCATATTTAACACACAGCTTTGTCTTCTCTGACTGCCCTCTGAAAAATTACGTTTTTAGTAAATAAATATTTAACAGATTTCCTAGTGTCTGCATTTTCTATTAGTTTGGCTGGATTCAATATCCAGCACTCTGAAAGCAAAGTGCAAGGATTCTTTTGTAAAAAAAAATAATAATAACATTTTTTTAAAGAGCTCCTTGTTTTTGTTTTTTTTACATGAATTATTTCTTACATTCACATCCCAGTTTTGTTTCGAAAGTATAGATAACCACATTTTCTTGTTTAAAAACATATTTAAAAAACAGGTATGAGGGAATAGAAAGCACATAAATATTGTCTGTCACTATGAGGAAAGAAACCTAAGATCACCAGATTTCTTCATGTCCACTTAGTATTCGCATCTTTTGCTTCTCTTTTTCCCCAAAGCTAGTTTTCCAAAGTGTTAAGAAGACATTGCAAAATTGGATTTGCTCCATCTTATCCAAAATAAAATTGACTACAACTAAATCTATTACGTATTAATTAAATATAAGTTGAGAGCATCTATCCACTTGGTCCCCAAACCATTGAATATATCAGATTTAAATGCCTCTGGGTTTTGTTATAAGCGTTTTCAGAAGAAGCCAACTGTGGTTAAAATTCACAACCTGTAGATACTCTTTACATCAGATATTGCGATTGCCTGGAGATATTATTTTTATGGGCATTCATTTATTTCCAATTTCCACAACATTCTGGGAAACTTCTCTATGAAAGGGAAAATGCGAAAATAAAATACATAGTGCCAGGTTATATTCTGATGTGTATAAACAGATCTCCATCAGTGACATTTATTTCCTGTCCCTTAAGGTTTATAAGTGGTAATACGTTCTCCTTTGTCCTCTGATGTTTTTGTGTGCCTAATTATATTATTCCTGCAACATGGGTATATTTCTTCTTTTTGGTATATTGTATTTGTTTATATGGTCTCCTATTAGGTAGGTACAGCTAAGAAAAGTGAGTCTATGACAAACATGACTAAGCCATCTTATTGTAGCTGAGAGGGAAATGAGATGGTGAAGAAAAGGAGAACATTAATTGAAGGAAAGCAAAATACAAATACACTTATATTTAAAAACCAAGTAGCCTCATGTCAGTATAGACTCGGGAGGGACTAATCTATATATTTCCTTTTACAGATGAGGAAACTGAGGCTCAGAGGGGTTTGCCTCATATCTTAGAAGGAGAGGCCCATCTGTACACCAAAACAACAGGCCAATGTCATGTTCACGCTGCTCACTCAGAAGCACCTGGACCAGAAAGCAGCTAGCTACTCCTTTCAAAGGAAGTTCTTACAAGCTCTGGTTACATGCTCTTGTGTTGCATTCAACATCTAAATTCATCTATTTTCTCCTCTTCCTACCCCTAAAAGGTACCTTGAAGACTTCCTAAGACCCTGCTAGCCTCCTCCTTCTACCATTCCCTGCAACCTCATTTCTTCCTGCTTAACTTACATATAGCAAACATGAGAATGAGGTGACAATGTCTAGAGAACAGGTACCTTGTGCCAAACACAGTAGGCAATCAAAAAGGTCTTGATTTTTTAATAAATGTCCAAATTAGCAAATTTAAGGGGACATGAGATCTAAAAATATAAAATTATTTATATCCTATCCAAACACAATCTAGTTAGACAAGTAATCCAGAGGTCTCTGCTTCCCAGATGAGGAGGACAATCAGAGATACAAAGAACAGGAATCCGTCCACACTACACCAACCTCCCATTGTACAACACATTGGTCTTATATTCTTAACACCAAATAGAAGCATGAAAAGGAAAGAATGTATATAGAGCATTAGAAAGCAGTTTGAAACAGACCACATAGAGATCACAAAGCCATCATCTGCTGGCATTGGAATGTCTGGGGGCGTGTGATGAATGCATTTGCAAATATTGCTGTGAAGTAATTTCCTTCCATTTCTGGAGTACTCCAGATAAATTAGATTTCCCTCTAATCACATCTGCTGCCTGTGTATGAGAAAAGATAGTGTGTCTGCATAAGACACATAATATGTACTTGGAGAGTAGAGGGCAAAGAGGCTTAGTGGAAAGTTACCACATACAATAATAAGGGGACAGAGTACCCACAAATAAAAAGCCATAGGACATTTCTCAAGCAGATACTATGCAAAATGACATCCCAAACGTTACAGTAAGAATATTACGGGGCATGTGCAATTCACCTGTCAGATGTAAGGGAGAGCTTCCTCAAATGTAGCACCACAGTGGGAACTAGCTAAGCTAGGCTGAATCCTATAAAGGAACAAATCTGATGTGCCATTATATTAACCCAATACATCCACAGTGAAAACAGAAAGGATGTGTGTATGTATTGGGTTAATATCATGGTAAATCAGAATTCAGATAGAAGAACATTTAAACTGAAATGTGATTAATAAAGTGGTTACACATAGCTGTAGCCTATGTAGGTCAACATCAGAGCTTGTTTCAAAAGTTTAAAATAATATCTCATCAGAGGCGCCTGGGTGGCTCCGTCAGTTAAGCGACTGACTCCTGGTTTAGACTCAGGTCATGTTCTTGGGGTTGTGAGATCAAGCCCTGCATCAGACTCTGCCCTGGTGTGGAGTCTGCTTGAGATTCTCTGCCTCTCCCTCTGCCTCTGCCCCTCCCCCTACTCACGCTTTCACATTCTCACTCTAAAATTAAAAAAAAAAAAAAAAAAAAAAGGTGTTTAAAATATCTAATCCCAAAGAGTACTAGAATTGTAAAAAGAGGTATTAAATACAGTGGCCCCTCATAAAGTCAAAAATTCTCTACAGTAAAGTGCTGATAGCAGATGCTATTAGAGAATTTCCTTAATTCACTTGGGGGGTATCCCATTTCAGAAAATGACCACCATGTCCTACTGCAAGCTTTTGTGACTCTCTATCCTAGGGCTTTATGTGGCAGGCTGCAGGTACTGGGGAGTTAACATCCAGGAACAGCTCCCGGCTAATGATAGACGGTAGCTGGAGAACAAATAGTCTCCTTGTCTCTAGGTGGAAAGGCCTATTCCTCACAATGCCTCAATACTTCCCAGTAGGGCTAGGTCTTAGTGATACAAAAACACCCTTCATTGGCTTCCTTCCTTCCTGGTCATATTTCCAAACTCCATTTCCTAAAATTATCTACCAAACAAATTACCTGCACTCTAATCTTACTTCACGTCTGTTTCACGTCCTCTTCAAGAGAAATCCAACTGAAAGCATGACCTGTTCAAACTCTGCCAAAAATAGGAAATGAAACCATAAAAAGGTCTAAGAATGTCCAAAACCATGGTTATAAATCCCCAGCACTAAATTTCATGCATTTAACTTACAATGAAAATGGCAAGAAATCGTAGGAACATTGAGGAAAGAGGCAGAAAAAACTACCAAAACAATGTGATAACTTATCAAGCATTTAGAATGGAGACAATCAGGCTTCAGGAACCTAATAAGATCTGAAGGTGTTAGCAAGGCATCTGGGAGTACAGTTCCTATCCATAAAGATGGTCTGAGTCCTTGGTCATTAAAAAGATGAATGGCAATTGATGTGCTCTAAGAATACATGGTACAGTTTATAAAAACATACTAAGAATTATTAAAAATTAGTAGGTTTTATTTGAAAATTAAATATCAATTACCTGGAAAACATATTAGTGCAGAATATACCACTTTCCTATGACTGGAGAAGAAGTAGATTACATGATACAGGTGTAGTTTAGCGGAGTTAAAGAGTTCTGCAAAGGTAACTCATGCCAACAGTCTACCTATAGAGAGTTACCACAGAAGTGGAAAAGTTGAGGCAGAGAGAAAATAAACAGTAGGAAGAATATTCATCTAAGAATTGAATTGAGTCCACCTCGAACTGATGTTTCATAAGTTAAAAAACCATATCCCATCCACTTCAACGTAAATCTGTGCTTATATTTTTATTATGTTTTGGGGGTTCTTTTTTGTTTGTTTTTGTCTTGTTTGGGGGTTTAAGATGAAACCATTTCTTATTCAATTATAATTGGCATACGTTATATTAGTTTCAGAGGTACAACACAGTGATTCAGTGTCTTTCATACATTACAAAACGATCACCAATAGGTCTAGTTACCACCTATCACTATACAACATTATCACAAAATCACTGACCAAATTTCCTACACTGCACATTAAATCCCATGACTTATTCATAATGGGGAGAATATACCTCTTAAATGCCTTCACCTATTCTTCCTGTCTACTCACCTTCCTCTCCCTGTTAACCACCAGTTTATCCTATATGTCTGTTTCAGTTTTCTTTTGTTCTTCAGATGCTACATGTAAGTGAAATTATGCAGTTTTTGTTTCTCTGACTTATTTCACTTGGTATAGTACCCACTATGTCTACCCATGTTGTCACAAATGGCAAGATTTCTTTCTTCAGGATTTAGTAATATTCCATTGTGTATACATACCACAGCATCTTTCTCCAACTATCAATGCATACTTCAGTTGCTTCCATATCTTGACTACTGTAAATAATACTGCAATGAACGTAGGGCTGCATATATCGTTCTGAATTAGTATTTTTGCTTTCTTTGAATTAAAAACCCAGAAGTGGAATTGCTGGATCATGTGGTAATTCCATTTTTAATTTTCTGAGGAAACTTCAACACTGTTTTCCAAAGTGCCTGCACCAATTTACATTCCCACCAATAGCGCATAATGGTCTAATCTTCTTCACATCCTCACCAACTGTTGTTATCGCTTATCTTCTTGACTCTAGCCATTCTGACAGGTATTTCTTTTTTTTATTTGTCAGAGAGAGACAGAGAGAGCTCAAGCAGGCAGAGTGGCAGGCAGAAGCAGAGAGAGAGACAGAAAGAGAGAAGCAGGTTCCCCACTGAGCAAGGAGCCTGATGCAGGACTCGATCCCAGGACCCTGGGATCATGACCTGAGCCAAAGGCAGCGGCTTAACCAACTGAGCCACTCAGGTGTCCCACCATTCTGACAGGTATAAGGTGATATCTCACTGTGGTTTTGATTTGCATTTCCCTGATGATTAGTGATGTTCGACATCTTTTCATGTGTCTGCTGACCATCTGTAAGTCTTCTTTGGCAAAAGTTTATTAAGATACTCCACCCAATTTAAATAGGTTTTTTGTTATTATTGAATCATAGGGATTCTTTATATATTTTGGATATATCATTTGCAAGTATTTTCTCATTCAGAAGGTTGCCTTTTCATGTTGTTGATGGTTTCCTTCACTGTCCAAAGCTCTTTAGATTGATGTATTCCATTTGTTTATTTTTGCTTTCATTGCCCTTGCCTGAGGAGGCTGGTTCAAAAAAAAAAAAAAAAAAGCATTGCTAAGACCAACGTCTAAGAGCTTACGGCCTATGTTTTCTTCTAGAAGTTTTCACAGTTTCAGGTCTTACATTTAAATCTGTAATCCATCATTGTGTTTATTTCTGTATGTGATTTAAGAAAGTGGTTCCATTTCATTCTTTTGCATTTTCCCAACAGTATTTATTGAAGAGACCATCTTTTCCCCAATGCATGTTTTGCTTCTTTTGTCAGAGATTAATTGAACATGTAAGTGTGAATATATTTCTGGGCTCTCTAATCTGTTCCACTGATCTATGTGTCCATTTTTGTGCCAGTACCATACTGTTTTGATCACTACACTTGGTAATTTGAAATGAGGGAGTATTCTATGTCCAGCTTTGTTCTTTCTCAAGATTGCTTTGTCTAGTCAGGATCTTTTATGGTTCCAGACAACACAGAATTGATTTGTTCAGGTTGTGCTCATATCTGCGGTCTTACATACAGGCTGAGTTATATTCCTATGTTGGTAGAGTAAACTTAAGTAGTGAAAGTTGATGAGTATTATGAAAGGACCCAGGCTACAAAAGTATCTCCCCATTGATCAATAGTTGACACATTAATTTCTGCCACTAGCAACCTAGATCTTTGGTTTAATCACTGTTGTATTTCATCTTACTAGATGAAAATATGCCTAAGGGGAGTATCACTTCAGGCCACTCATACCTTAATGCAAATAAATGATATTGAAACCTTTGTTTAGTGTCAAAAGGGACCCCATTACAGAAATTAGGGCTACAACAAAATGGTGATATGTTGATGGTAATTTTCGTAAAACCATTTTTGAAATGGGTTTCCTTATAAAGCAGCATAAGATAATATGAGTCTATACAATTCTGGCTAAAAATCAGAAGTATAGACACAAACTTTACATTAAATTCAAGGAAAAAAAAGTTACTTTAGCATAGAGCCTAAAAAGATGTAACAAAGTGGTATCTGCCCATTTCTGTAACAGAAATACTGATTCCTTTTTGATCTATGTATAGCTGTACATCTTCATCTCCATTTTGCTCAAGTTCTACATCTTTGTCCACTTTGCCACTCCCGGTACCTATATTCTAAAAAATATTCTATACTGATCTATTTCCTCCAGTTCCTCAGAGCTTGTCCTATAACAGCTGACCTTATTCATTCTGTGACTATGACCTCTATGCACAGGAAAATCTCTGATGCCACTCTATATGACTGGCCTAGCCAGACAGATGGCCTGGAATATTACCAATAACCAAGCACAGGGGGAAAAAAAAAACAAAAAAACAAAAGTGAAACCCACCCAGTAAAATCAAATGGTATAGAGCAGTACTGAGATCAAGATGGAAAGTCAATTTCAGGTCTCCATCTTATTTTTATTTTTGCAGTGTTAACTCAGATGTTCCTAATGCAATTTACAGGTTCTGGGTTAAAAAAAATAATAATTCAAGCATTTTTAAATATTTACTCTAGGACAAATCCCGTGTCAGGCAAAAAGGACAGAGTCATAAACAGATCACAATCTCCACCTCTAAAATGCAAAGGATCCCCTCATATATACCATAAAACCAGAAGCAGGTAGCCTATCCCCCCCGCAGTGAGAAGCAGTGTCACCTAAGTAACGGAACCTCCTTTATGGTTCCCCCTGTGGCTTTCTCACTGCCACAGCAGTGATCCAAACTGCCAGTTAGTCAGAGTGTTTTCGGACTTGTTTCCACAAACTCTGACCTAAAAGATGAGAAATCCTGCCAATAACTCACTAAGTAAGGGAAAATGTAAGACCTGTCTGTGCTCCTTTTAATTAGCTAGGAAATCTGGCAAATCTCTGACAGAGGGAAAAAAAAATAAAGTCTTACTTAAAACACTGTGGGAAGCTGACTAGGAAACACTCCCAGTCCCCTGGTGGGACAGGGGAGAAGACTGGGGTCCGCTATAGCAAAGAACAGCTGGGCTTGTGGGTCTTCTTTCAACTCCTCAGTTCATCTTCATCAACCTGCACTCATTTGCATTGAAGCCGAAGGCCCAAGGATGGGCAGGCTGACAGCTGTCTGACCACAACTGCATCTTCTGGTCATCTCGGCAGTTCCTCCTTCTTCAGGGGTGACGAACATCACTCTGACACGCTTCTAGGTTGTGTTCCGCATGCATGTTGAAGAGAATGGCAGAGAGTCCAGTACCATACCATGAGAGCACACTTTTGGGACACTGATTTCTATTGAATTTTTACTCATCCCAAATTCTCCCCTTTGTCAAAGAAATAAATGGATTAAATATTGCATAATGTCCCCTCTACGGGTTCCAACTCCTACTCCCCTTTCTCAATCTATTTACCCACCACCAGTTCTAAGACTAAAAGCCTTCATTAAAATAATGTGGATGGGGAGAGGAGCCTTTTTCTCATATCCATAGTTCACAGCCTCAGGGAGAAAGGGTATTAGGCTTTCTTTTCTAACTCTTATAGCTAGCCTTAAAGTTCTACAAAACTGGCTACTGGCTAGACATGAATGAGAATATAAATAAAAGCGTAATACCTCAGTGAAGATATTTTTATGTAGGAAGACAAAATAGAAACATTTACAAAAATAGTGATGCAACATAATACCAACTTATGTAAGTCACACACACACACACACACACACAGTATCGACAGTGTGGCTGGCCATTCAAGGAGGAACCTTGCAGTTTTTTTGTATTTGTTTTTTTTTTTTATTTTCCAGTGTTCCAAGATTCATTGTTCATGCACCACAGCCAGTGCTCCGTGCAATATGTGCCCAGAACCTTGCAGTTTTTATGACACCGAGCTGGTCTTTCAGGAAGAGGTAAGCATATACAGAGCAGTGAAGAGGAAAAGGGCATTTCAGGTGGGTTGATTTTAGTGAAGAAAGTCCTAACATGTTTGAAGTCATTCACAAAATTAGGTAGAATTTTAAATTTGGTTTTGTTTTGTTTTGTTTTTTTAATTTCTGAAAATCTTACCACTCTTCCCTGGAGATTAGACTGATTACATAGCCCTCTCCGCCAGAGCATCCAGGCAGAGCTGTCACGGACTCCTCCCTCCCACTCCGCCTCTTCTACTTTGGAAAGAACCGCCTGTGTGTTCCCTGGGTGACAGAAACGATGGCTGAGATGTCACCCGTGACAGGCCTAAGTGGATAGTTTCGGACATCAGTTGCTAATACTGATTTCAGTGCCCCACAATCTGATTGCTTGGATGATTAATGGGATTCTCATGACAGTTTTGTAGCACGTTTCTTCTTTTTCTTTCACTTTAATAAAAATGGGATTACCCATTCTTAGCAGGCTGGGTCTGAAGAGATAGTCAAGTTGACAAAAAAAAAAAAAAAAAGGTGAAAGGTATTTTGAGAAGGTAGAAGGCAGAGTAGCCTAAATCAGCTGTTTTTTTAAGGAGCCAAAGTATAGGGGATTTCTACTCTTGTGACTGAGGCCTTTACCTGTGACAGGCCATATACCTGACTGTGTATGGACACCGACTGCCTCTGTGCGTCAGCTTTCTTGTCTATGAAATGAGGCTAATAATACAGATGTAGCCCAGAGCAAAGCTGTTAGGATTAATTAATAAAACATGATTGTTAAGCCCACTGCAAACGCAAAGCATGGGTGAGACACTCGGTTAGGAAGTAATAAAGTAAAGCCTCTGAAGCCCTGGGCAAGGCTGCTACCCCGTCTCCCTCTGAGCACTCAGGTCAATGCAGCCTTCTTTGTGCCCTCACCACGGGAATCTTTCCCTCATCTCGAACCAGGAGCGCCTCCTCTCAGAGGCTCAATATGCTCACGTGCTTCTCATTCTTCTGCCTGCACCTGCTGCTTCTCTGTATTTTGGTTCATCTCAGTTGCTAGCTTTTATTCCACCTTTCCCACATTGATATTTCTCTCCCAACTGTCTCCGAAGAGAAAATGTTCTTTCCACAGTAGAGAGAATTCTCCGATCATGTTCCTCACCCAGTAAAGTGATAGGTCTTGATACAGTTTCTCTCCTGCCTCCCTTGTGTCCTGTGTGTGTGTGTGGGGGGAGGGGGTGTTGTCTCTCTCTCTCTCTCTCTCTCTCTCACACCACACACACACACACTATATATATATATATATAGTGAGATTACAAAAAGTACTGGAGTAATCAGAGAGGACATTCTACCTTCCCTGGGTCGGAGATTCTGAAATTCTGGAATGCTAATTTGATTCAATCACAAATTCAACTTAATTAAAACAAATCTTTCTCATGTAGGTTTTTCTGAAAAGCACTGTGTTAGCCATTGTTGATTGTCAGTTTTAACACCTGAAACTTTAAAACTTTCCAACTTCTGTATGGGGTAAGTTTTATTTTTCAGGTGTTAAAACTGACAATCAACAAAACAGGTAACTCTTCCAAGTTGTCATTGGCACAAAAGCATTGTGTTAGTGCAATACAAGGTAAGAAGCCAAGTCCCTTGCCTTCAAAAGGTGAAGAGATACATGCATAGTAACTGTAACATAAATAGAGCCACAGTGCTTGAAATAAGATATAAGCAAAGAGAAGGAAAGAGTTTAGGTTTATTGATAAAAGGAAGGATGGATAGATGGAAAGAACAGACAGAGGGGAAAAAACCTTAGGTCTATAGAGGAACTAGCCTATTAACAGGATACTAAACGCTTTCATCTAAGTTACCCATTTTAAAACTTTCCAACTTCTGTATGGGGTAAGTTTTATTTTTCAGGTGTTAAAACTGACAATCAACAAAACAGGTAACTCTCCCAAGTTGTCATTGCGATGGTACAGTATGAGGTGAAGATCATATTCATAATATAAAATCTGGGATCCTCTTGGTAGTTCTAAATATACCGATTCTTGTAACTATGTAAGAAATGCCACATTCCATAAATAGCTATGTAGTACATAAATAACTATGCAGTATAAATCTTTGAGTAGACTGACATGAATACCTTTAAATGGTCAGCATTATGTTAATCCATATAGGTAGTTGCATGGTCATTAGTGGTTACTTTGAAACATGCAGTAAGACTAGTGTGACATTAATCAGGGTCACTACTGTCACTACTTTGCTAATACATACCAGAACAAGTGATTTAGTATGGCAGCATCCATGAACCAAAATAAAGGCAAGTGGCAAAGGCTCAATGAAAAACCTTGACCCGTCATGGAAAACCACTGTCAATATCGAAGTGTCAGAACAAAACTTTTTTTATTTTTTTAAGATTTTATTTATTTATTTCACAGAGAGAGATCACAAGTAGGCAGAGAAGCAGGCAGAGAGAGAGAGGGGGGAAGGCAGCTCCCCGCTGAGCACAGAATCCAATATGGGGCTCGATCCCAGGACCCTGAGACCATGACCTGAGCCAAAGGCAGAGGCTTTACCCCACTGAGCCACCCAGGTGCCCCAGAATACAACTTTTAAAAAGGATTTGAAACTACTATGTGTTTTAAGAATCAGTACAATATAGACAATTTATAAGGTAGAACTCAGTGTTAAAGACAATCTTTTAGGGGCGCCTGGGTGGTTCAGTCGTTAAGCGTCTGCCTTCGGCTCAGGTCATGATCCCAGGGTCCTGGGATCGAGCCCCGCATCGGGCTCCTTGCTCGGCAGGAAGCCTGCTTCTCCCGCTACCATTCCCTCTGCTTGTGTTCCCTCTCTCGCTGTGTTTCTCACTGTCAAATAAATTTAAAAAAAAATCTTAAAAAAAAAAATAAAGACAATCTTTTATAAGATATAAGATCAAGGTGTTTATGTCTATTTTTAAAGTATTGTTTAGTAAGCTTAATTTTCCATTAAATGTCAAATGAGCAGCCTACTGTTCTATTTCAGAGCAGACTGGGCATCTGACATTCTTACCAGATGTGATTTTCCCTAAGGGTTTAATGGGTTTATATATTTGTACAAAGTAATATTATCATTATCATAAATGTTTTCTAATTATTTCTTGGTATTAATGAAAGCATGTTGTATTATTGATGGATTAAGTACAATATTTATAAAACAGTGATAGGATTAAAGGGAAATAAATATGTATATCCTTCCGCATGTGTAAATAATAAATATTAATTCCCACCATCATCTTTGTGCAAAGCAGCTTAGTACATACTAATAACTTACTAAATACTTTGTGGATTTAGGGTTTAGCTATAATGTTTATCTGCAAGCTGAAAGACTAGTGTCAAGTCGTTGAGGACTGCACAAAGGGCAAAGATCTGAAAAATGGGCCCAAGATTGTAGGATTTCCATTTAAAATAAGCAAAATGTACCCAGTACACTTTAAAAGGGAAGGAACATAAAGAACTTCAACTAAAACAAACAAGGACACCTGGATGGCTCAGTGGGTTAAAGCCTCTGCCTTTGGCTCAGGTCAGGATTTCAGGGTCCTGGGATCCAGCCCAGCATCGGGCTCTCCCACTTGGCGCAGAGGCTGCTTCCCCTTCTCCTTCTGCCCGCCTCTCTGCCTACTTGTGATCTCTCTGTCAAATAAATAAATAAAAATTTTAAAATAAAATAAAACAAACAAGCAAACAAAACTAAGTCCCTCAGGGTGTCATAAATCCACATAGCAAACACTCATCATATATACCGGTACATTATTTATATACTGTAGTGGCTCTCTAGCACCATGCTGTTGATTTTGGACTTGTGTATATTTTCCTTTTTGTCCCATTTGTCGCGTAAGCTCCCTGCAGACAGCTATAAAACATTCGCATGGCAAAATGTAAGGCACCTAGGGTTTGAAGCTCGAAGACTGGCTTGGAATTTGGACTCTGCAACTTTCTGCTGAGAGGTGTTGGGAGACAGTAATGGTGTGCATCGTTAATTCATTGTCTTGTCATTTTCAACGACTTGGTCAGTCCTTTACTGCAACCTAGAACTTGGTTTTGTTACAAATGCAAGGCAATTTCTCCTCCAAAACTAAAAATATAATACATTTTAAGGCTAGGATATGAGCCATTCAAGAAACATGTGTTTGCTGATTGGATTTTAAAGAAATTACATCAGTAAACTGATGGAAGTCACTTAAGCAAATAGATTCATAAGAGACTACTGAAGTGATGATGTGGTTTTAAATCACAATACCATCTTTAGTAGGTAGAGAAAGTTGTTTTTTCTTTGGATTAATGTATTTTAAGTTAAGGGGTAATGGGTTGAGAATTGAGAAAACAGGAAAGCTCTCATCTTTCCATTCTCATTTATGAACAAATAGAAGTCTGGGTAGCATAAACTTCTGAATTTCTCATTTGATTAACTTGATCAATTTAATTTCTAGTGTAAATAAGCCTGCTTGTCACATAATACCCCCTTTACCTATGGGCATAGTTATTGTCAATAACTCTCAAGATTCATTATCTTAGTACTAATAGATTTATAGAAATAACATCATATAAGGAAAAATAATTTACAAAATTAGATTGGGAAGTCTTAGCCTCAGTATCTAGGTTGATATCAGTAAGTAATCCAGACAGTGTGGACTTTCCAGAAGTTTGCCAGGGTGACAGGTGGCTGTGAAATGACATGCCCAGATGTTAGGAGTAGAGGAGGCACCTCTGGGTCACCCCCAGGAGTCTGAGCCTTCTCCTGAGGCCTCCCTAACATGCAAGAAGCCTTTTTAAACCATCACGTGTTGTAGAGGATCCAGAATGCTCACGATCTGAAGTTGGCTAAAGCATCTTTTCTTACTGTATTTTTTTAAAGATTTTATTTATTTGGGGGCACCTGGGTGGTTCAGTGGGTTAAAGCCTCTGCCTTTGGCTCAGGTCATGATCCCAGGGTCCTGGGATCGAGCCCCGCATCGGGCTCTCTGCTCAGAAAGGAGCCTGCTTCCCCCTCTCTCTTCTTGCCTCTCTGCCTACTTGTGGTCTCTCTCTCTGTCAAATAAATAAATAAAATCTTAAAAAAAAAAAAAAAATAGACTTGGCAGAGAGAGAGGGAGAAGCAGGCTCCCTGCTGAGCAGAGAACCTGATACAGGGCTCAATCCCAGGACCCTGGGATCACTAACTGGGCCAAAGGTAGAGGCGCTAACCCACTGAGCCACCCAGGCATCCCTGTTCTTACTGCATTACACTAGAGCTAACTTAATGAAAAGTGATACATTGCCAGAACAACATGACAATAAATACTGTTTCTTAATGTAAATGATTTGTAAAAGCCTGTCCAAGCAAGAAATGACCACTGAGTATATTTTTGTAATCACTTATGTTCTTTGCTGTTTCTGGGAAACATAGCTCAGGTTCATGTCCTATTTCTCTTAAGTAATTTTAGGCCCTAGACATATTTCCAATCTAATTCGGTCCACAAAAGTTATTTCTAATCAGTTTATTTGTGTTCCATAGGGCCCTTATTCTCAATTTGAGTGACTATCTAGGCACACAGAATTCCTGCTTAACTGGTACTCAGGCAACAGGAGTGATGAAAACAGGCACAAATCAAATTCAAGTGGCAGAAAATAGAGCAATCAGAGGTTCAGAAGATAGTCAGATGATCTCCATGTAAGTTCCCTTTTGAAAACTTTACTCATCACCAGAGTCAACCTGTAAATTTAAATCATGATTGGTCAATTTAGAAAATAGTTAGACTTTACCATCTAGAGACCAGGTCCTTTATTCCCCAAACTCAATGAAATCTCAGCCACCTGAGAGTACATGTTAGCTTAACACAGATCAGTATTAGCAAAGGAATATGATTCTATAAACAAATTGCTATAAAGATCTGTAAATAGCTCTATAAATATATTCTATAAAATAAAACCCCTTGGAGAAAATACCAGAATAGCTCCTGTAGAACAATGGTTCTCTGAGTGGGGTCCTCAAATCAACAGCATCAGCATCACCTGTGAACTCGTTAAAATGAAAATTCTTGGACCCTACCGCATACTTATTTAATCCAAAACACTAGGGGTGGAACCCAGCAAACTGAACGAGGAGCATCAGCAAGGAAATTATGTCCCTAAATTCTACTCGGAGGCGTATTTATGTAGCATTCAAATTTAACCTAGGGTTCACTGGAAAATTAAGAAAACTATAACATTCTAGTCCTTAATCATACTTGTTGATTAAAATATTGTTATTTTATCTACTATAATATTTAAAACTTTTACTGATATTAATATGTATAAGAACAACCATCTTGGAGACAGCAGTTTAATTGTCACAATGCTAAAATTTTTTTTTTTTTTAAAGATTTTATTTATTTGACAGAGAGAAACACAGCGAGAGAGGGAACACAAGCAGAGGGAATGGTAGCAGGAGAAGCAGGCTTCCTGCTGAGCAGGGAGCCCGATGCGGGGCTCGATCCCAGGACCCTGGGATCATGACCTGAGCAGAAGACAGACGCTTAACGACTGAGCCACCCAGCCGCCCCTAAAATATTTTAAAATATTTTAAACAGCAAGCATGTCAAGAAGCTTTAACATTTCTACATAGCTAAGCCGAACCAGCGTATCTTTGTTTTTACATATCTACCCAGTTTTATATCAAAGAATAGAATAAGAATAGATCATGTCAAGATTTTGTACTATCAGATTAACTATCCAGGAATATTGAGGGTCTGCTGTGACTTGATAATAAAATAGGGTGTCATTGTTTTTATAAGTCTCCAGTGGAGTTGAGGTGGAGAACTGCAAGGCAGAATAATATTCTCACTTCTCTTGGGGGTTTTAATTCTTTGGAGCTGCTGAAATCTAGTGTAGAGGCCTCCTGACACCTTCCCGTTCCCTCCCATCTTTCTCTTCTAATTGCCCTTGGCCAAACGAATAACCACTGGGGCATAAAAAGAAGTCCCACCTCCTCCAACAATGAATGATTTCCTAGTCATAGATAACTGTATTCTGAATTTCACAGTGCCAGAGCAGAAAATTGCAGAAGGTGGAAAGTGCAGGATGAAAAGAGATCATTCAGAAGCTGACAGCTGGTAAGGAGCCGAGATGAGACAATCAGGGACAAGCTACTCAGATTTGGGAGTGAAGAATGTAGAGAAATAGGCAAGCAATAACAAGGTAGTCAGGGTTGATGAGGTCAGGAGTCAAGGGAATGAAAAATGGGAAGGACAAACACTGATTAGGGAGGGAGAAAACTACCATGCCACTTCCTGTAAATCCCATTGTAACTTCTATTCTCAAGATTCTAAGTTTAGGTCATCTACAAGATGCTTTCAAGTTAATGAACTTCTCCTTTAATTCATATGTTAAGCTTTATGATTCATTGTACTACCAGGCATGAAGTGCTGGGCTACCTTAATTCACCTTATTGCCCCTGACTCTTAGAATACTGGTGTTTATCTGGAAGTAACTCATTTTGATTAGATCACCTCTCTTCCTCCTCCTCTCCAGGAAATAAATAGAAGATGTTAGCTCACAACTTTTGGCCCAGAGGGAAAACCACATTGGTTTGCTATGGACCAGATTATGGGTTGCAAAAGTGAAGAATCTTAATGGTGAGTCTCTTCTTCTTTCCTCTGCACATCCCTAAAAACATGGGAGGAGCCCAGGTCCTCAGGGCTGGCTCTTCTTAGCCCTCTGTCAGAATAGTATAGTCCTGTGATAAACAATACAGCAGATAGATACCCAACAGGCAATCTCATCTGGTTATCTCAATGACCAAAACAAGGGGCATTTAGTTCTGTTAGTCACTAAAATCGGAAAATCAGACCATTTGGGCCACCTGGGTGGCTCAGTGGGTTAAAGCCTCCGCTTTTGGCTGAGGTCATGATCTCAGGGTCCTGGGATGGAGCCCTGAGCCCAGAGCCCACTGCTCGGCAGAGAGCCTGCTTCCCCCTCTCTCTCTACTTGCCTCTCTCCCTACTTGTGATCTCTTTCCTCTTTGTCAAATAAATAAATGAATCTTTAAAAAAAAAAAAAAAAACCAGATCATTCATTTTGGAAGTGATGGGTGGATTCTGTGATTCCCTAAATCCATTGAAAAAACAAGAGAAAAAGCAACATAAAACTTACCATTTAAACTGTTTTTAAGTGGGCCATGCAGTTATATATATGTATGTATAAAATAAAGCCAAATAGTTACAGCAAAGTAAGCCTAATTCAGTCCCAGAACATTCAAACTTAAAGTAGGCTCAGATATGACCCCGAGAGGTCCAAATCCAGAAATAAACAAAAATCCAGAGATGATAACACTTTGCCCAAAGGTCACTCAAACACTAGTGACAAAAAAAAATCAAAATTAGACCCAAGACTCCTCATTCTCAGGCCAATTCTTTTTTCTTAACCAACCTGAGTCAGGACAGCACAAAATGAAGCTATATGGCAATTATCTGATAAATTTGATGGATGTGTATGGACAAACAGGGATAATTATGGCCAGAAAATCCAATTTAGGTACTCAATTACCTAGATTGACTGTCTACATTGACCAAATAAACTGGATAATGGCCAAAACTGCACTCCACATTGTGTTGCATACCCAGAGCCTCAGAAACATTTCATTGTGCTTTTGTGATTAATAGGAACACCCACACCACTGAGATAACTATTAACCACAAATCTAAATGGATGAAACTTTCATCAACAAAACAGATTTGAAAGGTATCCCAATTCTGTTTTATTGCTAAGTGGAGCGAAAATGCTATAGGAACAAAACACATATATATTAGAGAATTTCTCTGAAGAAAGAAATCACACTGCCTCTGTCCAGGTCCTTTGTTTCATCAAACTATTACTCCTCCAAATGAATTAACTATAATTAGGTCCAAGTTGTAAGAGGAAAAGATGACGAAGTCCTCATACCAAAAGCTTCAGTAAATCTGGGTCATTCTTGACATCATTCTAAAAATTACGGAGGTCTCAGCTGTAAACTTAAGATAAACATCAGACTAAGAACATTTGGGAGTGAATGGGAAGCATTAGAGCAAAGGAGTT
>CM053603.1:131210023-131231937 GCA_028646535.1 Procyon lotor | reverse complement strand
TAAATAAAATCTTTAAAAAAATAAAATAAAATAAAATAAGAATTCTGCCACTCAAATTTAGAGTGGTTTGCCTGTGCACTTTCAACAAGAAAAGTGTATTTCAAAAACAACATGTTTCTCTGATTTTAAAAATTAGATTCAGAATATTTTGTGCAGATATTAGGATCTCAAATGTGCATCATGATTAGAGGCTGAGATGACAGACGTGGAGAAAGATGAATCAAAAAGCAAGCCAGAGGGGCGCCTGGGTGGCTCAGTGCGTTAAGGCCTCTGCCTTCAGCTCAGGTCATGATCTCAGGATACTGGGATTGAGCCCTGCATAGGGCTCTCTGCTCAGCAAGGAGCCTGCTTCCCCCTCTCTCTGCCTGCCTCTCTGCCGACTTGTGATCTCTGTCAAATAAATAAAATCTTTAAAAAAAGAAAAGCAAGCTAGAGTGTGGAATGGTGGAGATCCTGTTGTAAGGGGAATCACTAAATTGAGTTCCAATTCCCTGTTTGGCATGAACCAGCTGGATGAGTTGATTTACCCTCTCTCTGGACTTTAGTTCCCTTTATTTATCATCTCCCACATGCCAAAAACAAATGGGGCAAATATCAACATCGCAGCCCTTAGGGGGAATCTAGCCATGACTAGGAAAATGCTCACAAGTACACAGATGCCACCTACATGGATGAGTTGCTGGCAGGGCGTCCCCATACATCAGATCTCAAGGTCAGACGGCAGCACCTAAGTGTACCACGCCCATGCTAAGATTTAAATCTTCCGAGCACATTAAGGGCTTTAAGAGCACAAGACTTTGCAAGCAGACACCTCATTGTCTTCACTTCCTCTCCGCTTGTGCAAGCTGCTCTCTCCCCCATCAAGTCTCTCTCTGGTGTCTGATCGGGGTCCGGATTGAGCTGTCAGAGTCAGGTGTTCTGAGCAAGAAACTAGGTCTGTAAGCTCAGAAACCCAGGAGATGAGGAGGTCTTGGCGAACGAGCTTCTGCACATTTGGTCAGGGCAGGCACCCTCTCCAACCCAGACTCCTGTGGGACTGTAGGCCCAGGCTGCTGAATGCATCTGACTGGAGACAGAATGGAGAATCAAGGGAAAGGCAGAACTGCTGAGTTTGGACCTTTAACAGATTGTGATTTTATATAAGTGCTCTGTTATTTGTCAAAGGGTCTGTTTTCTCTGGCTAAACTGAAATGGGATATGAAAAATCTTTGCTTAAAAAATTTGCATGTTTCCTCTACAAAGCGTATTTCAATACTTCATTCTAGGATGTTTCTTTATAACTTGGTATAATTTGCTACAGCTCATCATAAATGCTTCGAACATCCCACAGGAAGGATGCAAAGGAGATGCTAGAAATTGTGGATGAGCTGTGGGGTGTCTCTTCTGCTTTCTTCCCACCAGACTAATGCTCTTTCCTAGGTCTTTAAAGTACATAGAGCATCTGTAAATCAAAAAAATTGCAAAAGAGCACCTATTATTGGCTGTCAACTCTGCCTGCTCATATTAGGGAAAAAAAAAACTAAGTTTGGATTATAAATTATAGATCTCTGTAATAAAACTCTTCAATGAATTAAGAAAATTTCAAGCATGTGGAATACGTGAATCTATTTCCTTAAATATTAATAGACTGAATTTTTCAATCATGCTCCTTCAAATATATTTTTCTTCTGAATATACGAATTTTTCCACCCTGCACTAAAGCCATTTGTAAACAATGTCTCAACTCACTAGACCGTTAGCTCCTTGAGGATAGAATCCATGCCTGATACAGTATTTTCCCTAGTACCCAGTGCAGTGTCTGATACACGATAGCTTCTAAAGTAATAAAAAAAAAAAAAAAAAAAAGAATAGGAAAGAGATTCTCAGTGCTCATGATACTCATGTTTACCCTTTCATGGTACCGAGGTGTTATTTGGGGGATGGCTGTCCATCAGGCTATATCCTCAATAACCTTTTTGTGTTAAGTCACTGACATAGGAGCATCTATTTGCAATATTGGACAGATATTTTTTTTGATAAATAATCAAAAACATTTAAATAACATTTAGCTATTAGCCAGTTAATTAAATTATGTGTTCACTGTATTAGTTAGGGTTGCTTAACTAATACAGTGAACACATAATTTAAATAACTGGCTAATAGCTAAATGTTAATATCAGGTATTAATAGGTTTCTGATTATTTAAGTAAAGGAATGGTGACAGAATCAGATTTATCAAGAAGCCATTAATGCGGGACGCCTAGGTGGCTCAGTTGGTTAAGCAGCTGCCTTCAGCTCGGGTCATGATCCCAGGGTTCTGGGATCCAGTCCCGCATCGGGCTCCTTGCTCAGCAGGGAGCCTGCTTCACCTTCTGCCTCTGCCTGCCTCTCTGCCTGCTTGTGTTCTCTCTCTCTCTGACAAATAAATTAAATCTTAAAAAAAAAAAAAAAAAGAAGCCATTAAGGCTTAAATTTCAGGGCACTTCACTAGCACAGCACCCTTCCTAGATCCTGCAGAAGTCCCTTGCAACACTTTCACAGGTTTTACAAGTGTTTCAAAAGTAATGGTTTTGTGTTTTTTAGGAAAAGACCCTGAAATTATTAAGTCCTCAGGGCTCACAAAGAGTGACTCTGCCCTGGTTCAAGATAAAAGGACACGGTGGTATGCAATGCATAAAGTATGAAATTTGTACTTGCAGTGCACAGAAAGTCGATCTCTTCCACTGAAGTTGACTCTTTTATTAATAAGAATGTCACACAATCTAAAGTAGCCTGCAATTTATTGTCACATTTTCTCTCATTAGTTTTTCTATGATGCCTTATGCAGAGAATTGCCTCATTAATAACTTTGACCAATTGCTTTTCTAAGATGTTGATTATTTTTTCCTTTTGCATTTGACAAAGCTTAGAAATACGGCAAAAATGTCTTTCTTGTAATAGTGTTAGGTTAGTTTTAATAATGAGTTCACTATAGATGTTTTAAACATTTCCAGTAAATTTATCTTTGAGCATAGACAGACACTGCATTAATTCACACACACACACACACACACACACACACACACACACCCCAAGATTACGGAATGCTCAGAAAAGGGAAAAAATAAACAATATTTGACAGATTCAGATTTCATGTATTTGATATTCTGGTGATTGAGACTATCATCAGAGAGGGAGATGGCTTAGAAATGGAACAACTCATGCCTATGGGTATGAGTTTGAGTTTTCAAAGTGAACGCATACAATAGAATATTTTGCCTGAATCTTTGGTCCTAAATATTTGTGTTTGCTATATTAAAAGTTTTCTCCAGCAAATTTCTTGAATTTGCCCTTTTTCAATTTGATTTGCTTCTTCCTTTATATCTGCCTAGCTTCTTACAGACAATCTACAAGGAGAAAGGAAAAAAATACTTTGCTTCATTTAGACACAGGTTTTAGTGATTAATATTTTATTGTATACTAACTTCTGATACATCGTATCAAAAGTAAAAAATTACTTTCTAGGAGTAAAAGTAATCTTGGAATTTTTTAAAGCAACACTCCCATGATAATTCAGTTCAGCAAAATGAAAACAATTCAAGGAACTGAAGAGAAGATTAATTCTTGGGTGCTTCTAAGACACATTCATGCAAATAGTTAAAGGCACGCAATAAAAGTTAAAGATATCTCCATGGTTTCTGAAGTGAAAGAGTTCTCATAAAAACCAGGAAGCATTCATAGATGTATGCAGAGTTCACACTTTAATGAAGATTTTTTTCAGGAATTGCAGTCGTGTTGTGCTATCCATACATAAGCAACATGGGCAGCAGCTGTAACTTGTTTTCATCCCAAAGAACTCGCTTTAACAGCTGAACATTAAAACATTGAACTTGGTGCTATGGAATCCTCACTAAGTCTCATTTCCAAGAAATTTCAAGTAAGCTATTACAGAATAATAATTTGAATGTCTATTTGTGCAGTTACGAGTGAAGGTTTTTAATGCTCATACCCATAAAGGTACATTTTTATTATGACTCCAGCACCATCATCCAAATAACAGAAAACATTTCCCCATATCTAATTTAGATTCCCTTTTTTTTTTTTAACATAGGCTGTTTGATTAATAATTAACTTTAATCTCAACATTGTCTCTTCTTTAATTCTATGAAAGGTACTTCTGACATACTAAGACTCCCTAATTTCACTGGCAGCCTTCAGTTAAGTAAACCATTTGGTTAAGACCCTAAATGCAATTCAATATTTTCCCTAACTACTGGTGAACAAAAGCCAGTTAGGGGCTATGAACTGTCACAGTTACAAGAGCTGTCCGTGGCCTCCCCATATCCCTGTAGCCCAGAGATATATCAATTGAAACAGCCAGACAGTGGTCAAGATTTCTTCATAGGCCCCCTGTCTGCAGCAGACATTTGTTCTGTGCTCATGAACTTGATCTATGGCTGTGGAATCAAAGACACACATTCATCATTGAAGAAGCCAGTGTTTTATCCAGGAGCTGTAAGTTTGCTGATAAGTACGAAGAAAAGAACAGCACCCCAGAGAAGAAAGGAAAAGAAGAAAGATGGGGAGCGAGCAGTGGGTAATACCAAACAAAGGATTATGGAGTACTATACAGGAGCAATTCATCCAGAATCTGGTCTATGGTGGCGGTGTCATCTTTCATTCTCAAACCTCTCTTACCCCTCCTTAGGGGCTTACCGCATGACCTCACAGACAGTAGGTACTCAGTCAATATTCAGCACCACGGGGTCACACCAACCACCTGTATCCTTCTCACTGGGGGTATGTGGCGGGAAGAAGGAATGGGGACTAGCCATTCCATCCCCAGGCACAAAGGGGAGGTTCTTCCCCTCCACACCCTTCTGATTAGCTTTCTCGGAGCCCCATTTCCCCCTGGTCTGGATTTTGGTATT
Organism: Procyon lotor; assembly: GCA_028646535.1. NCBI lineage: Eukaryota > Metazoa > Chordata > Mammalia > Carnivora > Procyonidae > Procyon > Procyon lotor. The sequence continues at coordinate 131,227,048 of CM053603.1, read as the reverse complement.
TAGTTCAGGCCCATTCAAGTGTCTCGAAAAATTTATTTCTTTTACAGCCCCTGAACAAAACCAGTATTCATTTTCCAAGATGGAATCACAAGAGAAATATGAAAGCTAACTGCACATAGTATAAATAAACATGGTATGGGAACACGAGAGCGGAACACAACGGCCTGACACAGACGAGAGAGACAATCCAGCATAACAAATAGTAAGTTGTGCTTCGCCTGTGGCATTTTTGGGCTCCATCAATAATTATATAATACAACAGTCACTGATTTCTCAGCCCTGGATCAATAACGGGTTTCACATCCCCTCCAGAGCTGGTTGTTGACCAAGGTGCTTGCTCAGACCCCCACCCCATCCATGGCAAAAATCAATTCTTGCATAACTGCCTGTGTGCTTGGAATGCTGGCATCAGAGCAAGGTTGAGTTTAAGAGCAACTGCAGAATTCACAATGACTCCGTATCTGCCTCCATAAGCCCGTACAGCTCAACAAGTAGTTTCAAAGGAAAGTCATCAGCCCAAAAAACACAACACAGTGGGACCATCCACAAGTACACAGCGCACTCCTATGTCCGGAGCATCCTGTGGCTGGATGCCGGGAGTTTGACCTGCCTTATGATGAGCCTATCTCCTATATCCCATCAGATGAGCTGACAGGGTCACCTTCTCCTTGCTTAGCATTGCAGGATAGTAGTGCCACAGTAGGAGGGGACACACGCTCCGACTCCTGGCTCTAAAATATTCCACCACATCCTAAAGGACATCAAAGTCAATGATGTCACATCATAAAATGTATTTTTCAAAATGTAAAGAGGCTCCATTTCTTTATGCCTAGTGATTGGTTTTCAAGCATGGGTGGATCTACATGAAAAGCAACATTGGTTTTATGTAGTCAACACCAAAAAGAGAGGAGATATGGTAATCATTTTAATCTCATCAAGACAGATGGCCAAACTTGATAACAGAGAAGCCAAAGTAGATTTTAAAAAACTGAATTACTCACTTTGGTTGTCTGTCTTCATTTAGTTAACTAGACAATGGCCCTAACTTGGAAAGTCCTGGAATAGTAGTGTATGAATGAGGGCAAAATTATGAAATAGTTTGTTTTAGCTTCTATTGCTCACTTCTCTACAGGCGTTCTTGGCATGAACATGCCAGAGGAATGCATCATACACATTAAGAGCCTTCAGTTTAAAAAAAAAAAGAAACTTAGAATGAAGGAGTTGTCCAAGATCATGAACAGCCTCAGCATTTCATGGGCACAGAGCCTGTGTGCTTTTCACAGAGTCAACCTTCCGCTAAGTGGACAAATATATTTGTGGGTTCGATGGCCATATCCCTAAATTAGCATCCCTTCCCCTCCTCATTTTTTTTAATAACACTTCCCCTTATATCTCTGAAAACAACTAAGGAAGGATGAGCCTAATGAAGGTAGTCACACAAGATGGGGCTCCCGGGGCAGTACCTTAGGATCTTTTCCCTCCTCTCCGGCCTCCCCTCCCCAAAACACTTCCTCCTTACAGGTTTGTCCTCAATCAGTTAATAACAACTCCCTTCTTTGAACTGTTCAGACAAAAATATTTGGACTTATATTTGACTCCATTCTTGTCTCTCTGCCACATCTAATCCATCATGAAACACTGCCAGGTTCCACGTTCAGCAGACATCCAGAACTGACTGTTTCACAGCACTTTCCCCCGGATCCAAGTTAGCACCCAGCCCCTCTCCAGCCCTGCAGCAGCTTCCTGGCTCCGTTTGCTTCCACGTCTGCCGCTCATCCTCACCCACCCCCGGCTCTTCTCACCACCACAGGCACACTTACTCCTTTACAGCCCCCAGAATGAACATGCCACTTTTCTGCTTCAAACCTTCCAAAGTCTCTGCCTCTCACTAGACAAATTAAGCCCTGACCAGGTCTATGAGACCCTACACAATCCATTTCTCGAACTTCATCTTCTCTTCACTTCCTTGCTCACTCTGCACCCACCATGCAGGTTTCCTGTTGTGCCCTGAATATTCTAGGCTTGCCCTGGCCTCAGCATCATTATAATAGCTTCCCCTTCTCCGTGGACCACTTTTCCTTCAGAGAGATCCATGGTTTTCCCACACCTCCTCTCCCACACTACTTAAACGTCACCTTCCCTTATCACCCTTTAAAAGAATGAAACTTCCTTCTTATCCCACTCCAGCATTTCCTACCTAGTTTTCTTCAATATAGTTAACTTCTAATATACTGCAGAACATATTTTTCTTTGGTGTAGGTTCTGTTCTCTCTGATCAGGACATGAGCTCTAAAAAGCGGGGAGCAGGAGGTAAAAGGTTTGCTTGGTTCATTGCTATGAACCCAATACCTTGCACAGTAGCACACAGCAAGCATTCAATTAATATTGGTTTGTTAAATTAAAAAGCTAAATATCAGCTTCCAGGGTAGGGAACAAGAGGGGACAATCTGGGACAAACAAAGCCTGATTTATATCCTGTTCATCATCTCCAGAGGCACACCCTTTCTCTGACAGTGCAGGGGATTAATTCAAGCTATGCAAGTCTTCTAGATAATTTGGCTTCTGTTTTAAATAGATATTGGAGATGACCTGACACTAAATAATGTTTGTAGGCAGGAAAAAACTGAGGAATGGTTCTACTTCTGTTTTTTCTGCATTTGTTGGAAATCTACCCATTCTTCTTTACTACATTGCTGCCCCCAGAAAGCCTGACTCAGGAGTCAAGTAGTTCCCCTCTGCTCTAGACACAGGACACGGCAAAAGTCAAGGCAAGAAGGACTGGGGGAATGAGGACAAAGTGTGAAAGCTTCACCGAGAGAGGTAATACCTGACACTTTGATTTCCTGCCTTCTCTTCCTGAGTCCCTCAAGGTCTGAGGACCTTACTTCCCTCACTTCCTCACACCTTGCTATTTGACAGCCTGTGACTAGGAGAGAGCAAGAAGTGCTGGAAATGGATTAAAGGATATGGCACCCTGGGAATCAGCATTGGATAAGGCCGTTTCGAGCTTTTACCCAAGTGTCCAAAGAAATCTAGGGTTAAAAAAAAAAAAAATTCCAAATGTAGAAAATTCAAAGACTTTATGATACAAGCACAGCATCTGAGCCATAGTCTTCTACAGGGGGGCAAATTATACAGTCCAACAAAGAAGGACCCACCACCACAGATGGTCAACAGGGCAAATGATGAGTGTGACCTTAACACTGCAACTGCCTAGGCCCGAGGGCTCCCTTTCTTAACACACCTTCAGCTTGTTCACACTAAAGCAGATGGCTAGAACAACACTATCTCCTTGCTTTCTACTTTTGCCATTTGTTCAGAACAACATCAACAAAAGGAGTACCAATAGAAAGAAGCTATGTATAGTCAGCAAAACTGTTAAGACTTCAGAGTACTTTATACTTGCTTCTCTAGAGAAGGAGAGTAATGCCATATCTGACCTAACCATCTCCCTACAAACCTTAATGACAATGGTTGAAAAACCTCTCATATAACAGGTAATTAAAAAGGAATTGTTGGGGTGCCTGGGTGTCCTTAGTGGGGCATGCAACTCTTGATCTTGAGGTTTTAAGTTTGAGCCCCACTTCGGGTGTAGAGATTACTTACAAACAAAATCTTTATAAAAAAAAAAAAAAAATAGCAACTGTTCCCTGGGAAAAGACAAGGAACCTTGTGAACTGAGGGCCTTTTTTCCAAGAAAATCCACAAATGAAGCCATTGTCAAGGAACTTGACAAATAACAAATGGTAATACTAATATAAATCAAAACACCTTCCAAATCAGAGTGCATATACATAATTAAAAACAATTGGGGTCATTAGGGAATCTCTATGTCACTGGCAAGGTAAAGAGAGTAACAAGTTGAATGAAGGAATCAGACGTAACAACTTTTGATACAATGGGACTCATCTTGACAAAGCAGAGAGACAGCCTCAAAGCTAAATAGAAGGGCCATTATTTTATTTTACTGGTTTCCCAGGCCAGTAGCCAGAACCTACATATTTAAAATACTGCCTCTTTCAAAGACCATAGTGCTCAAGCAGATAGTGAGTATACCCTCATTCCTAAGTTTACTCTGAGAATATAGGTAATTTATTTTCAGGGACTTTGGGAGGGTACTTTTTTTTTTTTCCTAGATCTGGCTTGAACAATGTGCCCTGAGTAAAGTTCCAGAGAAGAGACTTCTCAGTTTGCCGTCTGACTTACATTTGGACAGGTTTTTCACCCTGAACGTTATAACATCTTGACTCTAGCTTGGAAAGGAAGGTATGGTGAAGTCAATTTCCCGCCTTTGAGATGAATGAAAGATTATCTGGCACTAGAATAGTCTCGAATTGCATAGCTATGTTCCAATTTACCTTCCTGAAGCCTAGGGAAGGTCCCATTTTCAAGAAGTGGCTTTGACAAACAATTACAACTAGTCACTGGTCACCTGTTCTGATGTTCACCCGGCTTTACTTTATATCCTTTGATATTTGAAAATGTTCAAATTTCCTTCCCTGCACTTATCATAATTGTAATTTATTACATTAGCTCTGTTTGATTTTAGCCAAGGTACTTAGAAAAATACGTGACAAATAACACTCATCATAAAAATAACCGACGGAGAGATGAGTGGATAAATGGAAAGCAGAAGCAGCTTCTCTTCACTCCTCTTATTCCCAATGATAACCGATTTATCATTTTAAGACCTTTAATAAAATAAAAAATTGCTGAGCCCAGTTCTAAAGCAGGATTATTGTCATGTAAGTCCTTAAGCATGGAGATAAAAGTTCCTGCCTCTGTCTGTGCTACTCTTTCTCTGGTTACCCCGGTCACACCTAGATTTATGGGTGTCATTAGAAAGGGATGTGCCATTATATGCTGGGAATGCTCACACCAAGTCTCTGATGTTCACATAGAGATTCATTTGGGCAGCACGGTGGGATGCACTATCGTGTTCTTGAGACCAGGGATTTATTTTTTCAAATATATGTATTATTTGTTCCAGGGGGTACAGGAATGTGATTCATTAGTCTCACACAATACCCAGAGCTCACCATAACACATACTCTCCCCAATGCCCATCACCCAGCCACCCCAGCTCTTCTCCCCTCCCCTCCAGCAACCCTCAGTTTGTTTCCTGAGATTAAGACTCTTATGGTTTGTCTCCCTCTCTGGTTTCATCTTGTTTCATTTTTTCCTAGAGAGGATTATGCTAAGCAAAATAAGTCAATCAGAGAAAGACAATCATCATACGATCTTACTGATACATGGAATTTGAGGACCAAGGTGGAGGATCACAGGGGAAGAGAGGAAAAAATGAGACCAGGGATTTAAACGCCAACTTGGGCTTCTACCATTTGTAATTAGTGGGGATTACTAATTATTTCTGAGCCCAGTTTCTCCTGGACAAATAGAAGGACATCACTGCAGGGGAACTGGGCTGTAGATCAATGAAGATTTTTAAGAAAACCTTAGCAAATATTATAGATGTCCAATAATTAAGCAAGTATCATCAGCAAGCCAAAGTAGGATGCCCTCTCCTTAAACACAGGGCAGATGGCAACAGCTAGTGTGTGGGTTTTATTTGCCACATGTGTAACTGAGCACTTCCTATATCCCTCTTGTTGTTGTTATTGTTTTTACCATTTTATTTATTTATTTACTTACTTATTTTTGAGACAGAGAGAGAGAGCAGTGGGGTGAGGGGCAAAGAGAGAAGCAGACTCCCCTCTGAGCAGGAAGCCTGATATGGGGCTCAATCCCAGGACTCCAGGATCAAGACCTGAGCCCACAGCAGAGGCTTAACTAACTAGCCACCCAGATGCCTCTATGACATCCCTTTTGAATAGCATGAAAATCAGCTACTTCCTGAAGGTAAAAAGTCACTCAAGAAGAAGATTCAAGAAAGTCAATTCTATCTAGAAGCTATGAAGGCCTCAGATTCATCTTATTGCAGGGGAGAACAGAGGAGGACAGACAGATTTAGGCAGCAGGCTCTTTACAGCAGCTACACATGGGTCCAGATGCTAAGTATATTCCAACCTCGATAATCTGAGGCATCATATCCCAGGACCAGGCCTCACCATCAAGGAAGCCATCACTTCCCCACCAATTAGAAAAGGTAGGTTTGGTGAAACAAAATTCAAATTCCTACAAACCACACATGCACAAAATTTAACCAAATGATGTAATATTATTTGAAATACTTGTGAGCAAAGTCATTCAAGCAGGGATCACTGGCTTAAAAATGATGCTGCTTTACCTAAATTTCATTGGCAAAGAGCTGAATTTTTTCTCCCTTCCAAATCAGAACAGACTGTGAAGTAAGACATACCAAAAACCAAATCCTAGCTCTACCACTTACTGGTTGGGTAATGTTGGGCAAGTCACATAACTAAGCTAGACCAAATTTCTTCATCTGAAGTAACACAGGGAATAATCATGCTTATTTTGCTGGGCCATGGGAGAAATCAATGATGGGAAAAGTCCCTACCATAATGAAGGGACACAATATAGATACACAGTTATATTTATTCCTCTTCAATATTGTGAAGCTTGACCTGAAAGCATGCAGTTGATCAAAATATCAGTTTGCAGGGGTACCTGGGTGTCTCGGTTGGGCGGCTGCCTTTGGTTCAGGTCGTGATCCTGGAGTCCCGGGATCGAGTCCCACATTAGGCTCCCTGCTCAGTGGGGGGTCTGCTTCTCCCTCTGACCCTCTTCCCTCTCATGCTCTCTCTTACACTCTCTCTCAAGTAAATAAAAATTGTTAAAAAAAAAAAATCAGTTTGTGTTTATTGTTTAAGTTGTGTTCATTGAGGGAAGCCTGTTTTTAAAAGTGAAGGTTTGCCTTTGCACCCTCATACCAGGCTCTCAGAAACTGACAAAGCAACCCAAAAAAGCATGGTAACCTTGATGATCCAGGTGTCTCCAGAAGCCAGGATATTTACTTCTTGGAAGATATCTGAAATCACTTACCCATTTCCATATGCTACTTTTTTTTTTTTTTTTTTTTTAAAGATTTTATTTATTTGACACAGAGAGAGAGAGATCACAAGTGGGCAGACAGACGGGGGCGGAGGGGAGCAGGCTCCCCACTGAGCAGAGAGCCCATTGTGGGGCTCAATCCCAGGACCCTGGGATCATGACCTGAGCCGAAGGCAGAGGCTTTAACCCACTGAGCCACCCAGGCGCCCCGATATGCAACCTTTAAAAGGGATGTTTACTGGCCTCTTTCCTGGAAGACGGTTTTGGGGGGGGGGGATTAATAAATTATGTATATTTAACAGCTAAGAGAGAAAGATGTTACTTTAACAGTTTAACATTGGTCCAAAACTACAAAATCAAACATAAAAATTGTGTTTTAAATAACAGTGTTCAGTTACTCTAATTAAATTTGACCTAGAGTTCATATTTTTCTTAATTTCTCTCATTTATACAAATATTACCCTAAGATTAGACAAACGTGATTACCTTTTACAGAATCTGTAAAGGTAGGAACAAAGAAAGTTTTACACATCAAAGTAAGAAACAAAATACAGTAGTGAAAAAGCTGAGAGTGCAAAGCACTGGCACACATAACCACTGTTACTCACTGGCTGCACTTCCGCTTACAAACACACTTGTGTTTGCACACCTATATTTAATGTTTTATATACTATACTAAATGTTATAAAATATATAATATGTGATCATATTTATTGTATTTGAAATAGCAGTCATCAGGGCGCCTGGCTGGCACAGCTGGTGAAGCAACCAACTACTGGTTTCAGCTCAGGTCATGATGTCAGGGTCGTAGGGTGCAGCCCCACATTGGGCTCCACTCGGTGTGGTGTCTGCTTCAGATTCTCTCTCCCTCTGCCTCTGCCCTTCCCACTCATGTTTGTGCTCTCTAGAATAAATAAATCTTTAAAAACTGTAATCTTGGGGCGCCTGGATGGCTCAGGTGGTTAAGTTACTGCTTTCAGCTCAGGTCACAATCCTGGAGTCCCCGGACCGAGTCCCACATCAGGCTTCCTGCTCAGCGGGGAGTCTGCTTCTCCTTCTGACCTTCCCCCCTCTCATATGCTCTCTCTCTGTCGCTCTCTTTCAAATAAAAAGCATTAAAAAAGACTATTCAGGGTCACCTGGGTGGCTCAGTGAGTTAAAGCCTCTGCCTTCGGCTCAGGTCATGATCTCAGGGTCCTGGGATCGAGCCCCACATCAGACTCTCTGCTCAGTGGGGAGCCTGCTTCTCCCCCTCTCTCTGCCTGCCTCTCTGCCTACTTGTGATCTCTCTCTCTCCTGTCAAATAAATAAATAAAAATCTTAAAAAAAAAAAAAAAAAACTATTCATATTGGTATATATGCTCTATGTTAATATATTATTGAACTATAACATTTTAAGTACATTTATACCTTTTGAACTCACAACCCTTTCCTCCTACTAAAAAGGTGTGGCTAATCTCTTTTGTCCCACTCTTCATCCCGTCTGTCTCCTTATCCTATAAATGTCTGAAAAATGCATTTCTCAGACATTTGTAAAGACCCATCTTATAGTCGTGCTTGTTTCTAAACATGCTGTTTTACACCTTCCACAGGACAGGTTAATGATTATTTTTGGTTTTAGATGCCATCTGCTACAGCTTCTGTTGGGCCAAAGAACCTGTTTATGTCAACAAATTAATTAAGCAAACTAGGTGACGACCATAAGTTTTTGAAAATGATGTGGATGTTCATGAAAACTATGTAATTCAAAATAATGCTTTATATGAAATGAGAGCTGAGGAGGGGAGGGGTACAGTAGGTGAAGGGGTACAGGTAAGAGGGTGCCAGAAAGACGCCCCACCCACGATGGAGGGAGTGATCTAGTTCAGAGGATGAGGGACTGACGTCAGGGCGAAGGACTTACCCTCCTCTTCCTTGGACCACAGAGGAAAGAAGGTCTGTCACAAAGAGAAAACTAGTGTAGTTCTCCCTGTAGACCAAATACAGTATTATCTATTGAGTGACAGGCCACAAAGGAAGAAAAGGGTCTCAGCAACTCCGTGTTTAGCTGCAGAGTGGCTTCCAAAAGTCCATGTTCACTTAACACTAAACTTGACTTCAGAAAACTACCTCACTTCTAGGATACTGTCTTTCATTTAACTCATGGTTCCATGATGCCCTTGCATATTTAATAAGAACAAGACTCCAAATTAGAGCATTCCTCACATATGCCTTTAAAACATTTTTGTAAAATTGTACCCGGAAAATATGATTTCATCTCAATTGATAAAATTTGCTAATTCAGGAAGCTTTTCAAATAATGCTTCTTGTTTGTAAACTCACAGCCCCGTTGGATTTTCTGTAATTCTTATAATATGCAGGGATATACTTAAACCACCATTATTATTATAAAAACCACTGGATTTATTATAATTCTAATAATATTGAAGGGATAGACTTAAACCACTGTAATTACCGGTGTTAAGCCTGCTGTTCACAAAAATCATCTCTTCTACGTATGGTAAGAATACTCTGGGTTCAAAACAGGCTTCTAAAGATTTTTTATTTATTTATTTGACAGAGAGAGATCGCAAGTAGGCAGAGAGGCAGGCAGAGAGAGGGGGGATGCAGGCTCCCTGCTGAGCAAAGAGTCCGATGTGGGGCTCGATCCCAGGACCCTGAGATCATGACCTGAGCCGAAGGCAGAGGCTTTAACCCACTGAGCCACCCAGGAGCCCCTCAAAACAGGCTTCTAAATAAAACTTCTTCAAAAAGTCCGATGTGTTGGGGTGCCTGGGTGGCTCAGTGGGTTAGAGCCTCTGCCTTCGGCTCAGGTCATGATCTCAGGGTCCTGGGATCGAGCCTCGCATCAGGCTCTCTGCTCAACAGGGAGGCTGCTTCCCTCTCTCTGCCTGCCTCTCTGCCTACTTGTGATCTCTCTTTCCCTCTCTGTCAAGTAAATAAATAAAATCTTTAAAAAAAAAAAAAAGTCCAATGTGTTAAATAATGTTTCATTCATCCAAATTATTTGGGTTTAAACACATTTATGGCTATAACCTTAATTGTAATAATTTGGGGGACACTTAAAGCTCCATTAAAAACTACCATTGCAAAAAATTTAAAAAAATTTAAAAATACGTAAATAAATAAAAACTGCCATTGCACCACCAGCCTAGGTAGCTCCTGGGTGTAACATCTCATGGGCATCTACACCAGGTAAATACAAAAACAAAGTGGTTATATCCCAAGTTATGAAGAGGGAGGCTTTCCTCATTGGAAAGTTTAATAGAAGTATGTTGTGCATAAAGTTTATAATGAAAAGAAGAAAATGGCCCTGTACATAATTACTGGAAAGCACAATTTTTAATACACTGGGGAAAAAATGGAATACATACCTGTGTTGCCATTCTTCTGGGTGGAAGTCCTAATGTCTGGAATTCCTAATGGCAACCACAAGGCCAGGAGGAGATTAGGAGTAGATAGATGAGGAGACGAGAGAAAGGAACTAAGTGGCCAGAACAGACTCCACTCCACCCTCATCACCTCCCTTCTGACTCTAGAAGCAAATTCTGGGATTCTAATACATAGGATGATCACACATCTTAGTTTGCCTTGGACAGTCCTAGTTTTTATCTATGGCCCAGTGTAATTATTGATAAAGTTCCCTTTCATTCTCAGAAGTGCCGGAGCTTGAACGATAAATGATATGGTCAACCCTACCAGTAAGCCATCAGACAAATGACTGAACTCCCTTCAGAGTATTCTGACATTAAAAGGAATGGATCACTTTGCTATCTGTTGCTGTCACTGCTATTATTTAATACCAAGCAAACAGCATTGGGTCGTTTGCAGATGGGAATCAATAAAAAGCAATGCTATAAGCTTTCAGGAGGGTCCACAGAACCTCCTTGTGGCAAGAGGATTTTAGAAACGAGGAGCATTTTATGTTCACCAAGATACAGTTGATTGTCCAGACTCCATGGTAATTCTGCGGCTCTGGTTTAGTATTTAGTTAGTAAAATCCGTATCTACAGAATCCATGAGGGAATGAGAGACACATGCCTCTGCACTGACTCCCTTCACCTCCACAACATGTAGGAATTGTTATTCTTCAATTGTTTAACCTACAACCTTTTATTAGAAATCAGTTACATGTTAGCCCCCTGCTTATTGCTGTGGAATGTACAAGAAGCTATGGTACTTGTCTTTAAACAGTTCATATTTTAATGGATGATTCAAGACCAAAATAACCACAAAATAACTAAAAAATATGTGGCTGTAACTCATGCAAGTAATTTTAAAATAACAGAATAATGATAAAAGGGCTATTGAAGAATAAAGGTTTGAACATAGGCCTAAAGAATGCAGAAGGCTCCCGAAGACAGAGAGGAAAAGTCTAATTGTGGAAGTGAATATATACGTGCAAGGGACAGTGGCTAATTTGTTTTGAAAGGAAATTAAAAAAAATAAAATAATTGAATAGACATGGTGGCGCTAAATTCCAGATAGTTTAGAAAACTTAGATAGCAGTGTTTAGACTTCATATAATATACAATATCATATACAACTTAATCCAATGTCTATCATCTCCATTTTACTCAAGGTTTTCTACACTGCGGTCTGAGAGCATGCTGACACAAGCAAAGGCACTAGACAGGAAAAAGATCCAGCGTTTTGTCACTTTTCGTCCTAAAGACCAGCCAAGGTGAACAAAATCCATATGGCCCAACAAACTGTGCAGTAATTGATGATCACATATTTCAGAAGATTGCTTTTGTTCCTTTGTATAACCAAAGTAAGATGTGTCCAGAGTCTGGGCTCAAACTTCCACTTCCTTTTCTCTTACCTTCCAAGCTCAAGCAGTTAGGGGATAACTTTGAGACCCAGGAGCGTACACCTTTTCAAACATGCAAAGATTATCATTCCAATCCTCTGTTTTAGCCTCCGTCAAGTTTGCTTTCATTAAGACTCACTTGTTAGATGAAGGTACTTCGGAGTAAACCTCCCGGCCTCCCCTCACCAGAATCACACAACTAAGACAGCTGCTAAGCCTTCCTCTCCAGATCCTTGGATACTAGGTATTTTCTGGATAGCAGTAATTAATTGACAGTCATATTGCAGTCATGTGAATCTGTCTTCTCTTTCCTCTTTTAGACTGTGATCACTACAAGGGCAGGAAACTATCTTCTATTTTTCTGGCACTACCATCATTATGCATTATTATTTACCATTTAATGAGAAACAATCGTTTATTGTACAATATGAGTCAGTTTCTCACAGCTGAAAGCAGATAATAGCCATAAAAAATAGAAGCGTTAGTACTAGCCAAAGAGATTTAAAATCATAAGAAAAACTGACTATATGTAAAATTTTGATTCAAAAAGACTAAGAAAATAGACTCTCTAAATAAATGGGGTAGACGTGAAATCAAGGACCACTCAACAATGGTTAAAATAGTGAATTCGTTTCTTAGCAGTAAACCGAGGAGTGGACAATTACGAAGTAATGAAGACACTACGAAAATAGCTATTGATGAAAGGCTGTGATGCAAACACTTGGAACGACTGAACATTTACAAATAAGGAGTCCCCTGCTAGAATTATCGAACACAGACAACGGGACAAACTAGGGGGAACTGGATAGATTTTTGAAAGTGAAATTTGAGGGCTGGGAGAAAGCAGAACGTAGTAACATTTTTGCAACAGAATTACTAAGCTAGTCTACCAAAGAAATAGTGGTGAGTGCTGGCCCTATGCAAAATAAGTTATCTTAAATGGTTTCTAGGACCCCGGCAACATCTCTCCATGGTCATCCCTTGTCCACTGCCCTCTGTCCTGACCCAACACACCAACTGATGCATTTTAGCTGTCCCCGCTGACAGGGCTACCAAAGGTAACCTCCCCTCCAGGCTTATTCTTTTCCCAGACTTGTGCTTTCTGCTAAGATAATAGCTAGGCATGCTGTTAAACTAAACCATGAAGGTTAATTAAACATTTTTCTATGGAATGACTATGACACGTCAGGCATTGTGAAGAACACATAGCTACATACAATAGAGACGTGGCCCCCTCGACATTAAAGAGCTGGACAGAGACATGTGCTTACACTTAGCAAAGGCCCCTGAGAAAGTGGCTTAAATCCCTTTGCCATATTCAAGATATTTGCTACAGATTACAGACACTTCCCCCAAATGGCTACTTTTATATAGTCTAGCTTATTGAGTTTTTTTTTTTTTCCTTTTTTTGGGGGGGGGCGGGGAATAGACGGCTATGCTCACATCTCAGGCTACACCTACTGTACTGTTCTTTCCTTGTTCTTTGCTTTTCACAAATCTCCTCAAGTGCTCCATTGCTTGTTGTCCCAGCACAGCAGTCCACTGTTCTTTTTATCATTTGCAATGGTTTTGTGATCCTAGGTAAAAGAGTTAATGACAATGATAGAGGTTTCTTGGTTATATTGTAAACAACAAACACCAGGTTTTGTGACCCCTGCTGGTCACAACAGGGTTTTTCTAGCAGAGTCCAAGTTCAGAACCAAAAGAAGTTCTGAATAGGAGATGGATGAAATGGCAAAGTGAATGCTTAAGAAGGAAGCTTTGCATGACAAAGTTAGGAAAGCAGCTAAAATTGAAAAATAGTTTTAAGCGGGAAAATTATTTAAATGGTGTAACAGGTACAAATCTCTTTTAGAATTGTAAACAGCATCATCGGGCTGTTGGAAGCTTTGTTTTCTTGAGAGGGGATTGTCCTTTGAATTTGTGAAATTTCATTTGCAAAGTAAAAGAGATGATTCTTGAGAGAAACAAAATGCATCGTTATTCTGTACTTCAAGGCAGATGATATATATGTGTTCTCTATCAAATGACAACTTTAATCTATGAGGCAATCAACCAAGCAAAAGGTTTTACTACATTTCAGCACCATGGACAAGATAGGTAGAGAAAATTAAAAATCATGGTCCCTTCCCTTCCGTAATTTACAATAGACTCGACAAACTTTTATTGTGGCAAACCAACGTGCAAATAATCTACTGCAAAATTAAATGAACTATACATATTATAATAGATGTATGGGGATAGATAAGCACAATTCCATTAATATATCCAATTTTTACTAAATAATTGTCAACTGGACGAATGAACTAATGAATAAATGAATAGATTATGGTGACTGGGTTCAGTCTCGAGGGACGGGTAGGCTCTAATGAACTAGAGTTAACAGAGGAGTGTATTCCATGTGCGTGAATTAACCAGAGCTGGGGCCATCGGCAGGAATGGAAATGGGTAAGGAGGTTGCGTTATAAGTAGCCAATGTTAACAGAAACAAGCTCAAATGAAGAAAAAGGTCAGAGGGCCTGAGGAACACACATATATCTCTTATAATTATGTGTTTACTCCCTAGAAAAGAAATCTGGAGTACAAATTTATATTATATAGTAAGAATTAAATTATTCCAGGGTAATAGTTTCCCAAGCTTAAATAGGAGTACTCAGAACGAAGTAGTAGGGAAAATAATAGGACTATGATGGACAATCTCAGTCCTGTTTTGTTTTATATTAATTTTTACTTCTTCACTTTTCTGATCCCACTGTCTCTTCCTTCACTCCTTTTCCCCACTTTTACTCCCTTTAGTTTCATAAATTTTTTATCTCTTTGGGTTATTTAATGGTTCTCCTCCAAGTTGGCCTTTGAACTCCAGATTCTTAACCATCTACCATATCTGCTGAGATTTTCTGATCTCATTCTTTTCTGATCTGCAGATCCTTCACCCATTTATGGCCAAAATGTGTAGCTTCAAGAATTCTACTCTGCAATAGTCATGCAGAGTGCTAGCTAGGAATAGGTAAGTATGCCACCATTTGGGGCACCCTGAGTTTTATGTTTCTTGTTTCTTTGCTTCTGCCATTATAATGTAGCCCTAAAGTGTTATTTGACCTAAACATTGCTGGTGACAGCCTAGAAGATACCTAGATACACATGATTTTCCAAAGCCACATACTAGAAAAATAGGAAAAGAAAAAAGAAAAAGGAAAGTAAAGGAAAAAGGAAAGACAGACATGGAAAGAGATACTTTGGGTATGTGTATCTTCATTAATCTCATCCATGGTTTACATTATAATCCATTATCCATCCACTCAGAACCTATTTACACTTCCAATCTTTCTACTGTTGGATGTAACAAGTTTCTTCAATTCACTTATTGGTAAATAAATCTCTGTGGTGCTATAGAAAAAGAACAGAACTTAGGAGTCAAAACACCCATACTTGAATCTTGACCTTCCAGTATCTTATGAACTTAGGAAAGCCATTCAAATTATCTTACCCTTTGAGTCCTCATCTGTAAACCTTTTAGAAAACAAACAAACAAACAAAAAAAAACACCTACAATTCTACCTCAT
This sequence comes from Procyon lotor, assembly GCA_028646535.1. Taxonomy (NCBI): domain Eukaryota; kingdom Metazoa; phylum Chordata; class Mammalia; order Carnivora; family Procyonidae; genus Procyon; species Procyon lotor. The sequence goes on along the minus strand of CM053603.1, from coordinate 131,211,700 downwards.
ACATAATTGTAGTATCAAATGAGATAAGGGAATATTCTTAGAACATTCAAAAAATTTTATAAACACACTTGTGTTTAAGTTTTGATAGTTGTTACCTAATTTGTAGTCTATCGTCATTGGCTTCTTTAAATATTTTATAGATTTTTGTCTCTATTTTGTTTTGAGATGCAATGGCCAAATAGACTTCAGTGCCTGAAAGCAAGCTTGGTACATACCAGGCACACAATTAGAACTGTTTGACAAATGAACTAAATATCCCACATTATGATACATCATTTAATTCAAGATTAATGTTTCTATGGTTTTATTTTCAATTCCCTTCTTGATTTGTCAATATACTCAAGGGTTACTTCAAAGAATGGTCTATAAAATGTATCTTTTATGAGACTAACGGATAACTGGATTATTTTTCTATAAGTATGGCTTTTATTATTTTTTCCTAAGTGAATTACCTTTCATTGCCCACACTGAATATCATCTACCACTTTTCTGCCCACTCATGCAGGCTGGCAAGTTTTCCCTGTAGTTTATCTCCATCTGCTTGGCATTTTACTACCTGGAAGAGCTTAGTGTCATCTGCAAACTTGGATAATTCACCATGCATTCCCTCTTCCAAATCATTTATGAAAATGTTAAATAAGACAGGTTCCAGGGCCAATCCCTAAGAAACCAAACTGTTTTTTACTTCTCCATTCGGAAGTGCTCTCATTTATCTCTAGATTATGTTTTTCTTTCCCCTTGTTAAAATAAGCTTTGTATAATCACTATATATTGGTATAAGTATGTGTTTCTGATGGGTAATAAAGCTACTTGAGGTATGGGGATAAAAAACTATCCAAAATGTGTTTCTTCCATAAAACTCTTAGGGGAGAGCCAACTTGAATAGTAAAGAAGAAGCTGAACAGATAGGACTCTGGACACTTGGGACTCCACTTGCAAAAAAAAAAAAGAAAAAAACTATTTGTTCTTATCTCCTTTAGATGACAAGACATGGATTTATGAAGAAAAAGAAAAATCTATAAAAAGAAAAATTATAGCTTAAAAAAATCACTAGTCCAAAGAAAAAGCTTTAAAGTCAGGATCCCAACATGTGTACTTTGCCTTGTACTCTTTGATGTACCGCCACTGTATCCTTAGATGAGTAACCTAACCTTACTGATATTCTGGTTCCTAAACCATGGAGGAAGGAAAATAACCTCTACCTTGTCCCTCTTGCATACCTTGTGAGGGTGAACTGATACAACGTACTGTGAGTTGAATAACAGCATTCATAAAGAAGGGAGGTTTTCTAGATGGATACAGTAGAAGGTGCAAGGGTACTAGCACTTTTTAGAGGTAGTGTAGTTGAGATATTCAAAGGGTGTGAGCTGGAAAGGGGAACTAAGAATGTCAGGAGGCAGCTGATATAATGAGAAAGTGAACACAGCGAACAACTTTGTCTGTAAGATGAAATATGAGAGAAAATGGGAGAGTAAAAGAGATGGAAGGAGATTGTAGTCAGAGGGAAATACTGGAGAGGAAGATTTCTGAGCAACAGACCTAAAAGTGGGTGGCTGTATTGAAGTTGAGGTCACGGATGCAGGATCGAGAAAAATCAAGGTCTTGTCAACTAGTACATTATATAGAGATCGTTCAAAAATGCATTTATCTCCTCAATGGTGGTAGAGAAGATAGTGA
>CM053603.1:131191993-131209523 GCA_028646535.1 Procyon lotor | reverse complement strand
AATAAAATCTTTAAAAAAAAAAAAAAAAAGAACTCAAAACAAAAACTTGAACATACTGACTTTATTCAATGTTTGTAGTTGGGAATCCTAAACGTAAATAATTAAAATGATGCAAGAGGGAGATACAATAATCCACCTTATTATGACAATGAAATTGATTTGTAAAACAAAAACCAAAGCAGCTATTAACATTAAAAGGGTTTTTTTTTTTTTTGATCATTTAACATAAAGTGTAAGGAAAAGCTCAGGATTTAAAAAATCAGTGTGGGTGGGTGTGTTTGACAGGCCATATAACAGCTCCCTAGGACAGGTAGTTCTAGAATAAAGAGGAAGGGGGTGGGGTTGGGGAGAAGGACTCCTTATACAAAGCGGCTTCTGGAACCAGCTCAAGCTAAGCCACCCCTAACAAAACTCAACCCCACATCCTAGCGGTAGAGAGAAACCCCAAGAAAATCACACTATTTAATTTCAGGAAAGGAAACAGGGATAAAATGACATCATTAGCAAAGAAAAACTACGAATAAAAATAATCCACAAGATGTCTTAAAAGCTGTTTGGAAACATCATGACGCCTAGAGTAAACGTAGGTCCAGGAGAATAAAAGAAAAGAGCTCACAAAAGTCTTACTACCAACTGGTAAACTACCAGAGGTATTAAAAGGCGGAGGAACAACATAAATATACACAAAATATGAACAGATGTAAGAAAACCAAGAAAGGCTGCAAAATGTGGTACTTCCAGTACAACTTGGGAATTATGGGAGTCCAAAACAAGAAACTAAGGAACAGCATGAAAGGCTGTCCCTAGAACCTAAGTTTTCAAGTGTAGCAAAGGGAGGGGATCACGTGGGGAAATTCTGCAAACCTCCTGACCAGAGCAGTGAGAAAGTAGAACCAAGATGACTAGTCAAAAGCCAGGAGACTGGATCTTCTGCCTCAGTCTATCTCAAGGGTGTTACCAGTTTCACATTTTAAAGGCACAATCAGATCAAAGGATGCTAGAGTGCTGTGACCTTTGAAAACAAATCGACAAAGCAGATGTGGATGAGTCATTCTTGCTGGAGGGCATCCAGGTATACATTCTAAAAGTAACTCAAAAGGTGGAAGCTTGAGATTGTAGATCAATGTAGATGGCTTTTAAACTGCCACATTCTAGACAAGTTGAGATTTGCCCAAAGATTTTTTTCCCCCCACAACCAAGTCATCAAAGAGGAGCCAGGGGGAACTCCCTTTCAGAATAAAGTGAATCCCAGTGAGCAGTATCAAACAACGGATGCTCTGTCCCTGCCCGAAAACGCACAGAGAAGAGCGAGCAAGCGCGGCCCAGAGAGAGAGAAGCTCGGGGCTTGCTATACAGTTGACTAGCAATTTATCTCACTTAAGTTACCCAACTTTCTAAGGTCTCAGTTCCTTCATCCCTTAAAGGAATAATCCCTAACCAAAAAATAAAGGTTATTTTCAAGGAGATGACATGATCCTAACTGTCAAATAACAGCAACAGCCAGTATTTCTCGAGCTTTCCATACCTCGCCAGGCACTGGACTGCATGTTTTACCTGCGATCCTCCCGTTGCAGGAGCTCAGTTCTCTGGGCTTACTTTCTTCCCCCCAAAGTGTTCTTGGGGCCCAGGCAAGTTCATGCAGAGGAAACCATACCACATCCAGTGTAGCCATCGTGAGCACACAGGTACCTATGAAGAGATCTAGGAACCAGATCACTCTATCACTGAACGAGCAACCAACGAGAAAATATTGGAGGAAAACCAACATGGTTTCTGAAAAACGAAATTAACATTAGATTAATTTGTTAGTCCGTTTCCTAAGGTTGCTAAAAACTCCTGTGTTCACGAAGTCAGAACAAATTAATTGTGGATGGCATCGTGTAGTATCTTCCTATTTTAAAAATAAAAGCACTCACCAAAAAGTATATTCGATAGGGTGCTGATGAATAAATAATGGTATGGGACACGATGCAACCATTAACGAAGATGTTGCAGGTGAATATTTAATAGAGAATAACATTTCATGATATGCTATTAAAAGAAAAGAGTAAATCACAAGGTATATGTAAACCATGGTCCTAATATGTAAACCATGGTCCTAATTTTGTAACTTGAATATATATGCCTGGGGTGAGAGGGAGTCTATGATGGTATACAAAGTGAAAAATAGGAGTTTTCTAGTATCGAGCACAGAATTAATTTCTCATTTTCTTCCTGTGCTTTTCCAGGTTTTCTCATTTTTCTACAACGAGTCCATTAATTTGTAATGAGAAATTTTCCAAAACGCAAATGATTCTTTAGGCCGTATCAGGAAAAACTGTAGCTTCACTCATTCTAAGAACATAAAAAAAGCAAGCTTTGCTTTGGAATGCAATGGGAAGTACTTCAAAGTTCCTTCAGTGTTGCCAAGGTTTATTTAACAATATTTTCTCACCATATATTATACAAGAACAGAACTAAACAGATGGTCTACATCGGAAACCCAGCAATCTAGGAAAAGCTATCCTCACTACCTACTCATCATATATTACATACTATATATTACACACACAGTCCTTATTGCCTTATCAATAACACAGATGCCTATGTCTTACGTAGACTCTCTATGTCAGTCATCCTACAGGACACACATCTATGTGTAGGTCCTCACAAAATGATGGGAGAGATTCACACTCATACAACCTTACTGATTTTAAAAATTAAATCCTTGCCTCACATATGTGTACAGTTAACACAAGAAAAACTAAAGAGCTAGGAATTTGCAGCAAACAAAAGCAAGGCTTGAATTTGACTCTGTATTATGTATGCAAATGGCATCTTGGCATCAGATCGGTCTTCCAGAAGCAACATTTCCCTTATGTCACTTTCTTCCTGGACCAATCAATGGCCCTTTATTTCTTTCAGGATCAAGTACAAATGGCTCCAGCTGGCATACAAGGTTCATCCCAAGTCTTCAGGCTTCTTTGTCAATATTTTCCACCATGAACCCTTTACTCCACTCAGGCTGAAGCTGCTATCACCCGAACACAGAACAAACATCCTTCCTTGGTTCCTTGGTCTGTATTCTTTGCCCCAGAGGAAGTTTCCTTCATCTTTTCCCTTGCCCCTAATAAATCCTCCTATCCTTCAATATACCCTGCAATCGAATAAAGCTATGTCAAGAAACCCTCTGGTTTCTCTGATTTTCTGAATCATTCTGTTTTACACCTTATCCTATTTTGTGCATTCCTCTTAGGAAAGAATACTAGACTTCCAATAAACACATATTGAATTATGCTCAAATGTCCAGTAGTATAAAGTTTTATATGTACCACCACCCCCAAAAAAAGAGCTAGGCATGACTAGAGGGACATATATAAATAAATGGTGCTACCATCCATTACAAAACAGTTTGGTTCTTTTATTAAACTGGCCATAAAATGAGGTCAGCGAGACCCTCTCCTTAAAAAGACTTTATTAGAAAATAGTTTTGGTTTTTGGTTTGTTTTGTTTTCGTATGTATCCAAATGAAATAAAACTGTGTTCTTTAAAAATTACATTTAATTCAGCTATCTTGCTAATTAAGATTATACTTCCCCCCAATCAGAATAAAATCATAGATTTGTCTAATTATTTGAGCTCAAGAAGAGCTTTGAGATTATTTCTAGAATATTGCCCAAGAGTAACTTACCCAAGGTCACATAGACGGTCAACAAAATTTTTAATTCTGTAAGTTATTCCCAGTCATACCACTAGAGTAATGCAGTGTAAGGAAAAGAACCTGGATTTGGGGACAGAAGCCCAGACTTCTAAATGAAGCCCAGTTGTTCTTGGTTTCAGCTTCTTTCCTCAACTGGAAAATAGAGTAGAGTGGAAATAATAGCATACGACCTCCCAAGGTTGTTGGTAATAGGTGACAGGTAATATACAAGCATGGCCATTTTCAATTGTCCGCTTTGTTTCCTCAACCTAAACTGCAATGATTTGTTTACACACTTGTGTGCCAGAGAACCTCACTCAACCAACCCCTGAGGATTCTGCCCTGAATCTCTCAATGCATGCACTCCCCCAGGCTGCCACCCTAGACCAAACCATGAGCTTGAGGCTTATGGAATAGAGCCTCTGAACTGGCATCTCCCCACGATGCTTTTCCTTTTCCCATACTGCAGCTGGAGTCCACCTTTAAAAACTCACAACTCCGGGCACTTGGGTGGCTCAGTCGGTTAAGTGTCTGCCTTCCCCTCAGGTCCTGATCCCAGAGAGCCTGCTTTTCCCCCACCCCTACTCTGCTCTTGTTCTCTCAAATAACAAATAAATAAAATCTTAAAAAAATAAATAAAAATAAAAACTCACACCTCATGTGGCACTTTTCTACTTTAAAGCCATTCATTGCCTTCCCTCAGTTTTACTCCTGAGGCTCAATCCTATCTCCTTGCAACTCCCTCTTAAGGCCCCACAGTGTTGGGCTTAGTTCACTCATACAGGTTTACCCTCTGTTATTTTCCTCTTTGATCTTGGCACCCCTTCCATTTCTTCCCCTCCTGGAATACGTTCTTCGCCTTCATAATTCAAACCATGGCAAGACTCCTCCTTACTGTGAAAGCTTTCTCTACCCTGCTCCCCTGCTCCTCATTCCAATCCAATTACTTGTCAATTCCTTCCGGAAAGCCTTTCCTTGCTCCTTAGAGCAAGGAAAGTCTCCCACATATTCTCCTGGTACCCTAAATTCTCCTTCGTTATATATTCACTGATAATTAATTTGTTATCTTTTAAGTACGTGCCTCCTTTGCTGTAAGGTTTTCTAAGAGTGTTTGCTTGGGATTAATAAGTACTTAAGGAAGGAAGAAAGAGATGGAGAGAGAATTGTTTCTTGCGTATCCCCTCACCTTCTTATACTCTGGACTTTGTATATACTCAAACCAGCAGACTTGCCTACCCTTTCTTCATGCTGCACATAGCATACAAACAAAAATAACTTTAAACCCACAGAATGCCCACTCTTCTCCTTCCTCCTCTGCTCAAACCACATTATTACCTAATGGGAAAGATAGGAAATTAAAATTTCAGTGACAAAACCATGGTTGTTACCAGAGCAGTTTCAAGCCTGTATCTGATATGCTAGCACGGGTTTGGATCGGGTCAGTGGAATTAATCTCACCTCTGCTACAAGGCACAGAAAGCTGTTTCTCTCCATTCCTGTTTAGACAGAGGGTCACCAGTGGAAAGCAAACCTGGTCGCTGGCTCTCTGGACCAGCCTGACCCAGCCAGAATTTCTCTGAGAATTTGTTAGGGACAGCAAATCAGGGTTTCCTCCCAGCATCTTGCTGCCTCTCCTTCAGAGACAGAATCACGAATCTCTTCTCTAGGGATGAGGAGAAAGCTTCCGGGGCTGCTAGGTTGGAGAAAGGAGGGATGGCAGCAAGAGGGACCGGTAAACCACTCTCCCTGCCACCCCTGGGAGCACACCATTGCCTTCTGAAGGAGAGAAAAGGGGGCAGGTTCCTGAATCAGGGAAGACATTTCTATAAATTCTTCTTGCTTCCTCTTAAAACATTTGGCATTCATTCCATTAAAAAACTAAGTTGTATTGTTGATTTAAATGTACCTAACCCTGCACTTGAAACACAGCTATTAAAAACAGCCCTATAAATGCTGCCTATAATCTCTTAGCATTGATATTTCAGTGAAAGACAAATCGTAATATATTCATCACCAATGCCAGCATATTTCCCCTCCTAACTTCCTTTTTTCTGACTTCTTTTCATACTGAAATAGGAAAGGAGGAACATAGAAAAAGAGAAGGGATGGAGGTTATTTGAGCAGCAGAGTTCTGGTCGGCTGACAACCTCAGCAAGATCATTAATCTTGGAGATTCTCACTCTCATTTACTAAACAACAGTGATTCACACAGAGTTACGCAGCCACAGTAGCAAAGTTAATTGGAATCTAGATCCCCTAACATTTCTTCCTTCCTTCAGCAATTCCTCAGTACTGCAAGCTGAAATATTAAGTGGGATTGTTGTAGGCTTATGAAAATGTGAAACAAACAAAGGGTGGTTAGCATGGAATTAGAAGTGGACACATGTTTTCCTTCAATTTTTGTTTTGCTTTGTTTTGTGTTTTGGCTTAAGCCCTTCAAGCAAAGTGAGAAGAAGGCAGAAGCAGCTTATGCAACCCTCTATCAATACTGGTATCTCCCCTCAGCATTAAATTAGCACTGGGAGCTCAATATGGCTCTCACCCAAGTCCAGAGAAAGAAAGGATGGAGGCAGGGAGAAAGAGATAGCTATGAACACTGGCAAATTCTGTTCAGTCGGTGGCAAGCAGCCAGATCATTCCTTTTAATTTAACTCTTTATCTTCTCTGGCAGAAACAAATAATGCATTGGCTTAGAGCTTTATAACTTTCAAAGCATGCAAATCCCCTGGGCACATTTCCCCAATTCAATAAATGAGGAAACGGAGACTTAGATTGGATGATGGTCTACATTTTATCAGGAAATTATTAGTGGATTCGAAGTCAGAATCTAGATTTCCTATCGTGTATCTCAGTGTTCTCTTCACTCGACCATCTTCCCTACTAATGATGTGCAGGCTAGCACTGTTTCTGTTGGCAGCGTTGAGGTTTTTAAATAATGAGGAATGATAGAGAATGAAAGGGAAGCATGGGTCGGGGAGGGGGTCATGGTATGTTGGGAAGCATCATGTAAGGAAAATATATATATTTTTCCTAGTCATTTCAAATTTATCAGGCAGGGTAGAAAGGTATGCAATGGAGTAAATGTACTATGTAGGAAAGTAGGATAAACAAGATCTTCAGAGTACAGATAGTGTTAAGTGTTCAAAGTCTTGTTCAGCCTCAGGATCTGACCACAATTCTGCAAAATGTATTAATTAGTCTTCTGGGGTTGACCTGTGGACAGTTATCAAATGAAATAAGAAATCCTAAGACTTTCCAGTCAATTGCTTTAGTTCTAGACTTTTCTAGATTAATAAGCTACTTGTGAAGAACACCTACAAGAAAATATCGTATACATTTTTCATCAAAATCACAGTAATCTGAGCCAGGGGTTTTGTATTATAATTAATAATCATTACTGAAAGTTTTGACAAGGTCTGCTCAACCACCTACAAAATCTAACGGCAACGCTCCAGAAAAGGGCAGAGTCTGAGTTCTTCAGAATGTCAATGTTTGTATTATTTTTTTTTTTAATACGTGAGGTCAGACATTTCTTTGGAATGCAAGTGTCTTAGAAAAAAAGAAACGTTTTCTCCTGTATCACAGAGGAGCCTCACAATGGTCCAGGAGTCTATGCTGGTATACTGCGTGGCTATCATCAGCGTTCTTACCTGGCAGAAACTCTGAACTGACGGACATGCTTTAACTCTTTTTAAATTTATTTGGGTGAAATGAGAAGCTTATGTTTTCACTTCCAAATACTTATTACCTAGTATTAAAACAACATATAACTTGGACTCAAAAAAAAGTCATCTTCCAGGGTCTTGTTTTTAGTCCTTGTCAAAGGAGCTGTGACCACAAAATTGTGGAGAATTGTCACTGGAGAAGCTTGCCCAACATATTTGCATTAGACCTGTTTGGGGAGGGAGTGGGGAGTGTCGCTGGGAGCAATTTAGGCCTAGCTCCCAAAAGGTGTTCTTTAAAGGGAGCCTCATAACAATGGGGTAGAACTCTCCCCCCACCCCAGGCATTTCTGCTGCTCCCTCACTGAGCAGCTGCTGCAAGGCTCCCCTCAGGGGTTGGCCTTCCCGTCTCAGGTGCAGTGTAACTACTCTCTTCTCCTGGCCACTCAGCAGCCCAAATCTGGCTGCAGGCAGAAGCCAAGGGGACCTTCATGCCCAGATGAGCTAGAAATGGGGGTGGGGTGGGCCAAGTGGAGTTCATCTCTTCTCCAATCCCCAAAGGGCACACGGCTACTGCCACTCCAGATGCCAAAGGGAGAAAATAGAGCCAACCTCAGTGAAAAGCTGCGGCTGATCCCTGGCTCTGGAGCTTGAGAAAGAAGGGACAGATGCCACATGACAAGGAGACCCAGCCAGATCTGAGCCAATGGAACAGGGGCCTCAAGTTAAACCAAGCACAAAATGGAGAGTTCTAAGGAGTCTGTGTTCTTGTTTGCTTGCTACCCTTTACCTTTAAAAAAAAAAAAAAATTCCAATTGAATTCTTTTCTCCCTGCTTGTTCAGGATTACAGGGAAAAGTGATTATGCTGTAGTCCTGAACTAGAGAACTTTCTTCTGAGAACCTATAGCCTTATCTAAAGAGTTATCATTAACATAAAATACATTTACCAGTGTATCAAGGATAAAACCCAGCTAGGCCACTAACTATGTAAACTTCACCATTTTCTCATTGCTCCAGAGTTACATTATACATTGTACAGACCAATATCAGAAAGATATGACATGAAGGAATATAATTAACTACAGCAAAGTACTCTAGGATATTTGGATAAAAAGTACAAGAAAAATCATAGGTCTTTATTCATATGTAAATATATCTTGATTAACCTCTTATATCATTTGTTTCAAAACGGCAACGATCCTTATGCCATCACCGAGAAACAGAACCTAATTATTACTGAGAACACACCAACATACATCTGACCTGCCCACGGCCACGAAGTCAGGGTTTAGGCTGCACAACCTGTCTCACAAGTCCAGCCCACATTATTCAATAAATATCCATCCACACAGCCCCAGATACTTGTATTAGAAATTTCTGAACAAAGTGAGTCTAATTAAAAACGAATAACAAGAATATCATCATCTGTGGATCCATGAACATGGCCATGAAAAACAACAGAAGTAACTATGCTGCAGGAGGGGGACAGTAGTCAAGAGGAGGACCTGAATCAAAAGGGCCACGAGCTCTGACATTGAATAACCTGTGTAAGAGAGGGAACGCATTGTGAGGCAGCCAGTCCAACTCACCATGATGAAGACAGAAGCGTCGTATATGACAACTGTTTGTGAACGATGCCCCTGTTTCCTAGCTTCATCAGACCACACTGCCTTCTTCCTCTACCCCATTAGTCAAAGCTACTGCTTCCTGGTCTGTGCCAAACATCAGGGGACCCCAAGGCTTAAGAATTGGGACCATTTCCCATTATTCATTGAACTCTATTGAGTAAACCCTTAAAAACTCCTCTTTGGGAAGAACGCTATTCTCTAGGAAGAAAAATCACTCATTTTGCTCAAATGATACCAGATAGTATATTTCAAAGAGTTGCCATTCTAGTTAACTTTGGTATTTCTGAGAAGACTGTAGAGCTTTATTTTTAGGTGGAAGATCTGCAACCTCATACTCTGCTGTGGTGCTTCCTTAGACCTTCCCCAACCTTCAGAAGTGCCATCTGATATCAGCTCAGCACTGTAATCCGACCTTCACTCATGTGACCCCCCCATGACTGGGTTATGAATATTCTAGTTTTATTCCAACCTAAGAGAAGCCTGTATTAGTGACTTCATTCTCAGCATTTATCTAAAGAGCTAAGTTTCTAGAGTTAAATGGAATAGGAAGGGATTAACCTCTGCTGCTGGCACAGTACAGTCACGACGCTAATGTCTCTGTATGAAAAAAGCTGAATTGCAGTAATATCTGAAATCACAGAGAAAGTCCAGAGAGCTTTGGGAGGGAAAAATATGGAGGAATAAAATGTTAAAAGCCAAAGCTGGTTTGGGATCCTATTTTTCACATAGGCATGTTTAGGAGAAGAATTATGTATTATAAGACCCCACAATTTAGATGGTGGAGGAACGGATCGGTGAGTTCTAAGACGAAGTTTTTAGGACCTGTAACTTGTAATTGTGTTATGGGTGAGTTCCAGCTGCTCCCCTAAGCTTATTTCAAAATTTAACTTCAACATAGTGTTTATTCACTTGCAATGTTTCAACTAGTAAACAGGCAGGGAGTCTATTCTCTTTTCATTTGGCAAGAGGGTTCTACAGCTACACAAAATATCCCCCAGCAATGAAAAATGAAACCCACAAATGTACCATTAGCAACCAGCTGTCAGAAGAAAATCAGGAGTAGGACTGTCAGTCTGGTCATTTCAAGCCAGTGTGTTCATGTGAGGGTCTGTGCGTGTGTGTGTGCATGCAGATGTATGTGTCAATGATTTGACTCACATGTGCAGTAGCATGAGAAATGGGAGCGGGTGCTGGTCTTAATGATGGCAGAATGCCCCAAACATGAAGATGTAGTGGAACCATCAGTGGGAAAGCAATACCGCACAGACTCTGGGTGGCTAATTGTGCAGGGCTCCTCTCACAGAAGAGTAGGAGACAGGTGGATTAAAAAGAATATGTTTTCATGTTAGAATTACTTCTCGTATTGTAGGTACGTTCAACATATGTGAGCTCTGAATGCCAGCTTGTAAGTGAAATGTACACTGTATTTTCATTTTTAACCTTCATGCATTCATTTCACAACCTCCCAAAATGTAGGGACCTAAACCCTCTTCCAAGTAAACACCCAGCACCAGCAATTTAGTCCTCCAAGCAAGAAACATATTGACCATTCCGAGTCAGCACAGCTATTAACCCGTAAATTCATATTCTCTCTCTCATTTTCTCCCCACCACCACCACCCCGTAGCCTCCCCTCTGCCCGCTTCCCTCCCCCACCTCGGGCAGAATCTGTAAGGGCTATTTTACATAGAGATACAAGTACCAGGTGCGGAGTGGATACCCAGCCTCCCAAACTTAATGCCAATTCCCTCCTCAAAGAGAAGGAATACAGTGGTATCAGCACCGGGGACACGGGGACAGCGAACACCACGGCGGCACTTGGAGTTTACAGAGGAGCAACCCCAGCTCCGCCACCGCCACCCCTCGCACCAGCCCCCACCCCCGCCAACACACACGCGCACACGCGCGCGCGCACACACACACATACACACGCACACCCCACTCTACTTCCCCCCGCCCCCCGCACACACACACCGGTTCCAAATCTCCCCACCAACAGCGATAATGCAGCAAGTCTGTCTGCACACTCCTGCACGCCTCAGGACCCAGCCTGGGCGCAGAGCCGGCAAGGCAGGGAGCGCACCGCAGGACTTGTCAATAAACCGCGTTCCATCCATATTCCGAGCGCTCCTCACTCCAGCGACCACCCCGAGCCCGGCCGCGGGAAGGACGGGGCTCGAGGAGCCAAGGAAGCCTCCCCTTACCTTGCAGCGAGAAGAGGGACAGGAAGAAGCCCAGCACCCAGACGCTGTGCAGCCAGTAGGTCCTCATGTCTCCGCCGCGCTCCGTGCTCCGCCGCGCGTCCTGCTCTCCCCTCTTCCGCTCGCGCTCTCTCTAGTAAAATGCGCGGCTCGCTTCCCTCGATTTCCCTCTGGGCTCTCCCGGTTCCAGCAACCCGGACAGACCAGGCTCCTGCCGCACGACGGCCGGACCCAAACAGCTTCGCTCTCCTGCACGAGAGCGCGAGCCAGGGGCCGGGAGGGAAGCTCGAAGCCTGGGTCTGGTGGAAACACAGCAAGCCCCCTTCTCCCTCAAGCTCTCCCGCTGCCTCCTTTCTACCCTCCTCTCCCTCACTCCCCTGCAGCTCCAACTAAATGCGACTGTACTTAAACAAGCAGCTTCTTATAGGTCCGCGAACCCAGCTGAAAGGGCCCCGCTACTGCCATCTAGTGCGCACATCTCGGTATCGCCGCAGCCCTGGGTTTGCTTGTGTGTGTGCGCGAGGTCCATCCAAGGCCGCCAATTCCCCTTTGCTCTCAGCAAACACAGGTGAAGCTCCTGCCCTCCTGAGTCCTTGATTTGACCTTGTTATATCCCTTAGGTCCTGATTATCGCTTTGGCACAGGGAATGCTTGGCGATTACCACCCACATTTCTTCATTATCCCATTGCTCCTCTCTCTCTTTGAAATTCCCTTCCTTTCCCCAACAACTCCATGGAACTGCCCTTCCAAATGTCACCTTGACCTCCACCTCAGAAGTCTAATGACTGTTTGAAGCCTCATCCTACCTGATGTAATACTGTATTTCACAGTGTTCCCCATTCCTTTTAATTTGAGTTTAAAGTCACTGAGTCAAAACAGTTCTCCTGGGGTTTCTGACCCTCCCTTCTAAGAGCCCCCTGGGTCCTCTGCAATTCTTTCTTTATAATTTCTATTATATTTTCTTGTTTCTTTCCATATTTAAGTTATTTGAAAATCAAACCCATCTGTACTGGTTACTCCAAGATAGAGATCTCCACCAATAACTTCCTACCTAGCCCTCAAATCAAACTTCCCAGATGGGTGGGCACCAAGTATCTCCACCTGAATGCACCTGAGCTATTGCTTCTCAGCCTTTTGGCTAAGATCAAGTGAATGCCCCTGGGCCAGGTATCAATTGAGTGTGAGGTTAGATAGGTTGTTACTAAAGAGCACTGGCTGACAGTCAGGAGAACTGGATTTCAGTTCCATCGTGGTGCCCACCCCCCTTACTGAGGACCTTAACTCAGTTATTTAACCTCTGAACTTTGTTTTACTCTTTGATGAAACTGAAAAGTTGAATTACATGGTCAGGATGTCTTTGGCCCTTCCCAAACTCATCTGGAGCGTCTGCATCAGGTTTCTCAACTTTGGCACTATGGGCATATTGTATCAGATAATTCTTTGCTGTGGGAGGCTGTCTTGTGCACTATATGATTTTTAGCAGCATCCCTGGCTTCTACCTATTCGATGACAGTAGCCCCACCCCACACACAAATCATGACAGTCAGGAAGACTCCAGGCAATGCTGAATGCCTTCTAGGGAATGAAATTGTCCCCCACTGAGAACCTCTGATCCATACCTACTGCGATTTTCCTTCAGGAATCATTCCCTATTCCCAGCTTCCCCATTTCTGTTAGATTCCAATTCCACCAAGCCAATTCCAGGCTTATACCTTTAGAATATCTTTCATCCCTTCTGGAACTTCAGCTGGTCATCAATCTCACCAGTGTGAACACGTCTAAGATGCCTCTATCTTCTTCCAGCTCCACTGCCACCATTTTCATAATACATTGCACATGTATTGTGCATTATACTTCCCCAAATTTCTAATTTTCAATTATCTAATTTGAATCTCATAACAGTGCTGTAGTATCTTCAGGGACAGTGTTAGCTCTTTTGTGTTAGTAAGAAATGAGACAGAAGTTAAATGACTTTTCCTATGGCACACAACAGGTCAGTGGCAGCAGGAGAGTCAAGGGAGGTCTCTTTACTGCTGTTTCTAATGCATCTGCTCAGTCTAGGTCTTTATCTCCACACACCCAGGTTCCACACCCAGGTTCCTACAGTAGCCTCCCAGCTGATCCCTTTGCTCCATTTCTCCTGGTCTAATCTGGTCTATACAGTACCACCAAGTAAATCCTCTGTAACACTTTAAAGGCTCTCACCTGTTTCTGAATTAAAGTTTGGCTCCCTATGCTGTTCTGTGTACAGATTAGAATCCCCTGGAGCTTTTAAAACCTACTGATGCATGACCCTGCCCCAGACCAATTAGATCAGAATTTCTGGGGTGGGGCCCTGGCATCAGCATTTTTTAAAAGATCCCAGGTTATTCTAACCTGTAACTAGAGCTGCAAAATACTGGCCTAACAGATTGAATGTAGATTCCTCATTTGCTAATTCAAAGTCCTTTGAAACTCTCATCTTACCATTAACAATTCACATTCTCTTTTTCTATTACCAATGGAAATACTCTCATCGGCAACTTGTTTGTCTTATGGAGACTACCCTACTCTCAGGAGGAGGAGTTTGCATAGTGACCAGAGTATGGACTTCAGAGCTAGAACTAAGTGGATTCCAGTCCTATCTTGCCTCTAACAAGCTGTGAGACCTTGTATACGTCTTCAAGTGTGGTTGTGAGTATGACTCATGACCAACTTAAATTAAAAGTGTCAGCAGTATCACTTGTCAAGAATCAACCAAGATCTCTTCAATGTCAATGTATATCCTAGTAAGGCTTAGCAAAATATATTTTAAGGACTCACATGCAACAGAATCACTTAGTGTGCATGCTAGAATTCCAGATTACTTCAGTTATATACCAAACCTAATATATTAATATATTTGGATGTTGGGATCTAGTAATCTGTTAAACTTATTTCTCTAGGTGACTTGTGCTTTCTAAGGATTAAGAAACATTAGCTGAGAACCACAAAGTATTAAGAGCTGAACACTGAACCTGAAGACTTGTGTATGTGTGTGTTTTGTTGGAATTTCCTGCATGCAAAAATTGACCCACATTCTGTGAAATTCAACTTATGCAACAGTGTGGATGATGCCCTTCTATCATGGTGGAAGACACACCTACACGTATGCACATATTTGTATAAATAGGTGGAAATAATGTGACTCTGCATCATCGCTCTGATTTAAAAAGCTAATTTTGGTTAGAAAGGACACAGAGCATAACAAAAATTAGTCATAGTCATAGAAGCCCTTCCTAACTTTTTACCTAAGGGCATTTTATTCCCTACAGCTGCCTTCCACTACAACAAAAGCTCCAAGTTTATAAAGCCTGTCAACTTTCATCGCTAATTCTCAGGGATGGGATTGTAATTTGCTTCGAGAAGCTTCCTGGTATTACTGTTAATCATTTGCATTCCATGGGAAAAAATTGTCTTCTAAATGGGTCCAGGAATTCCTAGAAGGTGGTTCCCTCACCACCCCCCCCCCACCCTGGCTTTCATTTGGGTTCCCTCCTTCTGAGTAAGAAAAAACAAAAGGGTAGTAGCACCAGATGTCTCTGTCAATTCTCTTCCTTTCAGACCCCAAATTCTCTTACCAGAAAAGAAAGAGTACTCTCGCTCTCACAAGAATCCCATAGATAACTGAGCTGGCTTTTCATATTTTCTTTCAATAGACCCCAACTACCTCCCCCTATGAGTAGAAGAATATTTAAGTTAGAATATCTATGTCTAAACTATTGCGATGGAGTAGTCCTCCAAAACTTTAAGAATAATCATAAGAAAGATTTTAAAAAACAGCTTTTATACTAATGTCCCAAAATAAAATCACTAAGAAAGGAATACCAGACACATGACATACTGAGTCAGCAAAACTATCTCCAAATAGAATACTTTTCAAAAGTTTCTATGAAGTGTTAGCAAATCCTTAAACAAACAAACAAACAAACAAACAAACAAAAAATACCTTTTGTTGCAAGTATAAGTAGGTTTATGCCTGTAGAAGTGCATTCTGTCCAAAGACTCCTTAGGGAGGTGCCTGGGTGGCTCAGTGGGTTAAAGCCTCTGCCTTCTGCTCAGGTCATGATCTCAGGGGCCTGGGATCAAGGCCGGAGTTGGGCTTTCTGCTCAGCAAGGAGCCTGCTTCTCCCTCTCTCTCTGCCTGCCTCTCTGCCTACTTGTGATCTCTCTCTCTCTCTCTCTCTCTCTCCCTCTCTGTCAAATAAATAAATAAAATCTTAAAAAAAAAAAGACTCCTTAGGATACTACACTGAGACAGCTACAATGAGCTGAAAAAGGAAAGATTTTTTTGTTTTTTGGGTTTCTTAACAGATGGATTGCCTAATTTTACCTTTCCTACATTAGAGCTGATATCCCCCTCTTTAAATGAGAGAGCTATCATCCTGTAGTGGTATACAACTGCCATCATGCCTGCCTGTATTATACTCCCACTACTTGACTTTAGGCAAGAGAAGGTGATATGCACAATATCTTCCGTAATAGACTTTGCAATCTAGCCTGCGGGTTTCTTTTGACTGTTCCAATGCCTGCCGAGTGGTTTTCACAGATCTTGGAAATGGCTACATAATTTACGTGGAATCAGAAAATGAAGAACAAAAATGCAGGTTTTTGTGGGCATCTGAAATGAAACAAGTCCACCTCCAGACCAGAAAACCCAGAGTGGTAATTGTGCTCATCTAACAATAATACCTTATGGTCATGAAGCTAGTTCACGTGCATGAGCTCATTTAGTACAGCAATGAAGAAAATTTCAGAGGGTGGGAGTTTGTCTTATTGCCTTTGACTTGTTTCACCTTAAAAGTATGCAACTGAAGAAGGAAAAGCTGAAATTTGATGTGTCGAGAAGCCAAAGAGTAGAGCTTCAAGGAACTTTAGTACTTGAAGTCAGCTTAGATAAGGCCGTGTGGTGTGTAAAACAAAAATCAAACTGTCACCTCAAACATATATGGGGTTCTCAACTCAATGGCTTGTGACCCTGGTGTGCGTTCACAAAATGGCCCCCGTGCATGGAGGGCAAGGTGAGACAAAAAAAAGGGCAGGGCACTCCAGGTTGGGAGGGTGGCAGGTTTAACAAGCAAGGGAATTTACATATGAGGCCTGTCTTGAACAGCCACAAGATAGAAGACCTCCATGCCCACCTGCCAGAATCTGAAAAGTTTATATAAAGGCCTGAACTAGGGTTCAGTCACATACTCGATCCAGATGGTCTCAACAATGGCTTGCTCTCTCTCAAGCCTCCATCCTTGAAAACAGCTTTCACTGTGTGAACAGTGGCAGAATGTATATTCCAAGGACAGGGGAGGGAATGAGGAGGCTTCAGTTGCTTGGGTCTAGCTCTTGGGTCAGCCAGCGGTCATGTCCTCTTAATGACCTTCTCTAATACCTGGGTAAATAACCCAACTTCTTTGAGCTCTAGTTCTTTTCTTAAGATATTGTGAGTCTCTATTGAAATAAGATATATAAAGTTCCTGACATATTAAGTGCTCAGTGGAGGTTGATCCATGACACTGCCTCAAATACCATACCACCCACCCTCTGTCTTTCCCTAACCCCTTCCCCCCACCTCCCATTGTGTAAGAAAAACTAAGGTTTCCCAAACTCAAGCCATGTGTCCAAAATACAGCTAAACAAAAAGTATAGAATGTAGCCATTGTGATTCCTAATATACTACTCTATATTAATACATGACAAAAAAGTAAGGTTTCCCACCAACCCTCTTCCAGAAAATAGTACTTTCTCTCCTTTAGATGGTATGATTTTAAAAATATTTCATAAACCTGGAGGAAAAACTCCAAAGTTTATTTTATTTTATATTTTATTTTAGATAAGAACTAGATAATACAGCCCAGGGTCATTTGAGTCGAGAAATTAATTCCTGACCAATAAAGGACTTTTGCTGAGGTGGGAGGTTGACAGTTGTCAGAAATAAGGAGCTATAATATCCCCCTTTGAACCAAAATAACTTCTTTTCCCTTAAAATATCCCCATTTGCAACTGAAAAGAAAATAAACTATTCTGGTTGAAGAAATTGCTTTTGCCATTAGGATGCAAATGGCCAAGCAAATTTGTTGCCCAATAAATCTTTCTGGGCATTATATAGACATAGTCTTAGAATTTGTAAAGCTTAAACTATAAAAGCAAATAACATAAAAGGAGAAGAAGCTATAAATTCCAAATCTAGATGACACTTTTGTATGTAAGACTCAGGGGGGCAAAACACACTCTTAAGAACAAGGAATTACAGGAACCAAATGGAGTTAGAAAGCCTTCTGATTGTTTCTCTCTTGCTCCTTCCCATTATATTGTACTTTCAGCAATTAATGGAGTGCATAGCAGGA
>CM053603.1:131137088-131182435 GCA_028646535.1 Procyon lotor | reverse complement strand
TATCAACATGGATGGGACTGGAAGAGATTATGCGGAGTGAAATAAGTCAAGCGGAGAGAGCCAATTATCTTATGGTCTCACTTATGTATGGAGCACAAAGAAAAACATGGAGGGCATTGTGAGAAGGAAGGAAAGGGGAAATGGGGGAAAATCAGAGGGGAAGATGAACCATGAGAGACTGTGGACTCTGAGCAACAAACAAACTGAGGGTTTTGAAGCAGACGGGGTGGGGGATTGGGCGAGCCTAGTGGTGAGTATTGAGGAGGGCACATATTGCATGGAGCACTGGGTGTGGTGCATGAACAATCAATCTTGTAACACTGAAAAAATAAAATAAACATTTGGGAAAAAATAAAATGAAATAAAATATAATATACTTCTGTAAAGTCATTTCCAACGTCTTATAGTCACCACATCTTCCTTGTGGATTATGGCAATAGCTTTCTGAACTCCTGTACTCCTGTCCCCAACAGCTATTCTCTGCGTGGCAGCTAGACTGATCCTTTGAAAACATTAATCTGATCGTGCTACACCCTTACTGAAAGCACTATAATGACTTTCCATCACTTCAGTGTAAGATCAAAGGCCTTTCCCTGATCTGGTCCCTCTTTATCTCTCTGACCTTATTTGATAGAGACACATCCCTGTCTCTCTGAACATGCTTGCCTCAGGGCCTTCCCTGATAGGGCTCCTCTCTCTGAAATGTTTTCCCGGTGGCTTACTCCTTCAACTCTTTCTAGTCTATGCACAACTACTACTTCATCAGAGAGGTCCTCCTTGAATACCTTCTCTAAAATAGCAATAGCCTTAGTGGTTTGTAAGCTGCCCCATACATAGAGGGCTAGGAGAGACACAAGAAAGAGGCAGGCCATTTCAGATTGGTAGGTGACAGGTTTAAAAAGCAAGGGAATTTACATATGAGACCTGTCTGTGAGGGGCCACCGGGTGAGTAGATCCCTTTGCCCAACTGCCACAATCTTAAAAGTTGATATAGTAGCTGTAACTGGGTTTTGTCACATACACTTTCCAGATGGTCCTAACAACACATTGCCCTCTCAAGGCTTCATCTTTAAAAATGGCTCTCGGGGCGCCTGGGTGGCTCAGTCGTTAAGCGGCTGCCTTCGGCCCAGGTCAGATCCCAGGGGCCTGGGATCGAGCCCTGCATCGGGCTCTCTGCTCCGCAGGAAGCCTGCTTCTCCCGCTACCATTCCCTCGGCTTGTGTTCCCTCTCTCGCTGTGTTTCTCTCTGTCAAATAAATAAAATCTTCAAAAAAAAAAAAAATGGCTCCCACTGTGGGAATGGCGCCAAAATATACATCCCAAAGACAGGAGAGGGGATGAGGAGCCACGGATTACCCAGGTCCAGCTCTTGGGTCCACCAGTGATCACATCCCATGGATAATGTCCTCCAACAATCCCTTCCTTCGCTCTTCTTTTACTTTGCTTTTTTTTCTCCAACTTTTTACTTCCTGATGTTATATTATATACCTAAACCCTCTTGGTCCAGAAGGGCAGACACTTTCTCTGTTGGTCCACTGACAAAAACTCTCAGTGCAAAACAAAAAACAAAAAACTCTCAGTGCTTATTAGTTGCTTGGTGCTTATTAGTTCACAGGTATTTGTGAAATGGCCTCATACAGTGTGCTGTTTTTTCTGATGTGGCACACATAATTTTAGAAGTATTTGTACTGGCCATTTGCTACTCTCATACTTTGAACCAGTAAATGTGTTTTGAATTGCGATGAAAGTAATTTATCACTAACAGTGTGATATTTAATGCTTAATTTATTTTATATACATATGAAGGGATTTAAGCAACCTACTTGTATTTGCACCTCCTTCACATATTTACTTACTTTAAAGAGTAGGAGAGAAAAGGGTGGGTTAATGAAGGCACTCTGAAAATAGAATCTCAATCCCTACTCTGCTTATCTTTACCAAAATCTAACACTTAGAAGAATCATATAAATATCATCAAAAGTGTCTTGATGGGAAAAATAAAAATAGGGTGCCTGGGTGGCTCATTTGGTTAAGTGTCTGGCTCTTGATTTCGGCTCAGGTCATGATCTCAGAGTTGTGAGATGGGGCTCCATCCACATCAGGCTCCTTGCTGGGCGTGGAGACTGCTTAAGACTCTCTCTCTCCTAAAAAAAAAAAAAAAAAAAAAAAGATTCTCTCTTTCCTTCTGCCTCTGCCCCTCCCCTCACTCTCTCTCCCCCTCTCTAAAATAATAATAATAATAATAATAATAAATAAAAGTTTAAAGACCTTTCTTCAAAGTAGTGATTCCTTGACTTCATGTTTGGTGTGAACATTGATAGGGGACTCCTTAAAATAAATCCAAAGCCCCCTCAAAATTTTTGGCTCATAAATATGGAGATTAATGCAATTAACATTTCTAAAGGCCAAATTTCCACTATGTAATGTGATTTATAAACATCATCTAATGTGTTGCTTAATACACAGTAGGTATTCAGAAATGTTACTTCTTCTCTCACCCTTACCATTATTTTCTCAACTGTGAGGGAAGAAAGAAATGTTAGTAAGTTATAAGTGTTAGCTATCTATCTGTCCTCCTAGCATCCTCTTCAAGCCAGGCCAGGCCTTCTTTTACTGGAAAGAACACAAGTAATGAGTAAAGTGAGGAAAAATACTAACAAAATGGCTAACATTATCTATATAATAAATGCCAAAGTGCAGAAGGATGAGGAACGCCTGAAGGAGTTTATGGAGGCTGGGTAGAAGGAGAGATTTGCCAAGTTGAGAGATGAGGAGATGACACATGGAAGCTACAGGGAGTGGACAGTTGCCAAAAAGGAGAAATAATTAGCAAGCCACTGGAAGAGAGCCTTTCCAGAAGTTTGGGAAGCACTGTAATTGGAATGTAAAATTTTTGGATAAAACTTATAGTCAAAATTCAAACTGCTCTCAATTAAACTTCTGTTGCTAAATTCTAGGTTTTTGTTTGTTTTTACTGTAATTCTTTCCTGAGGTCATGCTCAAAGTAAAAGCAAGGCAACCTGTCTTCATCTGCCACCCCAGCCCCCCAACCCTCCCTCTGCCGCTCCCATGAGAAATTTAAATTCTCTAAGTTCATAGCCTTTCTAGATGGAACTTGGGTGGGTAAAATAAAGCTGAATTTGGAAAGATTCCTAGAATTATCCTCCATGAATGCCACTCAAAGAAGAAAGGAAATTAAAGAAATTGGTTTGTAAAGCACAAAAGGTATTATAAATACATATCTTGTCTCTCTTTGCAGAGGCCTATAACATGCTGACAAAAATATGTGTAATACCTCACTATTTGGGGACCCCTGTGTGGCTCAGTAGATTAAGCATCTGCTTTCAGCTCAGGTCATGGTCCCGGGATCCTTGCACCATTGATTCATGGGATCAAGCCCCATATCAGGCTCCTTGCTTAGTGGGGAACCTGCTTCTCTTTCTGCCTACTGCCCCTCCCCAACTTCTTATGTGCGCTCTCTCTCTCTTTCTGACAAATAAATAATCTTAAAAAAATACTGCACTATTTGATCCACCACCCAATAACTGAGGAAGCCAGAGTGCCTAACATTATCCAGTCCACAAATAACTGAGGCAGTGAGGGAGGGAACCTGTACATACAGGGGGAAGAGAGGGCTTATTTTTTAAGAGTTATAGAGTGAAAGATAATACTCCCCAAAAAATACATAGAGAACCGAAGAAAGCAAATTTCAGAAATTTTGTGATGCTAAAATTGAGATCTATTGATATTTTTGAAAGAGACTGCATTAAACAGTTACTGGTTACTTTTTATTTTTTTAAGATTTTATTTATTTTATTTTATTTTATTTATATGAGAGAGAAAAAAGAGAGAGCATGCACAAGGAGGGGGGAGGAGCAAAGGGAGAGGGAGAACAGACTCCCCACTGAGCTGGGAGCCAGCTGCTGGGATGGATCCCAGGACCCCAGAATCATGACCCCTCCCAAAGGTAGATCTTTAACCAATTGACCCACCCAGGTGCCCTTGGTTTTGGTTACTTAAAAAAAAAAAAAAAAAGTCTCCTGGATTCAAGGCAAGATCCTACTAGGCTGACTTCATGCCTGTGATAAAGAAGCATATTTTTTTTCTTTTTTAATCCCCTTTTTACCTACAGGTAAGCTTTAGGAGGGTCGTTTGTTTATCTCTCCACAGAGTCTATGACAATATCTGGCACAAAATACATATTTAATGGATTAATTAATGAAAGATTAAATTACTTGGCCTTTTGGCTAAGATCAAGTGTAGTATCTGTTCTCATCAGTTTAATCGAATTTTTTTTTTTAAGATTTTATTTATTTATTTGACAGAGAGAGAGATGACAAGTAGGCAGAGAGGCAGGCAGAGAGAGAGGGGGAAGCAGGCTCCCTGCTGAGCAGAGAGCCTGATGCGGGGCTCGATCCCAGGACGCTGAGATCATGACCAGAGCCGCAGGCAGAGGCGTTTACCCACTGAGCCACCCAGGCACCCCAGTTTAATCGAATTTTTAAAGAAGAAAAAAACACAATTGATTGCTATTGTCTTTATTGACAAAATTCATTTATTTTGGACACTTAAGAGATCTAAAACCATTTTATTTCAATTTTATGACAAGAAAGTATGCATTGAAAAAGAATCAGGAATTGGGGCGCCTGAGTGGCTCAGTGGGTTGAAGCCTCTGCCTTCGCCTGGGGTCATGTCTCAGCATCCTGGGATCGATCCCCGCATCGGGCTCTCTGCTCAGGGGGCAGCCTGCTTCTCTCTCTCTCTCTGTCTGCCTCTCTGCCTACTTGTGATCTCTATCTCTCTGTCAAATCAATCAATCAATCAATAAATCTTTAAAAAAAAAGAAAAAAAGAAAGAATCAGGAATTATGAATGATGTTCATGTCAGATAGTGGTCAACTGAGTGGCTATTCATATATTTATCAGAAATTTGGTTTCTCGCCATTTTATTTCCATCCAGCCACCCGTGGAAGCAATACTTATAAATATTTTATTGAATAGCTTTCATTTTAACATAAGCAGTAAGTAGGAGAGCAGATGCTTCTGCATCTACGGGATTGCCTTTGTGATGAAGCCAAATGCCAGGGCTGCTTTGGCAAGAACTTTAATATTGGCTAGGTCTCAGGATCAACTGTCCTCATCAGAATTTATTATTTTTTTCAAGTTATCATATAATAACCTTTAAATATTTTATTAACTAGTCTGAAGAAAGCTCACTTCCTTCAAAGTCTCAACTAAAAACAGCATCATTTGGAGATAATTATTTGATAGCTCCCCTTCTGAATGAGCACTTGACTGTGCTATGTATCATCTTCTCAGCCTTACTCATAAGTGGCCACTTCCTCGCTATCATTCTGCCTCACCCCACACCTCCTCACTTTTAATGATTCCAGATGCCTGATAGGGGAAACTCTGGTCCAACTTAAATTCCACACTATTTCTTTTCTCCCTTCTCTGGGTCTTTACTTTGTTTTCTTCCTTTCAACTTAATATAACTCAATTAATTTTACCTTGGGCAATTTTTATTTTACACCTGAAGAAGGTATGATTTATCTCTATGGGCTGTATGGAATATTTGGTCACACAGGTCTCTGAGGGAGGTGATACAGGGACATTAAAGCTCAACTAAATTCTTCATATTTTATGTTAGGTATTTGCCACAAATTCCTGATCTTACCCCCGTGAAACGGATTATATCATAAACCAAATATAGTGGCCTAAACAAATAAGTTTATTTTTGTTATGTAAGAAGTCCAGAAGTCGACTGCAGGATAAATTTGGTAACTCAGCAATCAGGGATGACTTCTCTCAGCCTTCCCATCATAGTTGCAAGGTGGTTCAGAGGCTCTTGCCATAGTATCATACCCAGCCAAGAAAAATAAAGAAGGGAAAAGCACAACTAGCAGATGTCCATTTGCATTTCATTAGCCAGAAGTCTGTCACACAGCCAAACCTCACAGGATGTCGATTGGACCAACCTACAATGTCTGCCACACTCACCTTACTACTTTCTCTAAAAGTCTTTGCTTAATGCTCCTGCCTTAATATTTTACTTAACTCTCCAGAACTGAGGGCATCTCTGAAATGGAAGGACTTCTCTGTTTTACTAGTGGCAGGAAAAAGAACACAAACAAGTGGGAGGCTATGTGTATCACTTTGTTCCTCCCACCTACCACTGCTGAGCACCATAGAAACACATTCTAATCTCGATGATTTCACTTGATTCTTGACATACCAGTATCTCTCTTCTCTAAGGAAGAGGATTTACTTCCGAAAATAGGGAAGGCTCACCTCAAAACTATATTCTGAAAGTCCAATTTGTACCCTAGAGATTATTTCAAAGCATGAGGACATTGTTTAGAATTGTAAACATCTCATCTACTTTTTATCTTTATCCTGATTCTCAGTAATATTGAATAATATGCTGATATTATGGAAAAACAATTCATTTTTTTTTTAAAGATTTTATTTATTTGACAGAGAGAAACACAGCGAGAGAGGGAACACAAGGGAGTGGTAGCGGGAGAAGCAGGCTTCCTGCCGAGCAAGGAGCCCGATGCGGGGCTTGATGCAGGGCTCGATCCCAGGACCCTGGGATCATGACCTGAGCCGAAGGCAAACGCTTAACGACTGAGCCACCCAGGTGCCCCACAATTCATTTTTCTAAATTTAAAGGCAGATTAATATATTGCCTGACTTTCAAAACAAACAAATACTGTCCAATCCAGGAATTTGTTTGCCCTTTGTAGTGTTCTTTTCCTCCAACGTTTTATTTTAGAAAAGTTATTAAAAGGGAACAAAAAACACCCTTCTTTCTGTCACTTACATTCACCATGTTTTAACATTTTACCACCTCTAAATAAGAAAGCATTTAGCTCCAAAGACTTGAGATGTTCTCTTACATAACCATAATACAATGTTCAAATTAAAGGAATTTAATATTGATTTGTTATTATTATCATCTATTGTCCATTCTCTAACTTCTCATATAATCCCAATATGTTGCATCTGTCTTTTCCCCCTCTCCAGGACTCAATCAACAAAATTAATTGCTATCACTGTCTAGCCTACTGTAATCAAGAATAGTTCATTATTTTGTTTCATTTTTCTTTCATGGTCACTGATAATTTTTGAGAAATGTGAGACATTTATTTTCAGAGTGACTCTCAGTCGATTTGATTGTTTCCTTAAGATTAGATTCAGGTTAAACCTTTTTAACAAGAAAACTACATAGATGATTTTGTATCATTCTCAGTACATCATATCAGGAGAAGGATGATATTGGTTTGTCCTGCTACTGGTGATATTAAATTCAATCATTTGGTAAAGGTAGTGTTCACCATTGAACTTCTATACTATACTACAGCATTGTCTTTTCCCCTTTCTAATCAGTAATTAATCTGTGCTCATATGTTGAGACTGTGTGATTATCCTGTTCTCCAGCGATCTTTAACCCAATTGTTATAGCATTTGTTGCGGATTTATTCCTGAATGAATTGCTAAAATATTGGCTCCAAGATGATGATTTTATAATTTTATCACTCCTCCTGTATTTATTATTGGTGTTTTTCTGTTAAAAAAAGAGATTTCCCTTCATTCTCTTCCTCCTGGGCCCTTTGAAAATTAGTATTATTATGGTTCATGGATTTATTTCTAATTCAATGTGTTATAAACCATTTCTATCATTATTTCTTTTTGAGGCTCAAATTATCCCAAAATTTGGCTGATGGGGGTCTTTCCAAACATGTTTTTCTGTCCTCTTGATAAATTCCCATCAATTTTTGAGAACTTATTTTCTCATATAACACAATGTCCCAGACTCACCTAGTTTCCCTGCCACGGATCCACAGCCAGCATTATCCAAGGAGCTCTGGCTCCTTTTAGAGAATGGTATTTGTAAAATCAAGATCTTGGTGCTAAGTATTATCAGTGCTATTGATGTACTATTGCTCCTAGCTCTATCAGTGAACAGAGCTAGAAAATATGTATTTTGAAAGTCATTAGCTCATATCAATAACTCCAATTCAAATACTAAGACACACACTCGTAACTATGGAGAACAAACTGATAGTTACCAGAAGTGGGGGGATGGGTTAGGGTTGATAGGGATTAAGGAGTGCACTTGTGATGAGCACCAGGTAGTGTATGTAAGTGTTGAGTCACTAAATTGTATACCTGAAACTAATATTACACTGTATGTTAGCTAACTGGAATTTAAATAAAAACTTAAAAAAATAGGGTACACTTATCTTGATGAGCACTGAATAATGTATAGAATTGCTGGATAAATACATTCTACACCTGAAACTAATATACATTGTATGTTAATTATACTGGAAGATAAATAAACAAACAAATAAATATAAATACAGCACTGTAGTATTCTTTCCTTCCTCCCATTCTACACTTGTAACTTCCTTCTTCCACAGTGGGAAACAAATGTGGCTCCATAAATTTCATTTGTTCAGTCATACAACGTACAAGAAAGTTTCTGACCTACTATACAAAACCCCTACACTCACAGATATATTAAATTAAAGGTCTAAATTTCCCTTTTTTTCTAGATCTCTCCAGAAATTAATTAAAAGTATTTTATACAATAGTTACTTAGATTATTTTTTTCTTCTCTGTGTTTGTAAACATCAGTTTGATAGGTAAAATAAGTAGGTACTTTCTTATATTTTAGTCAATTTGAGAGTGTTTTTGCAATCCTATGTTGAATTAGTATTTCTTGAATATAAAAATAACACGGTTCAAAAGTCAAATCTATCTAAAAATTCTCAGCAACTTCTTATTTCTCTCATATCTTTTCTAATCCATTTCTACATATCTTCTGAAGGTAAAAATTTAATCATTTGCTAATCTACCTTTCCTACATTTCTTTTACAAAAATAAGAAGATACACACATCTCCATGAACACGAACATACACAACCATTTTTATTTCACCTTTGCTCTTATACAAAATATATATCAGCTACTTAAACCATATCATTTTAAAAGATTTTAAAATTCTTTTTGTACTTGTGTACTCATTTGGTTCTGTGAACATAATTATTGTTGATAAGCCTAATCACCAAATATTGCATGTATAGGTAACTTTCCAATAATTTGTTGTTACAAATAATATTACAATGAATAAATTACGCATTTTGTATGAGTGTGTTACTAAAGGTTTATCTTTAGGGTAAACTTCTAGAACTAAGCTCGCTGGGTCAAAGGGTATATGGTTTTGCTACATACTGTAGCACTAAATTTTCCTCCACAGGGATTATACTATTTTACAATTCTAGCATCCATATAAAAGAGAACCTGTTTTCTTTGTGAAGGGCAGGGCGCCCTGGAATGGGTTCGCCCTGAGAGGAGGGCCAGTGCCTTGGAAAGCATCGCGGTTCCAAAAAAAAAAAAAAAGAGTACCTGTTTCTGCACAGCCTGAGCAACAGCAAATTTTTGCCAATCGAATAGATAAAAAAATGAAGGTTTAATTCAGTGTAGTTTTAATCACATTTATTGTGGTATGGATGAAGATGCATGTCTTTTCAAGAGTTTAAAGGCCATTTTTTCATATCTTACGCTCCTACATCTTTTTTCATTATTTCTTTTCTTTTTGTTTTTTAGGTCTTGTTATTTCATGATTTCTTATGAATTTTTGTATTTTTTCAGAATTTAATTCTCAGAATAAATGTTAAATAAATATTTCCTCCCAGTTTGTAATTTATTTTTTAAATTTATTTTTTTCTAAGCAAAGGTCACTTTTTTATCTCCCTGAATTTACCAGTCTTGCCTTTAATTACATCAGGATTTTGAGAGTCAAGTAAAAAGCGTTTGCCTATTTCTAGGTTGGAGGAGAATTCATCTGTCTTCTTCTGTGTATTTTTTTTTTTTACATTCAGATTAATTGAACCTTTTGGAGTTCATATTTGTGTAATCTATAAGATATAAATTCAATACTCTTTTTTTAAATGGCTATGAAATTGGCCAATTGTATGTATTAATAAGCCTATATTTTCTACAGTTACTAAGGTTATCCTTATCCTATACTAAATATCTATACATCTTTGGGATGTTTTTCAGAACTTTTTATTCTGTTCTACCACTCTTTCTGTCCATTCACATGCCAATCACAACTGTCTCAGTTACAGAAGCTTCATAGGATGTTTTAGAATCTAGTAATTACCCACTGTCATCCCACTCCTGGCTCTTCAAGATTTTATCATTATTCTTGCACATTATTTTTCCATATTATCTTGTATAACTACAAATTAAAATGCTGAATTTTTATTGAAATTACATTTGACTCACATATTAACTTAAAGAATATGGGCATGCATACGATATTGAATCCAGAAACAAGAAATGTTTTTGCATTTGTTCAAATCTATTTTTGCGTCTTTCATGAGTGTTTTTCCTAATAATTGTATGTATTTTGTTGCAGTTTAAATGGGATATTTTTCTTATAATACATTTTTATTGATTGTGCAAGCTGAAGGCCATTGGTTTTTCTATGTTAATTTTTACATACTATTGCATTATAAAATGTTTACTATGTGAGTATGTTTTATAACCTATTCTCTTGCATTCTCAGAATATTGTCATATCATTTGCAAATAGATATAGTTTTACTTCTTATTCAATTTGGTCGATAGTCCCACATGATGTTAAACAGTAGTGGGGGAAAAAAAAACAGTAGTGGGGAAGTAAGCCTTGTTCTTGATCTAAGTAGAAATGCTTCTATCGTGTGTGTGTGTGTCTGTGTGTGTGTACATTCTTACTGCATTAAATGTTATCAGAAAAAAATGGGTATCAGTTATGTCAGAAATCTTCTGGGTAAATTATGATTTTTCTCCCCAAAAATTAATGTGAATAAATTTTCTTCATTAATATGAAAATATATGTTAAAAGATTTCCAAATATTGAGCATTCTTACCTTTTGAGAATAAACTTCACTTTGTCATAATGTATTATTTTCCTGAGAGACTGTTCGATTACATTTGCTAATGTTTCATTTAGGATATTTGCTTCAGTGTTCACAAGTAATACTTGTTTTTGTTTTATTTTCTGTTACCACCAGATTCAGCAATTATCTCATAAAAACTAAGCCTGACGATTCACAGACATGTACCCGGGGGCAAATAATACGTTATATGTTAATAAAAAATAAAAAAAATTAAAAAAAGAATCCTTTGCAAAATATGAGGTAATGAAGATTTACATCTATGTTTCCTGAGAGTTTTATAGTTTTAGCTCTTACATTTAGGTCTTTGATCCATTTTGAGTTAGTTTTGTGTAAGATGTGAGGTAAGGGTTCAACTTTATTTTTTTGCATATGACTATCCAGCTGTCCCAGAATCACTTATTGAAAAGAATATTTTTCCCAACTAAAAAAAAAAAACAAACTAATCTGGAAGTTTTCCTTCACTTTTGAAGCTCTGCAACAATTTATGTAGCATTAGCAACATCTAGATGTTAACCATTTCATACAATGTTACAATGTCCCTTTGGATTCACCTAGGTCTGATGGTTTCTTTTTGGGGGGAGGGTTTAAACTTTCACTATTTTCTTATGAAACTAGTCTATTTCAGCTCTGTGTGAAACAGGATTATTTTTACTTAATTGCACATACCTAGGAAAATTTATCTTACACCTGAGTTTACAATGTATCTGCAGAGAGTTACACAAAGTATTGTTATGATTTTTGTTATTTCTCTGTCTGAATAGTTTTTTTCTTGTGGTAATTATTTTAATACTTGTGATTCATTATTTTCTTTATTAGGCTAAATAGTAATATGTCTACTTTTGCTAATCAGTATTTGGACTTAATATGACTTTTAAATTTTATTTCTGCCTCATCAATTTTTGTTTTTATTTTAAGTCATTCCTTACCTGCATTTTTAAAGCTTTTGTATACTTTTAGTTTTGAGTTGGGAAATTAAGAAACTTACTTTTAATTTTACACTGGTATTGATACAGATATTTAAGGTTTTGAATATTTCTCTGGAAAGTTACAAATATAATAATATATAGATTCTATATAATATCTATATTATTCTATATAGATATCTATATAATAATATATATTATATTTATTCTAATATATAGATATAATAATAAATAGATTCTGATAATACATTAAGAATTGCACTACCAATTTTTAAAATATTTTACATTTATGACTTTCATTTCCCCTTTTGTCTAGAAATGTAGAACAAGATGGCTTTCATTTTATTTTTTTTTTTAAGATTTTATTTATTTATTTGACAGAGAGAGAGATCACAAGTAGGCAGAGAGGCAGGCAGAGAGAGAGGGGGAAGCAGGCTCCCTGCAGAGCAGAGAGCCTGATGCAGGGCTTGATCCCAGGACCATGAGATCATGACCTGAGCTGAAAGCGGAGGTCTTAACCCACTGAGCCACCCAGGCACCCCTCATTTTATTTTTCATAATTTGCAATGGGAAGATCCTTTTTTGGTTTTCCCCAGATTTTTATTATCAATATTGTATGTACAGAAGAATGGAAAGAATTGTATAGTAAACAACTATTTACCCACCATTGAAATTTTATTATTCTCAACAATTTTCTGTATAGGCTTTACCACGTATCTATCCATTTATCTACTCATCCAAAAATTCAGTTTATCAATGATCTCTTTATGAATTTATCTACTCATCCATAAATTCATCTTACTTTTTGAAGTGTTTCAAAGTAGGTTTCAGACATCAGGATATACCAGCATTAAACAGTTCAGCGTTTATATCATTAACTAAAATTCAATATTTGTTGGTAGTTATTTTTGCCTTATTTGAAGTTAATTAACATATTGTGATATGAACCATCCATGCATTTTGACAAATGCAGAGATCTGTTATCCAAATACCTATCAAGCTGTAAAGCATTTCCATCACCCCAAAAGTTCCTTCATATCTCTTTCCAGTCAGTTTCCATTCCCAACACTTCTGAGGTAAACACTGTTAATATTTTTTCACTGTAATTTTTGCCCATGATAACATTTTTTAGATAAAATTATACAGCACATGGTCTAATGTGTAAAGTTCTTTTGCTCAACGTAAATTTTAAGATTCATCAAAGTTGCTAACAGCAACAGTATTTCTTTTTTCTTAATGGCACCTACGTCTCCTATTATATAAATATACCGCAATTTGTTTATCTATTCTCCTGCTGATATGTATTTGGATTGTTTCCCAATTTTGGCTATTATGAAAGAGCAGCTTTGAACATTTTTGTGTACATATGTTTTCATTTCTCTTGGATAAATACCTAGGAGTGCAATTTTGTCATAGGTTGACTATGTATTTTATTTTATAAGAAACGCCCATCATACAGAAATTACAAAATAAAATATAGATAAATTAGACATTATCAAAATGTAAAATGTTTGCTTTCAAATGTCACCATTAAGAAAACAAACAGGCAAGTTACAAACTAACAGAAAATATTTTCAAAATATATGAGGATTGGTTTCCAAGAATAGATATATTTATATCTATCCAATATGTATCTACTATATCTATCTCTCTACCTGTGTATATAGATGTACAGATACCTATATAGGTATCTATCTATCTATCTATCTATCTAGATACATAGATACCTATATAGCTGTGCTAATATCTAATATATTACACATAATACATGCTTTGTATATATACATATATAATATATAGTAAACACAATAAAATACATGCAAAGCAATAAAAATGATGAAAAATGTAAATAGGCATTTAGAACAATGTGAATGGTAAATAAGTACATGAAAAAGTATTCAACATTATTAGTCATCAGCAAAAGGCAAATTAATGCAGGGATTTTAGTTTCTAGCTCTGCATGTAAGCAGCTTTTCAATTCTGACTGAAAATCAACAATTCTTTTTGGATCCTTAAGAGAGAGGAGTACACAGGGCAAATCACTGCCCCTGTGATTGGAAAGACAGATGGGCAAATACAGGGAGTCACAGGGAACTAGATTACTGGACCAGAGACCTAGAAGAAACTGTCTCTGGAACCAGTGCCCTTAGGAAAACCTAAACTTAATTGATGAATTACTTGAAGCTTAGTGTGAGCAATTCTGAGAATTAAAAACATCCAGGGGAACCCAGTCTTGGGGGGTCCCCACAATAGTGTGGGACTTACCTCCAGGAACTTGACCAAATTCCTACAGTATCAAACGCTGGAGAAAAATACCCTCCTGCTTCTGGGGAGGGAGGGGGGAAAGAACTATTTTGAAATTTGCCAGGGCACTCAGTTCTTCTAAAGGAGAATTGCCCTCAGGGGGAAATAGTTTAGCAAATCTAATATCAGCTAAAAAGAAGCATATTAAGACTTCGGTTTTCATGTTCTGCATATAAGAGGCTCGGAAGTTGCCATTCTGCCCTAACAACAAATAAAAAGCGGAACAGCCTGAAAACATTTGAACAAATCTAAGTGGATCCTTAAGAGAGGGGAGGACACAGTACAAACTGCTGTCCCCAATATCAGAGAGACGAACAGGTGAATACAAGAAGGCAGGCTTACCAAAACACCAGCTAAACACCACAGGAACCAGGGGTGATTAGGAAAACCTGAGCTGTAACTGACGAATTGCTGCAGGCTCAGTACAGACAATGCTGGCCCTTAAAATCTCCAAGGACCCAGTCATGGCGGGTGGGGAGTCGCAATATTATAAACTTAACCAGGTTCTCACAGTAAGTACTGGAGAAAAATCCCTTCCAGCTGGGGGGAGGGCGAGGGAAAAAGGATCCACTTTGAAAGACTCCAGAGCTCTCTGCTCTTCTTTTTTTTTTTTTTTTTAAGATTTTTTATTTATTTGACACAGAGAAACACAGCGAGAGAGGGAACACAAGCAGAGGGAATGGTAGCGGGAGAAGCAGGCTTCCTGCAGAGCAGGAGCTCTCTGCTCTTCTTAACAAGGCCTGCTGTCAGGAGAAACTAGTTAAAGCAGAGCCTAACTGACCTGGGGAAGGGAAATACCCAACTGCAGCCCACTCCAGTCAACCTGTCCCACCCGAGTGGGGAAGGAAACTGAGAAACACTTGTGAAGTTCACAGGCTCGAGGCATGGGCTCACCAGAAGACAGATCTAATCATAGGTCTATGAAATGTCTCCTTTCCCCCAAATCTCATCACCATATTACCAAAGGCTTATTTAATCAGTTCCTTTTCCTCAGTACTCAGCTATCAAGAAAAACATTTCAAGACATAGCAAAAGACAAATAACGCAACTTGAAGAAATAGAGCAGCCTCCAGAACCAGACATGGTGCGTTGTTAGAAACATTGGACGGGGATTTTAAAACTATAATTAAGATGCTAAGGACTCTAATGGATGAAATGGAGAGAATGAAAGAACAGACAGCAGTATGTGGAGATAGAAATTCTGAGAAAGATCCAAAAATGACTAGAAATGAAAAAAACCTAACAGAAATGAAGAATGCCTTTGGCTGAACTAGAAGATATATCAATAGCACCCCGGAAAACTGAAAAGCAAAGAGAATTGGAGCTAAAATACATAACAGAACAGGATATCCAAGGACTATGAGATAACTACAAAAGGTGTAATGAACACGCGAGGAATACCAGCAGAAGAAAGGATCCTAAAAAATATTTGAGGCAATAATGCCTGAGAATTTGCCCAAATTATTATCAGACACCAGACCACAGATCAGGAAGCTTAGGAAAGACAAAGCAGGATAAATGCCAAGAAAACAAAACCAGAGAATATTATTTTTAAATTATAGAAAATAAAAGACACAGAAAAAAATTCTGAAAGGAGTCAGAGGAGAAAAGTACCTTAAATATAGAAGAACAAAGAAAAGAAATTACATCTGACTGCTCCTTGGAAACTATGCAAGAATGAAGAGAAGTGCAGAAAATAAGAAATGTTGGTGATGATGTGGAGAAATTAGAACTCTTGTACATTGTTGGTTGAAACTTAAAATGATACAACTGTTGTGGGAAACAGTTTGGTATTTCCTCAAAAAATTAAAAATAAAATTATCATATGATTCAACAGTTCCACTCCTAGGCATATACCCCAAAGAACTGAAAGCAGACTCTCATGGAAATATTTGTATGCCCATGTTCATAGCACCATTATTCACGATAGCTAAAACATGAAAGCAATCTAAGTGTCCATCAACAGATGAATGGATAAGCAAAATATGGTATATACATAAAATGGAATATCATTTACCTTAAAAACGAAGTAAATTCTGACATATGCTGTAACATGGATAAACCTTGAGGACATTGTTGAATTTAAGTAAAATAAGCCAGTCACAAAAAGACAAATCTTGTATGTCTTCTAGTTATATGAGATACTAGAGTGGTCAAAACCATAGATATGGAAAGTAGAATGGTGGTTGCCAAGAGCCAAGAGCTGGGGGAGAGGGATATGGAGGCATTATAGTTTAATGGGTATAGAATTTCAGTTTTACAAGATGAAAACAGTGGTCAACATGAATGGTGGTAATGAACACACAATATTATTAAGGGATTTAATACCTCTAAACTGTACATTTAAAATGGCTAATATTTGGGGCACCTGGGTGACTCAGTGGGTTAAAGCCTCTGCCTTCGGCTCAGGTCATGGTCTCAGGGTCCTGGGAGGTCATGGTCTCAGGGTCCTGGGATCAAGCCCCACATCGGGCTCTCTGCTCAGCGGGGAGCCTGCTTCCCCCGCTCTCTGCCTGCCTCTCTGCCTACTTGTGATCTCTCTCTCTCTCTCTGCCAAATAAATAAATAAAATCTTTTAAAAAATGGCTAATATTTGTACATACAAATATTAAATCATTATGATATATATCTGAAACTAATATATTATACTTCAATTTGATGTCATTTTTTATTATGTTCAATTAGCCAGCATATAGTAAATCATAAGTTTTAGTTGTAGTGTTCAACAATTCATTAGTTGTGTATTACACCTAATGCTCATCAATTTCTTCAAAAAAGTTACGATGCTAAATGTTAAGTAAATTTTGCCACAATAAAAAAAAATGAGGGAAAGAGTCATATGCATTTTAAGGAAATTAAGGGGAAAATAAAGTATTTTATATTTATCCATATTTGCCATTTCTGATACTCTCTAATCCTCTCCCAAAATCTGACTTTCTGTATGTTATCATCTTACTTCAAATGAAGTACTTCCTTTGGCATTCCTTTAGCTCATAACTGTTGGTAACAAAGTCTCTTAGGTTTGTTTTTGTTTTTCTGAAAATACTGGACATAGAATTCTGAATTGACTGGACTTTTTTCTTTTTAGTACTTTAAAAATAATTTTTCACTGTCTTCCTGTCTTCTGTCCTCCACTTTTTGTGATGAGATGTTAGGCATCATTCATACCATTGTTTCCATGTATGAATGTTTCATTTATTTTTTAGCTTCTTTAAAGAATTTTTTTTCTTTGTTCTTTCTTCTTTTCAATGGTTTGATGATCATTCACCTAATGTCTTTTTCTTTTGCATTTATCGCTAGGATTTGCTGAGTTCCTCCTTTCTTTTTTTTTTTTTTAAGATTATTTATTAGAGAGAGAGAGAGAGATATCACGAATGGGGGAAGGGATAAAGGGAGGAGCAGACACCCCACTGAGCAGGGAGTCCTATTTGGGACTCAATTCTAGGACTCTGGGATCATAACTGAGCCAAAGGCATATGCTTAAGCAACCGAGCCACTCAGGTGCCTGAGTTTCTTCTTTTCTTTACCTTTATGTCTTTCAATACATTTGGAGAAATTCAGTCATTTCTTCAAACATAACGTCTGCCTCAATCTTTCTTTCTTACTTATGCTTCTCAGACTCCAAATATATATATATTAAAACTTTGATATTCACCCACACCACTGAGGCTCTCTTTATTTTCCAATTGTTTTCTTTCTATTCTTCAGATTAGATCATTTCTGTTGATCTATTTCAAATTCCCTGTTGTTGTTGTTTTTTCTTTTGTCATCTTCATTGTATAGTTAAGCCAATTCACTGAATTTTCCTGCCAGTTATTCTATTTTTCAGTTCTAGGGTTTTTTTTGTTTGTTTGTTTTTTACATTTTTTATTCCTATGCTGAGATTCTCAACCTGTTCTATCATTATAAGCATACATTCTTTATGTCACTGAGCATAATTATAATGACTGCTTTAAAATTCTTGTCTGTTTATTCTGTCTTAGTCATCACAGATTTAGTTTTTATTGATCTTCTTTTCTCTTAAGTGTGGGTCCTATTTTTTTGTTTCTTTATTTAATCTCATGATTTTGAATGTTACATTTACTGGATATTGTAACTTAGGCCTTATAGAAACTGATTGTTATCATCTTCTGAAGAATGCCAATTTTTGTTTGTTTTAGCAATTAACTTGGCTGAATCCAAGCTCCAGACTCCTCTAGGACAAACAGAAGCTACAAGTTTTCTGTTCAGTTCTTTTAGTCTAATTGGTCTTTTTGGAGTGTGCATTCATAGTTCATACATTAACCAGAGATTTGGGCAGAGTTTATAAACAGACATTGGATCCATCCAACCTCAAAAGAGGTTCTCCCCTTTTCAAATTTTCCTTTGACTTTTCAGTTGTGGTCATAGCCCAGAACCTTGCCCTCTGATCTGTCATGCCAATAACACATTAGGCTTCAAGCCAAGTTTGCTCAACTCAGTGAAGCAAGAACATGATTGTGGCGTGTGTCCAGGCAAAAAGTCATAAAAAGAGACATTCACTCAGTATTTCCTTCTTCTAAGATATGTTTCTGTCTCCTTTTGCCATTTTTGTGGTGTTTTTAAATAGCTGTTTTAGGGGACCCTGGGTGGTTCATTTGGTTAATCATCAAACTATTGGTTTCAGCTCAAGGTCATGGTTTTCCTGCTGGGGAAAGCCACTCAGCAGGGAGTCTGCTTTCCCTCTGCACCCCACGCACCCTGTGTGTGCGTGCGTGCGCGTGGGCACAGACACACACACACACACACACACACACACACACTCTCTCTCTCTTTCTCTAAGATAATAAATAAATAGCTGTTTTGTCCAGAGTTTATAAGTAGAAAGTTGAATTTTCTTTGTGAGGAAATTTAATGATCATTTTAAATATGATTTGTGTGATTTGAGTTGATTTATATTTTAGTGATATGACTCGTATGTTTGGATTCAGTTCTATTAAGTTATCTTAATTATATTAATTTGCATAATATTTTATGTTACACTGTTACTTTCTTTGCATGGTCTTATTTTGTACTCTCTTTTTCATTCTATCTGGCATTTAAGAGTATTATTTTTGTTCACGTGTTTAGCATGATACACATACCTTCTATAATGCCTAATGTTCCTGACTTACCACTCAACTATTTGGCTTTTACTTTATTTATTTTCACTGAACTCATATTTCTATGGAATAATCAATAGGCTGGTTCTATGTTTCTTTTTTTCACATCTTCTCGGTCCACTCTTTAGTCGCATTACATCTTCATTGACAGAATATGTACTGTTTGTATAACTTCCCTTCTTGTCACTTTGCTTTTAAAGGAAAAATACACATGGGGATATGCTCTATGTTACATCATAAATATACATGAAGTGATGGGACAGAATTGAAACCAAACACATCATTTATATCACAGTATTACAATGCCCATGATTAGTATTTTTTCCAGTCTCACCAGAACTCACTTGGTTTGGATAGAACTTGCCCACTGGTAGATTCCTCAGGAAGAGATTTTAAAAATAGTTACCCCCCAGATCTTGCAGGTTAAATCCATATTTATTATCACTTTAATATTTCCTAACAGCTTGACTGCATATAAAATCCTTTGGTTCACACTTTCTCTCCTAGAGTTTCTGAAAAATGCCACTGTTTTGTACATTGTTGTTTAAAAGTATAACACCAATATTAATGTTCTTCAGTTAGTATATGACTTGGTCTTTTTGTCTAGAGCCCAAAATCTTGTTTGGCTTCCCTTTAATATTAATTTCTAAGAATTATATTATGATATGTTTTGTAGTTGTCTGTTTTAGGCCAAGTTTTTCTAGAAATAGTAGGCCTTTCCAATAAGTGAAGTTAGGTCTTTTATATCTAGAAATTTTTCTGAAAAATACTTTAAAAAATAATTCTATGTCATTGTTATTGTTTTTTTATTTTTCAGGGATTCCAATTGTATGTATCTTCATTTTCCTGTCTTATCAATCTGATTTTTATATCACTTTATGTATTGTCTTTATGTTCTCTTGGCTATTTTATGCCTTTTCTCAATATTCTTTTTTTATATTATCAATTTAATCTATTCTCTTTGGACCACTTTCTATTCTGTCTTCATTTATTATTGAGTTTTATATTTTTCTTTAATTTCATTTCTGATTATAGTGCTATTTCACAACTTTCTGATTTTTTTCAATTTTTCTGAGCTTTTCAATTCCTGATTTAAGTTGTATTTACATATCTTCCAATGATTATTTATTTATTTATTTTTTAAACTTGATTTTATTCTTTCAGTGTTCCAAGATTCATTGATTATGTATCATACCTAGTGATCCATGCAATACGTGCCCTCCTCAAAACCCAGCATCAGGCTCACCTAACCCCCCACCCCCTTCCCCTCCAAAACCCTTCAGTTTCTTTCTCAGAGTCCACAGTATCTCATGCCAATGATTATTTAACAACATTTAATTTAGGTTGGCACATTATGTGTTATGTTATAGTTTCCTTCTGCTTCAGGACCATTCTTTTAGGACAATTTTCATGAGCTCAAAATTTTATTGTTATTTTGTTTAATTGTATAGCTTTCTTTGCATGGACATCGATGACCATGTGTTCATTCTGTAATGTCTTATCTTCAGAGACTAGCAAGCAGTGGTATGCAGACATTGCTGGAGGACTTAAGATAGCTTATACATTTTGCAGTTAAGTTTGTTCTTTTCTCTTGATACAGTGAAATACAGTCTTTTAAGAGGGGGTCATTGAATTTTCTAATTTTGTGATTCTGTTGACTTGTTTCTACAGACTAAAGTTATTTTTATATATGCTTGATCTAAAAAAAAAAGCTCTGCTGGATACACAATCCTTAATAAGCTTTCTTTCCTTGAGTTTCTTAATAATACTTTTATAATATTTATCTCTTGTTTCTTTTTTCATTTTCACTGCCAAGTCTCACATGGACAGATCCCCTTTCCAAGCTGTCCCTTTTTCACAAGGAGCAGTGCCTTCCTGAGCCTGTCACCTTGAATCCTGCATACAGAATTGCTTCCAGTTCTTCCATAACCAGCCTCTGAGTTACAGGTAACAAACATATCTTCAATATTATCAATCTAAATGTAGGATCCATTTTGTGGGGGTAATTTTATTTGTGTTCCATACTTTTGGTCTCTTTTTTCTTGTATCTTCTTTCTACCTCTATCTCTCCTCACAAGAATAGCTTCTGGAGCTATATCCAAGCCATTTGGGTGTTTATTGCCCTACTTATCCATGACTTAAAAGTTTGTAGTATTATGTCTTAGTTATGCTATAGGCATGAGTCACAGATCATTTAATTGGTTCGTCTTTTTTATCACTGTGGATTTTTGTGTGTGTGTGTGTAGGTATGGGAAATCCTGACTTATACTGTTGTTAGCATCCTATGAAATACTGGAATTGCTCTGAGGTTGGTTCTGACTAGCTCTCATTGGAAACAGGAAAGTCAGAGTTATAGAGATATGGTAAGTCTCAAAGATATATGAGAAGATTGATAAATGAAAATCTATATGGTATTAACATAAAAATTCAAGAATACCCTTCTTAATGGTTTCTATCTTCAAGAATATTGAATATAAGTAAGCCATGATTAATATGCATCAGAGAGGAAATATGATTTTAGAAGTTGTCTATTGAATCCCTCTTAGCCACATAATTTTTTTCTGTGTAAATTGAATTATAGCTCTAAATTATTCATGTCCCTCCAATATTGATATACATCCATATCACTGCCATATCTCTGTGGTAAGTAGAGTATAATTATTCACCTCTTTTCTTTGAGCTTAGCCGATTGACTTGTTTGGCAATCAGATGATAGCATATGCAACATAAGCCAATGCTTGAAATGTGTTTACATACTTGGGTTTGCTTTCTTGAACTCTTGTTTTTATTCATAAGAAAATCATGCCTCAGATAGTAGCTTGTCCATGCATAATGAGAATCACACTGTGCAGACCTAGATCTAATCTGAAACTGGGAGCGTAACCCAGTCTAGAGCAATAGAATTATAGATAACCTACTGTAGCAAGGATAAGGAAATAATCTTATTGTTGTAAGCTGCTAAGTTTGAGGGTGGTTGGTAATGTAGCAGCATTCTGACAATTGCTACCAAGGAGAGCTGCTATAACAAACACCTAAAATTGGTCGGCAGTGGTTTGGGAACTGGGCAGCAGGTGGCAAGCATGCTGTAATAAGAGGCTAGAAAAATTGTGAGGAAAGTTATAAGAACTGGGAAAAATGTCAACCTGTGGCATGTAGTGGCTAAATATTTGATAAAACTGTCACTCATGATAATGTGGAGAACAGAAAATATATGTAATGAACTCGTCATGTTGATTGAGGAGCTTTTGAGAGAGACTGCTGAAATCCCGAGGTGGCCGCAGCAGGCTGCGTTTGATAAAGTTCTCTAAGACAGGAACAAACTGGAGAGGGCAAAAATAGAATTGAGAGGAAATATGAAGAATTCAGAAGTGCTAGGATTGCAAAACTGGAAAGTTAAACTGGTTTTTACCATATTAAATAAATGGTTATTAAGATATAGCCTCAG
The DNA here is from genome assembly GCA_028646535.1 of Procyon lotor. Taxonomy (NCBI): domain Eukaryota; kingdom Metazoa; phylum Chordata; class Mammalia; order Carnivora; family Procyonidae; genus Procyon; species Procyon lotor. Next base: position 131,159,688 of record CM053603.1, on the reverse strand, counting down.
GGGAAAGAATAATTCCATGGTACCTCCAATAAGACATAGCCTCAGAGTATAACAAAAAAAAAAATGTGTGGTTATAATATCATCTTTAAAACCTCTGAAAGAATTAAATGAACATCTAGTAGATCCCCTCAGCTGGAAAAGGGGGTTGGGGCTCCTAGAAAGCTTTAGAATATCTTCCCCCCCCCCCAGACATCTCATCCACCCAGGGAAACTATAATAAAATGACAGACATGCCTCGGAAATAATTGTGGTCATATCTCTTGGAATGTGAAATTGACTAGAATCAAATACATAGAAATTTTACAGTTTCTGAGAGAGTTGTATTGGCAAAATCTCTAATCCTGAATAAAGGAGACTGAAAGTGTTCGAGATGTAAAAAGACCTTTGAGCTGCTTACTTTCTCCACACAGATAACAGATTCAAAAAACCCCTCTGCTCTGTAGAAAAGCATATTCTCCCACGTGTTCTTCAGAAGTGGCCAAGGAGATTTTTGGAAAAGGAAAGACCTCCTAGATGACAGAAAAGGAGCTGTGGAGAGCACATTCTCAGAGAACAGACACAGACCAATCAAATAGCACTGTCTGCCCCTAGTGTAAGTGGACTTGGCATTATCTGTCCAGCAGAAGTATGAAACTTCTATGGACCATTGCCTGATATGTGCGTTCCATTATTACTCTCTTTGAATGGAAATGTTTGTTTTTTCCTATCCTTGTTACACCATTATACTTCAGATTCTCTTAACTTTTATTTATTTATTTTTTAAAAGATTTTATTTATTTATTTGTCAGAGAGAGAGAGCACACAAGCAGGCAGAGTGGCAGGCAGAGGCAGAGGGAGAAAGAAGCAGGCTCCCTGTTGAGCAAGGAGCCGGATGTGGGACTCAATCCCAGAACCCTAGGATCATGACTTGAGCCGAAGGCAGCTGCTTAACCAACTGAGCCACCCAGGTGTCCCTGGATTCTATTAACTTTTAACTAGTTCATAGGTTTCTTGATCACCAGAAACTACATCTGGATGTAATGTAGATCATCTGATCCTGATTGAGTTTGCTACCATGATTGGATAAAACTTGCACAGGGATGAGTATATTTTACATGTGAGTAGTTGTTACCAGAAAAGAAATTGTGAAAGATTGAACCATTATAGCCAATTCCTGACCCTCCTACAGTAATATTACGCATCTATACTTGTGTCATGATGGAAGGACTGGACTAACCAATTCTTGCTTTGGGTCTGATCACATGACTTGCTTTGACCATAAGATGTTAGTGGATATGACATCAGCAAAAACTTAAAAAAATTTCATTACAGTTATATTCTTGTACTCTGGGCTTTTATATATGAAGAACATGCCTTAGGTAGCTTTGGGGTCCAGAATGGATGAGACACTTGGAGATGATTTGAACCCAACTGAAGTTGGAAGTTATGCCCAACCAAGCCCACCCAAGCCTAACCAAGACTAGCTGAACTTCAGATCCATGAGCATGAAATACCTATTTCTGCATGCAAATACCTTCGGAAGGTTTTCTTACACAACATTAATACGTCGATATTTAATCATGCACTCTCCCTTACTTAACAAAACATTTTGATGAAATTTGGGAAGGAAGAGAGTGCCTACTGCACTGTCTTAAAGGTTGAATCTCTTGACATAGAAAATGATACATATTCACAAGGGAAACCAGGAGTCTAAGTAAAAGTGGAGGGATATAACAGAAGAAAGCTATCCTGTAATGTAATAACATCTAAATCTGCATACAAGGCGATATTGTTTTGTACTTAAAAAAAATGAATCAAAAATATCAAATAAGGGGCACCTGGGTGGCTCAGTCGTTAAGCGTCTGCCTTCGGCCCAGGTCAGATCTCAGGGACCTGGGATCGAGCCCCGCATCGGGCTCTCTGCTCTGCAGAAGCCTGCTTCTCCCGCTACCATTCCTTCTGCTTGTGTTCCCTCTCTGGCTGTGTTTCTCTCTGTCAAATAAATAAAATCTTAAAAAAAAAAAATCAAATAAGTGATATCCTGATGAATTTACTGAACAAAAACCACAATGATTTTTTTTATTAAAACAACATTCAGGACACCTGGGCGACTCAGTCAGTTAAGTGTCTGCCTTTGGCTCAGGTCATCATGTCATGATCCCAGGGTCCTGGAACTGAGTCCCACAGCATTGTCAGGCTCCTTTCTCAGCAGAGAGTCTGTTTCCCTCTCTGCCTGCCACTCCCCCGACTTGTGTGCACTCGCACTCTCTGACAAATAAATAAATTATATCTTTTAAAAAGATATCTTTTTTATATCTTTTAAAAAGATATAATTTAAAAATTATATCTTTTAAAAAGATATAATTTATTTATTTGTCAGAGGAGAGAGATCACAAGCAGGCAGAGAGAGGGGGGGAAGCAGGCTCCCTGCTGAGCAGAGATCCCGATGTGGGGCTCGATCCCAGGACCCTGAGATCATGACCTGAGCTGAAGGCAGAGGCTTTAACCCACTGAGCCACCCAGGCGCCCCAAAGATAGACATTCTTAAACAAATCAGAAAATATAGCAAATATAAATTCTTAAGGAACAATTTGGTAGAATTAGCTAACCAAACAAAGATTGAATCAAGTGAAAAACCTGGGAATGAAGACACCCATAACATAAAAGGATTGGAAGTAAAAACTGAATGCCATAGATTACGGAATTATTCAGTTAGGGCAAAACAAATGTGTGAGTTATGTTTAAAGACAAGAAAGGAAATGACAGACACCGAGAGAAAAAACTTACCATATGAAAATAATAATATAACTACAATGAATTAGACCAAACTTCCAGCACTGCAAAAAAGTCAAAAGGTGGGAGTAGAGAAGAGATGGAAGTACAAATTTATTTCCTTGTCTTATAGAGGAGAAATTTAATATATAATGCTTCATTTTTAAATTGGAAGGTATAAAATAGAGATATTAGTATATTATTTAAATTATAAACATAACCATCGAAATAAGTAATAAAAAACATACTATATGATTTTCAAATTGAGAAAATGGGTGGTAGTGGAAGGAGGGAAACATAGGTTATATGGAAGAGTATAGAAAAAATAGGGGCACCTGGGTGGCTCAGTTGTTAAGCATCTGCCTTCAGCTCAGGTCCTGATCTCAGAGTTCTGGGATCCAGCCCTGCATCAGGCTCACTGCTTCTCTCTCTCCCACTCCTCCTGCTTGTGTTCCGTCTCTCTCTCTCTCTCTCTCTGTCAAATAAATAAATAAAATCTTTTTTTTTAAGTGTAGAAAAAATAAAGACAGTAGAGTGTGTTAAAATAAAACCTAAAAGCATAAAATAATTACCAATTAAGGTAAAATATAATATTGGTAAATGTAATGAGATAAACTCCCCTATAAAAATCTATGTTAAAAAAAATTTATGTTAAGTTTGTATTTGCCAAAAGCAAAGGCAAACTATAGATCATATGCAACAAATATATCTAAGATAAATGAATCAAAATATTCAAAGTAAAAAGATGACAAAGAAAAACCAGGCAAATACTAATGCAAGGAAAGCTGACATCTTCATAACCATCTCAAACAAGTTTGATTCAAGGAATTAATGTATTATATGTGACAAAGAAGAATGTTTTCAATAATAAAGAATATAATTAAGAGCTAGCATATTGCTGTCATCATTCTTTAAGCCACAAATTACCATAACATTAAAACACAAAGCCAGGACTGCAGGAAATACAAGGAAAAATCAAAGACAGAATTGTAATAGAACATTTTAACTCATTATTTTCAGCTCATAATAAAAAATATGTAATAATCTGAATGATTTTATAGTGAATAATATATTACCTATATAGAATCTCTAATAGAGCATATTATCAAAGACCATTTACAAAAGTTTACTACATATTAACCTAAAAATACCACCACAAATTTGAATTTAAAATGCTGAAGCAGTGCAGATAACATTTTCTGACCATTTTTACTACAATTAGAACAACAGCAACAAAACTAATATTACCAGCTATTAAAGGATGAAAATTTTGACTCTCAGTTTGGAGAGGAATTCAAGACTGAGAGAATGGAATGTGTAGACAAGAACAGTAATAAAAATACTGGATATCAAAACCTACGGGTTGAAACTCAACTTGTTCCCACAGGAAGATTTTTATCTTCACATATGATATCAATAAACAAAAATGAAAATAAATTAAGTACTCAATTCAAGGAGGTAAAAATCACAAACCAGGAATGCAAAAAGAGAGCAACGATAGTTGGACACTGACAAATTAAACACAGAAAACAGAACAGGCAAAAAAGAAAGAAAGAAATCCAAGAGCTAGTTTGTTGAAAAAGACAGATAAAAATAAGTAACAAATAGTCACCATAATTTAAAAATTAATTAACTAATTACGTACAAAATAAAACACCATTAGGCATTTCTATTACTAATGGCCCATATGTCACATGCTTGGAGGAACAGCTCCTAGACAAAAAGTAAGCTTTCAAGGAGATTTTATAAAACCTATATATCAGTAATCTCCCAGACCTAACAAAAGCAACACATTTAAAAAGAAAACTCAATTTTGCTCAAAACCATGTATGCAGAACTCTTATATATTAGCACAAAAGACTATACAATATATTAAAAGTACTAACTGTAACTATATACTGTTTATAGAGCAAGAATGTTTTAAGATTTTATTTATTTATTTCAGAGAGATAGAGTGCAAGCATGAGCTGGGGGGTGGGGTGGTGGAAGAGGAGTAGAGGGAGAGGAAGAAGACTCCCCGCTGAGTAGGGAGCCTAATGTGGGACTCAATCCCAGGACCCTAGGATCATGACCTGAGCCAAAGACAGATACCTAAACAACTGAGCCACTCAGGTTCCCCGAACAAGAATGTTTTAAAACAAGGACATTTATTTGATTCCAATATAATAGGTCAAAATAAAAAAAATTAAAAGACCATCTAACTAGCTTATGCAAGGATACTTAACAAAATTAAACATGTCTTCCTGATGAAAACATTATCAAACAGATAATCCTTTGACATAATAAATGTAAGTAAAATTGCAAATAACCATCGTTACGTCAAATTTTGGAACACTAGAAAGATTCTTTTTAAAGTTAGAAAAACTATATGAATACCTACACTCAATACTGTTACTTAACAATGCCTCGGAAGTACTGGTCTATACATATATGCTGGAGAACTAAATATACAAAAATACTGAATAGGAAAATTTTTGCCTTAATATTTGCTATTAACATGATTTTATAACTGGAAAAATAAAGAGAAGTCACTGGAAAAATCTGTAGGAAAAATATTAATTTAGTAAGGTGACTTGGTCACAAAATTAATGTAAAAATACAACGGCCTCTTTGTTACAGAATATAATGTAAGAAATGACTCTATTAAGTTATAGCCCCAAGATCATACAACTAGGAATAAACTTGCATGGTACTTGTAATGATAATATAGAAAAAATTAAATGACTGAAGGATATAAAGGAAGACTTTAGTCTTCTATAGTATATAAGTATATAGTATATATATAAGTATATAGTATATATACAGTATAGACTTTAGTCTATATAGTATATAAAAATATACTATATTTGTGGAGGGAAAAAATAGAAAAGCTCAATATTGTAAAACTATCCATTCTTCTAAATATTTACCCAGAAATTCAAAGTAGTCTCAGTCAAATATTAACAGTATTTTTTTCTTTGAACTTGAAAAATATTGATACTTAATGTAGTCTAAATTTTAAAAGATGGAGAGGTAATTAAGAAAATTTTCTAGTAAAGAAAGATGGGAGCAGACTATCCTTAAAGCTAGTAAAATTAAAAGTAAGTCAAGACTAGCAAAATCTCTTTCATACTGGTGTGGGGCTAAACAAATCAATAGGATGTATTATAATCTCCAGATATAAATTTAAAATAGAAATTTAATACACATTAAAATGTATTCCAAAACAGTGGGAGAAAATATATACAAACCTTTTTCCTGATACTATTGGCCAGCATTGATACTAGTAATGTGGTGTCAGATATAGTCTTGGTTCAGTACTTGCATTAAAATAAATTTGAGATGTAGTAAAGGCTTGAAATTTTAAATATAAAACTAGAATAAAAGTACTAAAATAAAACATGGGAGACTTTATGTTTTTTTAATATAAAGTGGGGGAAGAATCCTGAATATGCCTTCATAAAGATTAGATATCTCTTTGTAAGAAAGAAATAATATGGCGAAATTATTTGCAGTACTTATAGCTAAGGCAAACTTTTCTTAGCATAGAAAAAATTTAAATATAAAAAATGAATAATCAATAAAAATTTGCATAGAGCACAAGGGTAGTTTATAGAAATGTACACATATGAAAAGATGCTCAGCCTCATTCATATTTAAATAAACCATTTTAAACAATCATTGTTTTATTAGATTGAAATGATTAAAAAATTATAATCATGTTGGCAAAAGTCTGTGCTAGAAATACTCTCCAACGGTATTGGGGAGAGTTATAATTAGCACCTTTTGGGAAGGATATTTAGTAATGTCTATCAAAATTCCAAATGCACATACCTCAGCTCAGCATTTCCTCTTCCAGGAGCAAAGTTTTCTATAGATTTACGAGCAAAAGTGCCCTAGAAAACCTACACAAGAATGTTCAGTATTGCATTGTTTACAGGAGTGAAAAAAATGGCTAAAGAAAAAGCAACTTCAGTATTTATTTAGAAAGAACTGACTGAGTATATGATGCCATGCATTGTTGGGGGAAGTCATTGCAAGGGGGTGGCCAGTGGCTGATCTGGGAGCTGGACTCGGGTAATCAGTCTTTCCATCTTTTTCCTGCCCTTGGAACGTACATTCTGCCCATTGTTCCCACCATTTTCAAGGATGCAGTCTTGAGGGAGCAAGGTGTTGCTGAGGCTCTCTAGATGGTAAATAGGACTAAATCCAGATAAGGCTCTATATAAATTTTTAAGATATGGCAGGCAGGCGCGGAGATCTACTCCTCATGCTGCCCCTTAGGCCTCATATGTAAGTTCCTTTGCTATTAAACCCACCACTTACCAATCTGGGGTGGTCTATCTCTTTCTTCCCTCTTTCCCTGCCCTTCCTCTATGAGCCCCAGTTTCAGGTTTCACCTCATAAGCTCCCAACTGTGCAAACCCACAACTGGCAAGCCAATCAGGAAACTGAAGAAATGGATCCTGGGAAAGAGGCACCTGCCGGGGAGATCCTGGGTGGGCCAGAGACAGGGCGGGGTGGCCTGTAGGTTGGATGCTTGTGCACCTGTGCATGAGCATGGATGCCGTGATAACCCAGCTGGTCTAGCATGCTAGTCTGAGGAACTGTGCACAGCGCCCTGCACAGAGAAGGAAATAAATGGCTGCCACAGTGGGCTGGCCACTGGCATTCAACTAGAGGCTGGAGCTGGGGTAAGAAAGTTGGAAGAAGATCTGAAGTTATAGGAGAATGTGCCAGTGTCCACGACTCTGCTAGTTTCAAGGCTGGCAGACAAGATGGGAGAGCAGGAGGTTGAATCAGAGACCTTAATGTGCTGTTTTGCAGAACTAGGAGGACACATGTTGCCTCAGATTAGGGTCAGGTGCTTCTGACAAAGCCTGACTGAGATGCTAGCATCTCTGGGAAAGTGAGGAGAAAGAGGGGAAGACATTGTGGTGACTGACTGTGAAATAAACAAAATGCACTGTACCGCCCCATCCCTAATATACAGGAAGGCAAAATCCCAGCAACTATGACCCCAGCCAGCAGGACAGCTCCCAGTTCAGGAAGACACTCATGGTGAGAGGATATATTTTCTGCTGAGCTTATTGATATAGCTGCCAAGTTCCAGCAAAAAGCCAGGTACGGTTAGTACCTATACTAACCTATATTATAGGATATGGGGGTGATGATATTTCTCTGTCCAGACAGGAGGCAGAGAAAATGAGCAACATTACCATTACCACACACCCTGCCCTCTGGCAGCACCTGCATATATGGTGTGTGTGTGTGTGTGTGTGTTTAAGGTACTCACTCCCTTTTAGAGTGTATTATTCTAGCCTGCAGGGAGCCTTGGCCCAATTAGGGGGACTTCCCTGAGCATGTGGGACCCTGAAAATCAATAGATAAGATACAACAAATTCCTAGGAAGTTGGGAATGAGATGGGCCATCTACACCCCTGTCTTTGAAGGCCCTGATCTGGTCACATTCACTGCAGAAATGAAAACCAAGACACTTCAGTCTGCCCCCAGTACCTGGTCTGAGACACTGATATCCATGCTGAGCTCAGTCTTGGGACAAGACATATATGATGTTGGACAGTCCATTGCTGACCTGGGGGAAACTGACACATCCCAGCAATGGTAATGAGCTATGGGAAAGATTGGAGAGAGAAGGAGGGAGTTCAAATAGCCAAAAGGCTATCCCAATTGGCTGTGAAGGGGCAGGAAAGTACCCTGGAAGCAAATGTGGTTTCTATCTCATTGCTGATGGGACCCCCGCCTGAAAAGATAGACCTGCAACCCCACACTGTATTGGTTAGCCTGTGGAAGGCCTTAAAACCTGAACAACAGTTCAGACATGTCCCTCTTGCTCCTAACATCCCTGAAGCCTCACCTGCTCCAGCAGAGGCCTCAGAGATATAGTCCTACTCAGGGTGGGTTCCTCTTCCACCCCTGGTAGAGGGTCCAGGCCAACCCTGCCTCCAGGTGAAGGCCCATGGAGGTCATCAGAGGCCTCCTGTTGAGCTCACTACTCACTGGTCTCCCAGGAAAGCAAAAGGCGATGGCTTTGGTAGACATCAGAGTCAAATGTATGCTAATACATGGTTATCCTCAGAAATTTTCTTGCCCCTCAGTACCATCGATAGCACCATAAAGGTTTTGGGATTCATTGAGTCAGTTAAGATGCATTTTGTTCTAGAAGCTGTGATTGATTAGGTGCAAACCTATCCAACCCCTAAAAATGCGAAAAAGGGGGGCAACTGGGTGGCTCAGTGGGTTAAAGCCTCTGCCCTCGGCTCAGTTCATGATCCCAGGGTTCTGGGATCAAGCCCCACATCGGGATCCCTGCTCAGCGGGGAGCCTGCTTCCCCCCTCTCCCTCTTCCCCTGCTTGTGTTCCCTCTCTCGTTCTGTCTTTCTCTGTCAAATAAATAAAATCTTTAAAAAAAATGCGAAAGAGGTGCAAGTCTTTGTAGGGATTTGAGGGGTTTGGAAGACTTTTATTGCCCACCTGGCATAGTGTTTCTGTCCCTTACACCACCTGGTAAAGAAAGCGCATATGTACATTACAGGATCAGAGCACAAGCTGCCACTGAGAAGGCAAAAATACCAGTGATGCACATTAAAGCTCTGGGTATCTCGTTATGCCCTGTGAAGTTATGGAAATATATATGGAAAGATATTTGGGTTCACCTCTAAGAGCCTCAGGCAGCCTTTACTATCTTACAAATTCCAATACATAAGGCACTGACATCCCTTGGTAACCAGGAAGCTGATGCCCTAGCACAGGTATGAACCCTAGCAACTGACCCTTCAGTAGATACAGTAGATTGGGTGCATGGGAGGAATGGCCACTGTAGCACCCAAGTGGGACTGCGTATTACCAAGACTGATGAATTGTCCTTGAAATATAGTGACTGGCTAATGCAGTAACAGCATGTCCTGTGTGTTCTAAACAATACCCAAGGCAACTGTTAAGAGAGTCTGGGGACATTCACTGAGTTCCCTACGGGCAGTGGGGGGTGTGTGAGAAATTGACAAATTGATTATATTGGCCCCTCCCTCTGAGTGAGGGTCCTAAATATCCTTGGTTTGCATGGACACTGCATATGGCCTGACCAAAGCTTTCCACTTTTGACATGCAAAGCAGGCTGCCACCATCAAGGGATTAAAGAAACTGAGTACCGTGTATGGATACCGTGATTGAATAGACAGTGATCAAGGGTCACATTTTAAAGGTCATGATGTGCAAGACTGGGCAAGAAAACCTATGGAATGGATGTTTCATCTCCCCTAGAACATGCAAGCTGCAGGCTTGGTAAAAAGGAGGAGAAATATTTTTTTTTTAAAGATTTTATTTATTTGACAGAGAGAAACACAGCGAGAGAGGGAACACAAGCAGAGGGAATGGTAGCGAGAGAAGCAGGCTTCCTGCCGAGCAGAGAGCCCGATGCGGGGCTCGATCCCAAGACCCTGGGATCTGACCTGGGCCGAAGGCAGACGCTTAACGACTGAGCCACCCAGGCGCCCCAAGGAGGAGAAATATTAAATCAGCCTATTTAATTACTAACAAGGGATACCTGGGTGGTTCAGTCAGTTAAGTGTCTGCCTTTGGCTCAGATCATGATCCCAGGGTTCTGGGATGGAGCCCATGCTAGGTGGGGAGTCTGCTTCTCCCTCCACTCTCCCCCCACTTGTGCCCTCTCTCTCTGTCAAATAGATAAATAAAATCTTTTTTAAAAATTACTAACAAGTAAAACCACCTTGGCCAGGTAGACTGAAGTACCATTCCATGCTTTAATGCATTTGAATGTCCATCCAGTAGGGCCTGTTGCCCTATATGCCAGACTGGGGACCCCTGCCAAGATAATTAACTCTGTAAAGATACAGAAATCTTGGGAGAGAGCCATTGCCCTGACTCTTACCATGGATCCACATGCTATGCTGCTGAGAACATCAAGCTCCATCACACCTGAGAAAAGCATTATATACTAGATCTTGCCATGAAACATCCCACCAGGATGAGTGTTATTTTGCATCGCAGTGCAAATCACCACTGGGATCCTGTAGTCCTGCTGAAAGTTTGACTTATGGAAATGCACTATACCTGGAATGGAACACGAACCATTAAAAGAGGGGAGAAGGTAGGGGTCCTGGTCTGACATATGCCACCCATAGTCCATTTCCTCACACCTGATGGTACTGTTTCCTCCAGCCAGCATATATGGTATATTCAACAGTCAATTTCTTAAGGCTGTATCTACATTAATACCTAAGAATCAGGTCAGAGGTCTAATTCTTATAGAAGGGGAAGACCTCCTTATTTAAGTTCCTTAGACTTCTGCTGTTCCTGTGGTGTCTGGTCACAGGATGGGCATTCAATACCTTTCTGCAGTGGGCTTACTCATATAACCAACAAAGGAATCAATCCAACTGTTGGGGTTTGTGGGAAGCTGTCCCTCTCTAGCTCATCAGGACTGCCATTGTGGATATCATCACTCCTGAGTGGGGATTAGAAGGCCTTAAAGCAATGCATTACAGAGGAACAAGCTAGGACTAGTACTCTTAATTCACCTGATATTACCAATATTGAACCTGGCATATGGTATATGCTGTCAATAATCCTGGGCATGGGCATTCTTTTTCTGTCAATCAAACTGCATAAGCAGCCCATTAGACTGCTGATCAGAAGGGTCTTAAAAACAGAGCTATTGGTGGCTATGTTCAGATTTGGGATGGGTTCATGTGGCTTACCCTGGGGTTATGGACATTTGAGCACCCAGGCATCTCTATCACTCCAAACAGAACCATCCCAATTGTACTAGGAATGTAGAATGGATATCACCAGAACTATGTGGTCTTTCTATCACATTAAAGAATAGTTACTGGTTTGGCACAAACTGGTTCTGCTTCCTAGATGTCTTCTGGATATCCCTGAACGGGAACCAACAGTTATGTGGTACAAATATACATCCACGGCTTCCACCTTGATGGTTGAACCACTATACTACAGTTTTCCATGGGCACAGGGGAGAATTTGCCCCAGAGCAACAAAAATTGCCAACCTCGGTCTCTCTGAGGCCAGAGGAGCACATTCTGTTTTCCACTGGTTTCATCATTTGGCTGCTATCTTTGTTCCCTCCTTTGGCTGGGAGGATATTACAGCACACATAGCAGCCCTTACTAAATTCACCCAACAAGCTTCAAATGACAACTGGCAAACTGTCTTTACTGAATACTGAAATATCTCTAATAAGAAAAGCTGTTCTTCAAAATAGAAAGGGCTTGAACATTATTACTGCCTCTCAAGGAGGTACTGGTGCCATTATCTGGAGTGTTATTGTTAATAACCTGATGAGTCACCTAATGTATCATTTTTATTAAATCACATGAAGATGCAAGGGAAGGCCCTGAGTGATCCAACTATCAGCCTATAGGACTTAATAAATCAGTGGTTCAGATCATGGGGCTCTTGGTGGAAAAAAAATTGATATTTATTTTAGGAATCATTATCTTAATCTTAGTTTTCTCTTGTATGTGCCTACGTTGTTATTGTGGTATCTGCCTCCTTTGCAGTCACCACCAAATGAAGCATCTTCTCTACACTAATGAAACCCCTTGCTGACCACTCAGGACGCATTGTGGAAGAGGGAGGCATGGAAGATTGTAAAAGCTGGTCATGAGGGGTGGGGTGTTAGAGGTAACTGAGAAGGCATGACTACCAGTTGACCTAAAAGCTGGATGTGGGCCATTGGAGGCTCTCCAGTAACTCCCTGTCCTTGGAATCTATATTCTGCCCACATTCTCATTGTGGTAACCATTTTCAAAGATGCAGACTTGAGAGAACAATGTGTTGTTGAGACCATCTGGATGGTACACATGACAGAAGCCAGTTAAGGCTAAGATTCTGGCAGGCTACTGCAGAGGTCTACTCATCTTGTAGCTGCCTAAAACAAACCTTGTCTATGAATTCCCTTGCTTATTAGACCTACCACCTAACAATCTAGGGTGATCTGCCTCTTACTTCTATCTCTCCCAGGTCTCTCCGTATAGAGGCCAGTTTCAGATTTCACTGGGAAGCTCCTGAGGGTTTAGACTAACACATATTTCAATATTATATTCTGTCAAAGATTTCTGAAAAGAGGTATAGCTACATGTACTGATCAGAAAAAAATATCCAAGTATATGAAGTATAGAAAGGCAAGTTATAGTACTTTATTTATAAAATTATTTAATTTGTGTAAAAGTATATGTGGCCTATAATATTTTATGTAATATTATGTAACACAGTATAATTTGATACAATACAAATCAGTATATGTAAAGATATTTTCAAGATAACTGAAAAAACCATAAATAATAGTCAATAAGTAGGATGAAAAGAAGATGAGACTACATTTTATGATTTTCTACTATCTGATTTTAATTTTTCCATGACTGTGCACTACTTTCAAGAGGCAGTAGAACATCACATTGGGAATTTACATTGTAGACCTGGGCCATCTGGGTTCAATTTCTGATTTCATCATTTACTAGTTGTTTGGTCTTCAGCAAATTATTTAATCTCTTGGATCCTCAGTTTTTGAATCTGTAACATAGTAATAATAGTAAGTAGCAATTATAATATAATTTCATAAGGTTGAGGTTAGAATTAAATTAGTTAACTCAGAAAAAGTACTTAGGGGCGCCTTGGTGGCTCAGTGAGTTAAGCCTCTGCCTTCAGCTCAGGTCATGATCTCAGGGTCCTGGGATTGATCCCCGCATCGGGCTTTCTGGTCAGCAGGGAGCCTGCTACCCTCTCTCTCCCTGCCTGCCTCTCTGCTTACTTGTGATCTCTCTCACTCTGTCAAATAAATAAATAAAATCTTTTAAAAAAAAAGTACTTAAAACATAAAGAAAGTCACTGAAAGGGCCCAAATATTAGCTGCTACTATTATAATTTTATTATCATTATTATCTCTACTTTTATTTTTATTTATTTACTTTAAAAACAGATTCAGATTTAGTGATATTTTATATACGTACATATACTGATCTATAATTTAAAAATGTATATCTAAAATTTCAAATTTATCCATGTAAATTCACAATAGCATGTTATTAAAAACATCTTAACTATATCCTATTGCTCTCTTATTTCTTTCCTGATATCCAATTGTCTTTTTTCCTCTTTTCTCAATTTTTAAGAATTATTTACATTTTATTATTTTTCTATGTTTTTATTCTTTATCCCTTATTCTGTGTGTGTGTGTGTGTGTGTGTGTGTGTGTGTGTGTGTGTGTTTGTGTGTATGCCTTTTCTTTACTTTCTCTCTTTTTTAACAGGTTTATAATCTTTTTTTCATTATTTGTTTATTTATTTTTAAGATTTTATTTATTTACTTGAGAGAGAGAGAGCACAGAGGGAGAAGGAGAAGCAGACTCCCCACTAAGCAGGGACCCCAACACAGGGATAGATCCCAGGATTCTGGGATCATGACCTGAGCCAAAGGCAGACACTCAACAACTGAGCCACCCAGGCACCCATGGCTTATAACTTTGTTCATTTGTTGGTTCATTTGTTTCCTTCTCTTATTTTTCAGATCAGCCTTCTTATTTATTATTATTTTTCTCTCTTCTTCTTTCCCTAACTCTGCTTTCTTTCCTTGTTTCTTATTTTTTAGAATTAGGCTTATAGTTTATCGTGTGTCTGTTTGTATCCTCTGTTTCCTTTTCTCTTGTCTTAGATCAGGCTTTTTTCTTGTTTTCCTTTTTATTTTTTCTTCTTTTATTTTCCTTTTTCCTTTACAGGCTTAACTTCACAAATAAATCAAAGCACACCTACTTAGAGGTCCAAACACTCCCTACTACAAGCAAGGAGGAACTCTGTAGAGGACAGACCAGTGGAAAAGGGCAGCCAAAACTAAACAGCAGAGTGCACACAGCATACATCAGAAACACTTCCTGAAATTTTTGTTGTCGTTGTTACTGTTTTTGTTGTTTTTTGTTTTTGTTTTTGTTTTCCTTTCTCCCTTTCTTTTATGGACACAATGACTAGAAGGAGAAATTCACTGCAAAAGAAAGAACAGGAGGTAGTATTCTCTGCCATGGATTTAATCAATATATATAAATCAGATGTTGGTAGAATACCAAACAATGATTATAAAGATACTAGCTGGGCTTGAAAAAAAGCATAGAAGACATCAGAGAATCCCTTACTGTAAAAGTTAAAGAACTAAAATCTAATCAGGCCAAAATTAAAAATGCTATTACTGAGATGCAGTCAAAAACAGGGGCTCTAACTGTGAGGATAAACAAAGTAGAAAAGGAGTCAGTGATATAGAAGACAAAATGATGGAAAGTAAGGAAGCTGTGAAAAAGAGAAAAAACAACTACTGGATCATGAATGGAAACTCTGAGAAATCAGCGATACCATAAAGTGAAATACTATTCAAATAATAGGGACCCCAGACAATGGGGGAGAGGGGTAGAGGGTTTATTTGAACAAATTGTAGCTGAGAAGTTCCCTAATCTGGGAAAAGAAACAGGCATTCAAGTCCTGGAGGCACAGAGAACCCCCCCCCCCAAATTGATAAAAGTAGGTCAATACTTCAACATATAATAGTGAAGCTTGTAAATTTCAGAGATAAAGAGAAAATCCTGAAAGCAGCTCAGGACAAGAAGTCCTTAACCTACAAATGTAGAAACATAAGGCTGGCAGCAGATATGTCCCCAGAGACCTAGCAGGCCAGAAAGGACTAGAATAATATATTCAATATATATTCAATAATATATTCAATTTGCTAAATGGGAAAAATACACAGCCAAGAATACTTTATCCAGGAAGGCTATCATTTAGAATAGAAGGAGAGATAAAGAGTTTCTAGGACAAAAAAATTGAATGCATTCGTGAAAATGAAAACAGCCCTGCAAGAAATATTAAAGGGGATCCTTTGAGTGAAGAGAGAAGTTTTTATCATGTCCACATTTTCTTTTATAGTTCATGCATTTTGTGTAGTATTTGGGAAATTCATGTCTTTTATTCCCTTTGTCATGTTTTTTTTTTTTTAAAGGTTTTTATTTATTTATTTGACAGAGAGAGATCACAAGTAGGCAGAGAGGCAGGAAGAGAGAGAGGAGAAGGCAGGCTCCCCACTCAACAGAGAGCCCAATGCTGGGCTTAATCCCAGGACCACGAGATCATGCACCGAGCCGAAGGCAGAGGCTTTAACCCACTGAGCCACTCAGGTGCCCCCCTTTGTCATGTTTTGTCATTGTCAGTGTATAGGTTATGTAAAAAAAAATTCTGAATTTATTCTTCAGTATTTTATTTTTCTTGGTTCCATTTTAAGTGGAGTTAATTTTTTACATTTCTTTTGCTAATTATTCATTGCAAATATATAAAATTCAATCAGGGGGCTCCTGGGGGGCTCAGTGGGTTAAAGTCTCAGCCTTCAGCTCAGGTCATGATCTCAGAGTCCTGGGATCGAGCCCCACATCGGGCTCTCTGCTCAGTGGCGAGCCTGCTTCCCCCTCTCTCTCTGCCTGCCTCTCTGCCTACTTGTGATCTCTCTCTTTCTGTCAAATAAATAAATAAAATCTTTAAAAAAATTCAATCAGTATATCTACACTGACTTTGTATTTCCAACCCTGATTTATTCACTTATTAGTCTAAGTAGCATAGTAGTAGTTTATTACATTTTTCTATGTATACAATCATGTCCTCTTCAGAGAGTTCTACTTCTTCCTTTTCCATATTTATGATTCTTTGTTTCCTTGTGTTGCCAAATTTCACTAAATAGAATTGATGTTACAATGTTAATTAAAGCCTTTCCTGGTTCTTGATCTTAAATGGAAATTATTGAGTCTTTCACTGTTGAGTATAATGTTAGCTATAAGTTCTTTAGAGATGCCTTTAATCAGGCTAAAGAAGTTTTCTTCTATTGTTGTGCTGAGAATTTGGAATTTTTTAAAAATGAATGATTATTGAATTTTGGAAATGCAATTTCTACATCTATTGAAATTATCATATACACTTACTGCTTTATTCTATTAATGTGCTAAATTACAATGATTGATTTTTTGGAACTTAAAAATCAAACTCGTATTCCTTAGGAAAACCTATTCAGTCAGGTATGCTCTCCATTTTATATATTATTAGGTATAATTTCCTAAAATTTTGTAGGGATTTTCGCACCTGAGTTCATGGAGGGACATATATCTGTTGTGTCCTTTTGGATTTGGTGTCAGTATACTACTGGCCTCAGGATATGAGTTGGACAATAATGCCTCTCTCTCAGTTTTCTTCAAGAGTTTATGTGACTGTTACTATTGCTTCCTTAAACTAGTCTGATCGAATTCACCATTAAAGCAATCTCAACCTAAAGTTTTTCTTATAAGATCTTTTTAATTATTAATTCAATTTTTTAAATACATGTAGGACTATTCAGATTTTATAGAAATCTGAGTATTTCTGAATATAATATAGAAAATTACATTTTCTTGGGCCAGATTCATAAATTTCTTGAGTCCTTAAATAAATTTTAATTTCATCTAGATTATCAAAATTTTCAAATAAGGTTGTTCATAATTGTTCTTTATTATCATTAAATATCTGTAACATCTTTAGTGGTATACTCTTTCATTTATAATTTTGAAAATTGGTGTCTTCTTTTGTTGTTGTTCATAATTGTTCTTTATTATTATTTAATATCTGTAACATCTTTAGTGATATACTCTTTCATTTATAATTTTGAAAATTAGTGTCTTCTTTTGTTGTTGTTGTTGGTTAGGCTAACTAAAGCTTTATTAATTTTTAAAAAAAATTTAATTATTTGACAGGGAGAGGGACAGTGAGAGAGGGAACACAAGCAGAGGGAGTGAGAGAGGATTAAGTAGGCTTCCTGCTGAGCAGGAAGCCCTATGAAGGGCTCCATCCCAGGACCCTGGGATGGACCTGAGCTCATGACCTGAGCTGAAAGTAGATGCTTAATGATTGAGCCAGGTGCCCCAAAAGCTTTATTAATTTTATTGCTCTCTTCAAACACAAGTTTTTTATTTCAAGTATTATTTTTTACTTTTATTCTGTTTTTTGTTTAATTGGCTTCTCCTCTTTATCAGTTCCTCTCTTACACCTTTTTGTTTACTCTGCTTTTTACTGTAACTTTATAAGGCAAAATTGCAGGTTATTGATTTTATACCTCCTATCTCTCTAAAATAGCATAGCTTTTAAAGCTATGACTTTCCTTCTAAACACTGCTGTAGCTATATCTCACAAATTTGATATGCTACATTTTCATTATCAGAAAATTTTTCTCATTTTCCCTTGTAATTTTTTGACCCATCAGGAATTTTATTTTATTTATTTATTTGTTTTTAAGATATTTTTATTCATTTGACAGAGAGAGAGAGATCACAAGTAGGCAGAGAGGCAGGCGGGGGGGGGGGGAAGCAGGCTCCCCACTCAGCAGAGTGCCCAGTGCGGGGCTCAATCCCAGGACCCA
Source organism: Procyon lotor (assembly GCA_028646535.1). Taxonomy (NCBI): domain Eukaryota; kingdom Metazoa; phylum Chordata; class Mammalia; order Carnivora; family Procyonidae; genus Procyon; species Procyon lotor. The sequence goes on along the minus strand of CM053603.1, from coordinate 131,141,493 downwards.
GAGACCATGACCTGAGCCAAAGACAGAGGCTTTGACCCACTGAGCCATCCAGGGGCCCCAACCCATCAGATATCTTAGAAATATTTTATTTTGAAACTCTTTAATTAGGTGCATAAACATTTTGGATTATTAAGCTTTGGATTATGAATTTTGGATTATGAATCTTCTTGATTCATTTATCCTTTTATCAGATTTCTTCTTTATCTCTGTTGATATTCTTGGTCCCAAAGTCACCTTTGTCCAATATCAATATAGCCACTCCAGTTTTCTTATGAGTATTCTCTATGGTACGTATATTTTTTTTCATATTTTGTCCTAAAACTTACTTGTGATTTGATAGTTAAATTGCATCTTCTATAGACATCATATACTTATGTCTTGTTTTTTATTTATTCTGACAATTTCTGCTTTGGATTGCAGTGTTTAGACTACCGACATTTAATGCAACTGAGATGGTTGGGTTTAATTCTACTCTCCAGGCATTTGTTTTTCTTTCATCCTATCTGGTCTTTGCTCTTTCTTTTCTCTTTTCTGGATTGCTTTTAGATTTGATAGATATTTTTTTTAGGATTTAATTTTATTTCCAATACCGACTTATTAGCTATATCTCTTGGTTATTTTTTATAACATTAAATTCTTACAGTGGCATGAAAAGATACCATGGTGCCTGGAGACATACACACTCCCATTAGAGCTGAGAACTTTACCCAAACTCTGGAAGTTTAAGCTGAAGAACAATATAATATTTAAGGAGGAGTAAGTTCTGACTTTTGCTGGCTAAGGGGCAGCTCTCGATGTTAAATTATAAAGTGGAGTGCCTTTCTTAATTTCCTGGCAGACAATACAATAGGGCATATACCCATGAAATTCATACTCTTTTTTTTTTTTTTTTTTTGAAATTCATACTCTTAATTTCTGTTTGCTTTTTCTTCTGCTGCTTATATACTTGGCTATTTCCTAACTCTCTAGACTGGATGGAAGTGAAGACCTAAGGATTCCTTACACTTTTTTTTTTTAAGAGAGAGAAAGAGTGTGAGCAAGCAGGGCAGAGAAAGGGCAGAGGGAGAGGGAGAGAGAGAATCTTAAGCAGGCTCTATGCCCAGCATGGAGCCCAACACAGGGCTCAATCTTAGAATCCTGAGATTATGGCCTGAGCCAAAATCTAGAGTCAGAAGCTTAACCAACTGAGTCACCAAGTACTCCAGGATTCCTTACACTTTTTATTCTTTTTCTTTGGGAGAAGAATATCTGTGACTTACTTTTGTTGTTGTTGTTGTTTCAAGTTTTATTTTTTTTCAAGTTTTAATTAAATTATAGTTAGTTAACATAGTGTAATATCGGTTTCAGGAGTAGAATTTAGTGATTCATCACTTACATATAACATCCCATGTTCATCACAAGTGCCCTCCTTAATCCCTCATTTAGCCTATCCCCCACCCACCTCCCCACCAGCAACTCTCAGTTTGTTCTCTGTAGTTCAGAGTGTGTCAAGTGATGAACTATTGAACACTACATCTGACACTAATGGTGTACTATATGTTGGCTAATTGAATTTAAATTAAAAAAATAGAGTCTGTCTTATGGTTTTTGCCTTACACTTTTTATTCTTAAAACCTTAGTGAACACACACTTCTTGTTTCTATTATTCTATTCCTAACTTGTTTTCACTTAACACCCTTCCCCCCAACCCAGGCTTAGTGCAACTCTTCAATAGCGAGTATGTCTATGGTGGGGCTCCTGGGTGGCTCAGTGGATTAAGCCTCTGATTTCGGCTCAGGTCATGATCTCAGGGTCCTGGAATCGAGACCTGCATTGGGCTCTCTGCTCAGCAAGCAGCCTGCTTCCCCCTCTCCATCTGCCTGCTTCTCGGCATACTTATGATCTCTCTCACTTTGTCAAGTAAATAAATAAAATCTTTAAAAAAAAAAGTATGTCTATGTTAGTCTGGGAAGCCTTTTGAGAAGCAGAAGTTAAGATAGAATTTAAAAAAAATTAGGGGAAATACTATAAAAGAGAAATGGGAAAGTGCTGTCAGAGTACAATGCAAGTCTAAGCCTGAGTGAAGGAGAGAAGGAGTGAAAGTTCCTCTTCTACTCTGCAGTTAACATCAGGTTCAGCAATGCCATCAGAGAGTCCGCTAGCCAAAGTCAGCCATCAGAACAGAGCTGTTGCTTGTCTTCCAGGATCATGAGTGCCTTAGTTAAGGCACTGTGTAGTCATACTTACGTGTAGTCATAAGCTGGGAGTAATGTGTGGGGACTATAGCCTCAACACAAATACATTGGTATATCTGAGCACAACACTGTGTACTTTGACCAGTGATGCCTTGTGTAGTTAGAAGATTTTCAAAGCATAAATCCCAATCCCATCTTCCAAATTCTTTTCTGGAGTGGAAAGAGATTTTGAATAGGAGGAAGAAAATGTTGATATCATTTCTCCTTTTACTAAAGTGTCTGCCTAAGCCACTAGCTATTGGTCATAAGTGATAGATGACTATAGGCTAGGGTTAGAGAGTCACCTGTGTCAGGGTAAGGTAACAAGAAGTGATATTTTCAGAGTAAAAAATAGAAAAAATAAAGAAAATCATCATCTAAAGTATTTGAAAATGCCCCTGAATCTTTTTAAAACATAAATAAATTAATGTCACATACCTCCTCTAATTAAACCTGGATTTTCTAAAGTAGCAACATCAAGATAAATAGGAATAATTATTCATGTTTTTCTGTTTTGCTTAATTATGTTTGTTGTGGATTTGAACCTATTTTTCATTTTAAATGTGCAATGTTTCAAACACATTATGTTTAATATAGGCTTATATGAGTAACCTGGGATGCCAACCATCATTTATGACATTTATGACATTGCTTCTATGGGGAAGGAGGTTCCAAGTTCCCAGTGATGAACTTATAAGTGAGCTTTTGGGATATAATTTATTTGCAAGTTGGAGATGTATATCTTACATCTTTTGATATTTTATATCTTTCACATATCTCTATGTGATCTCTGCAAAATGTTTCCACCTCTGTTGTTTAAGACTTCCCCTGCCACTCTGGAGCAGGAAAGTAGGCAATAATTGTGTATTATTTTTTTCTTTCTCCACCTGAGATTCATACCTGAGTAACCAGGAACCTTTGCCCAAGCCTGTCCTCCTCATTTTTCTTAATCATCTCCTCCCAATTTCAATTCAAATCTATTCTGAGGCAAAACTCATTTTTTTTGTGATTGAAATCAGAAGAGTGACTAACTTGGAGAGAGAGTATTGACAGGAAGTTTCCTGGGATGCTGGAAAGGTTCTGCAACTTTATTGGTTACATGGATGCAAATGAATGTAATGATTGGTCAATCTCTCCAGTTAAGATTTGTGCAGCTTATGTAATTGTAGTTGAATTAATATTTTTTGAAAACTTATCTGTTCCAAATTTCATAAGTAACCCTATAAATTAACTAAATGTAATGAATCATTGCTTTTAAGTGAGTTAAGTTTATCCTAGCTCTATGATACCTGAATTTTAATCAATAACATCACTGACTCTTCCCCAAGGCACATAATACTGAAATTATTGAACAGTTCATGTTACTAGTAAAGGCACCAGTGGTGAGTAGACATAGAACACAAGAACCCACCTAAAGGAGCCAGTTTTAGGGAAAAAATATGGTTGAAGAAAGTTTACATTGCTTCAAACTGGAAAGGTTAGATAAAGAGATTATTTTTTATAAAGAGATTTTATTTATTTATTTATTTTAAAAAAGATTTTACTTATTTATTTGACACAGAGAGAGAGAGAGAGAGATCACAAGTAGGCAGAGAGGCAGGCAGAGAGAGAGGGGAAGCAGGCTCCCCGCCAAGCAGAGAGCCCAATGAGGGGGCTGGATCCCAGGACCCTGAGATCATGACCCCAGCCGAAGGCAGAGGCTTTAACCCACTGAGACACCCAGGCGTCCTGATAAAGAGATTTTAGATAAAGTCTTATCATGTTTGAAGTTAGAGGCTCATTTCGGAAGCTGATGATAGTCCTCCCAAAAGGCATTATGTATACATATGCTTATATATGTATACGTGTGTTTATACATATATAAGCTCGTGCACATATGTACCATCTATATATATATATATACCATAAAAGAACATAAATTATCTTTTTATTTGTATGAACAAGTTTTCAACAAAAAATTTTACATTTCAGAAGTATTAAAATTAAATTACTATATATAATGTATATACAAATCTATAAAAATATTTATATATAAATATACATATATAAATCTATTAGTTTATTCCAGAAATTCCAGGAGAATGTGTCACCAACTGAAAATAATTTAACTTAATAGCTCAACTATAACCTGAAATTCAATGCTTGTATGAATGCCCTGATCAGAGAAACACTGAGCTTTTTTTTTTTTTTTT